>VXAX01001335.1:25805-50190 GCA_013399835.1 Leptocoma aspasia | reverse complement strand
AAAAAAAAAAAGAAAAAAGTGGAAGCAAAGCCATCTAAATATTTTCCTTCAGCAATTCTCTTTCTCTCTCTTCAGTTCAGCACAGACTGGACTTCTCACAACAGGAAATACCAAGGTTTAGGAAATTTTCCCCACAAGCCCTTAAAAGCCCTGCGAGTCCCTTCAGCAGCCAGGACAACAGCACACGCACAGAGAGGCAGCAAGGACACTTGAAAAACAAAGGAGTCACAAGTTTTCTGCAGCATGAGCCTGTTTACATGCTTGGAAGGGCAGGGCAGGTTTTGCAATAGAAGCAAAAAGCCCCCAGCAGCCCTGTCCTCCACACTTGGCTGCTGTGCTCACTGGTGGGGAGCTGGGGGAACTGGGAATGGGCTGAGGGCAGGGAGGAGCAGGAAAATGGGGAGGAAGAGGCAGCCCAAGCCCACATGCAGCACCCCAATTTGTGAGGATGTGAGGGAATTCTCAGTCCCTGCCTGCTCCAGCTGTGTTTTTCTGCACGTGGCCACACTGGGGTTTGTACCTGAGGAGCTCCAGTGTCACAAACCCCAAAATCCAAGTGCATTTAGGGATGCTGGGAATTGACTGCACAGAACTTGGCAACTTTCCACCCCCACAGTCTGCTTTAGATGGAGCTAGAGTCTCTTTTAACAAGTAGGAAGAAGCAGGACAGAGCTGCATTTCACAGTCAGGGATCCAGATTCATAAGTGCTGGATTGCAGAAAACAAAGATCTGTGTTTATCTCAGAGGCCAGGCTGGGCTCTGGATACTTTGACCCTGACCTGAAGGAACCTCATCTTTGGGTAACACAAGGATAATTCAGGCTCCACAAGGGACATCTGAACCACTCAGGGTAAGAATTCAAACTAAATTTGGCCAGATATTAAAAAAAAAATAATTTGGACAACTTACCCCTCTCCCCACCCTTGTAATTGTTTTCCCAGTTGTCTCTGCAATGCCTGAATTTTGTCAGAATTCAGCATTTATAGAGAGCTCTGCCTGCACCAGGGGCTGAGCCACGACCAGAGCCATTTCTCTGTGTGAGGGATGTTATCTTTGAATTCTAAGGCAAATCCAGCTGTCCTCTGGACTCCTTTCTACCCCTTCTCCCAGCACTGGAGTCACTCCCAAACCCCATGGCCACCTTCTGCTTTGTGACACTTTGGGGACACCCTGCTGTTTCCAGGGAACGTTTCCTCCTGCTGGGGAAGGTTTTGCTTGGTACCTTGGTTCCTGTAAAGGCTCCCCAGAACCTTCTCTTCTCCAGCCTGAACAACTTCAGCTTCATACAGGCTCATCCTTGAGACACAAACGTTTCTCAAACCAGCCTTTGGTGGCCTTGATTGTCACAGAAACTCCCCATTTGTCCTGGCCCAGGTCCTTGGAGGTCCTGCCTGGGCTGGAGCCCTCCAAGAGCAAAGCTCTGTGTGTGCACAGCTGAGAGGGAGCTCTGGTTCTGCTGAAAGGAGGATTTGAGCTGTTCCCACTCCAGAGCTCAGACACCCAGCTGCAGGAAGGTGAAGCTCCTATAAGGTCATGGGAATCAGCACCAGGATGGGATTAAACCCAGCTCCCACAGGCTCTGCACTGCACTGGATATTTCACATGGAATTGGCTATGAAACTGAAATTTGGCTATGAAACTCCACACCTCCATGGTGTAATACCTGTACCTCACCTACTGCCAGTAACAGCCCCATCTTTTTTCTTTTAAATACCTGTCTCTTGGAAGGTTCCTTTTCTGCTCCCATAGTTCCACAACTCACTGTAAAAAGGGAGCACAGGGAAGGAGAAGCATTGGCACACCACTGGGACCTGGCTTCATTTCAGGAATAAATTTCCTGCCTTGGTGTCTACAAAAATTCCTATCAGATCCTTTCCCTGGAGCTTGTTTTGCTGTCTCCCCAGCATGGCTTTCCAAAAGGAGCAAGGAAAACAACTTGGAAAAGAATAATGAACAGCAATAATTGAACAGCTTGGTCTAGTGGAAGGTGTCCCTGCCCGTGGCAGGGGGTGGAACAGAAGGAATCCAAGGACCCTCCCAATCCAACCCAACCCAACCCATTCCATGACAATAAGTGAGGGTTCAAGCAGCTCTCCCAGCAGCTGGATGGCTTTAGTCATTCTCTGTCCTGGTGAATGCTGTGGGAGAGATCAGATCCCAGCAATCAGTGTGGATCCAGGTTCATCCCTGGGTTCCACAGCAGCTGCCCTGCAAGGAGTGAAGTCCCTCCTGTCCCTGCTGCCCCCCAGGACAGAGCTCAAACCCCTCAGGGTCTGTGCCAGGGCTGCTGAAGGGCCCCCAGCACCTCCCTGGGAGTGTTTGCTGTGCAGTGTGTGGGTAAGAGGACAGCAGACATAAGAATTATCCCATTACAGGCTGGTTGGTGGCTTGGCTCTGCTGCCACATCAGGGATGTCTGTGGATGTTGGGTGACAGAGCAGCAGGGAAAAAAAAGGGACTGAGTGATGAGGAAAGGGCAAACTGTGGGCATCTGGGTGATCTCCTGCCTGGCTTTGCCAGACTCCAGGAGCTCTGTGTCCCTGGACTGCTGCTGTGGGAACAAGGGGTGCCTGGACAGATCCAGCTGTGGGTTCCTCTGACTGCAGCCAGCCCATCCAGGACTCACAGCAGCAGAATTCTGGCCTGGGCCAGGGAGTGAATAGGGAATTGCTGGAAGCTGCAGAGCCCTGCAGTTGGGGTTTTTGGTGTATTTGGAAGATGGGTAGCTTCAGCAGAACCAGCTTCAGATTTGTGGTGAGCCTCTGCTCTGAGCTGGGCAGAGCTGTTCCAATAAACCCAGCCTAAAGGTGATGGGGCACAGGAACAAAAGCACGGCTAGGAAAAGCCTTCCTGTTCACTGGAGGTAGAAGAATGTGGTTTTGATCCACCTTCAGTGACTAATCACGGGCCAGAAAGGTGCTCCTGGCTGCTCCAGGCACTCACCTCTTCCTCTTGGCATTAACTCAGTCCTTGCTGGCCTAAGTGAAACCATCTGTCCTTCCCTGGCCTTCACCCTCAGCATCCCGAGCTCCCCGAGCAGCACAGCAGGAGCTGACAACATTTGCAATTTCTGAATGAATTAATTGGGAGTTTCTGGCCAGTAATGATTTCCTTCACCAATAGTGAAGTGTCTCAAAGGGCCAATCCAACAGAGTTCAGTAAAACCTTTGGCGGCTCTGACAGCAGAGGCTGCTTCCCCCTCCTTGTCAGAGTGTAATGCATTCTCCTTCCTCCTGTGGGCTTCAGATCCCAAACCTGCTGATGCAAGAATTCTTTTTTTTTTTTTTTCTTTTATGGCCAAGAATTTCGTGAGAAGAAAAAAATCCAACTGTAGCCCTGCTGCAGAAGGGACCAGCAATCCCTCCTGCTGGAGAGGAGCAGCTGCTGGATTCCTGCAGGGGAGAGGGATATCTGCAACACCTAAAAAAATGGATTGTAGAAAATCAACTCCATCTTCTGTTTGTTTAGAGCCAAGTGGAAAACCTTGGGGCCTGGATCTTCTGAGAATGCCTCACACCACTGTCAGTCCCACTCTGTGGAGCAGCCTCTCCAGCAGTAAATGCACCAACAAAATGCATCTTTTCAGAGCTTCTGCTAGTTTGTCACTAGTGGGAAGCTCTTCTGTCTGGGGAAAAACAGTGCAAGTCACAGCTTCAAGCCTTTCTGATTTCTGAGCACTGCCCTGATGCTGCACAGCTTCTCAGATAGTATAAACTCCATTTTCCTTTCTTAAAAAAATCTTTGGCTGCTAAATGTGCACGTTGGCTCTGGGATTACTGAGCTTAGGGGCCAGGCTTCGTGGAGAGCAGAGAGCACCATTTCACAAGCTTTTCCACTTGCAAGCTGAATTTGTCTCCAGAAGTACAAAGCAAGGCAAACAACCCAACCAAATCACTCTGAGCACAGACCTAAGGCTAATTTTACTTGCCTGTTTAAGAGGAACTGATCCAAACCCCAGTGAAGTCAATGGAAAAACTGCCCTTGCCATCAGAGTGCCCTGCACAGAGCCCAGGGATGCAGTGCAACCCCACGTGGAGAACACTGGGAGCAGGGCAGAGATGGGAAAGTGGGCACATTTCTGGGCTCAGGAATGGTGGCAGAGCTTTAACCTTTTGTGGCAAGACTCATCTAAAACTTGTGATCAGAGTTAAGATGGAAGCTTTAATGTTGATTTAGCATTTGTTGATTACTCTCCATTAAAACTTCCCTGGCTTGTGCAGCTCTGCTGATGTCCAGAGGACTTTGCTGGGGTTTTCCATCTGCTCTGAGTGTGCCTCAGGCAGTGCAAGGCCCAGGAGCTTCCTTTTCTCACAGCAACTGTGCTCCAAGGGCTCAGCTCTGGGAGCTCCTGCCAGGAGTGGTTACATATCCCAAACCACCAAAATCATTACTGTGCCATTCCAGGAAGGCAGTTAAGCACATGTTTAGGCTCCACTAACTTCAGAGTTAAACACAGGCTTAAGGGCTGTCCCTTGTGTGAATCACAGCCTGGCTCTGTTCTGACTAAGTGAGGTATTGTCTGAGCTGTCCTTTCCTACCTGCTCAGTGGGGGCACTGAACTCACAGTTTAATTAGATTTAATCACCTTTTGTGAGGAGACTGAACAAAACATTGCCCTAAAGCCCAAGGAGACCAGGGGTCAGTGTCACTCACCTCGCTGTCTTCTGCAGGAGGTGGGGGAGGCTCCTTGATGATCTAGAAGGATTAAAGAGAAAGAGAACCATAAATGCATGCTTTGTTCTTCAGCACGACTCAAATCCAAAGGAGACAAGGACAGGATGTGCTGCTGGAACAGCTCAGTGTGCTCACAGGGTGGCTCTGGTGCCACTGTCACTCAGGGGGAGCAGGAGGAGTCCCAAGGCCCTGCCACAGAGACATTCTTAATGACAGCTTAATGACAGCTCACTCCCAATGCTCATTAGGTGACCTCTGCCCTGCGTGAGGCAACAGAAAATTCAAAGTCTGATATCCCTGATTCTCCTAATCCCAGTAGTTGCCACAGTCAGTGCTGGCTCTAAGCAGTGATGCTTCATCTGAACAGCCACAGAAAATCAGCATCTCCTTCTCCTGCCCTCTGCACACGTGTACAAATCCTGCCTCAAATCATTTCCAGTCTCAACAAAGGCTGGAAAGCAAAACCAACTGAAGCAAAATGCCCTGGGGACATTGCAAAGCAGTGATAACCCCCAGCCTGTCTCCCAGACCATTCTTCCTTTTTCATTCCAGAAGGCTCTGCCACCTCATGCTCTTCACATTCATGATTTTCACATTACCAGGTTAATATAGTTCACTGTCATAAACTTAAAAAAAAAAAAAAAAAAATATATATATATATATACACATACATGGCTCACTGAGGTTTCTAATAAAGCAAGCAGGGTGAGGTTGCAGCCTGGTCCAGGATATTCTCCATAGAAACCATTTCAGTTTATGTGGGTGTGAGGCCATTATTTCATGCAGAAACTTTGCATCCAGGGCTTGGCAGGCAGCTGGCTGCTAGCAGAGCATCCAAGAGCAACAGGGAGCTTTCCAAGGGGAGGGCAGCGACACCAGGCACGTCAGAGCCCTGGCACACCTCACCCTGCTCAGCCCCATGCTCCAGGAGGGGTTTGAGTCCATCTGGAGCAGGCAGATCTTTCTGTGCACAGCAGGCCATGAGACAGGGGCTGTCTGAGCACCATGGAGGTGACACTGAGTGTCTGAGCTCTGCTGGGTGTCAGGGCAGAGGCTGCCCTGGCACGGGGGACACACCTGTGGGCTTCAAAATCACCCTAAAAAATAAAATACAGTCCCAAACAGCAAGAGCTTGGCCATTTAAATGCAGAAAGGGAAAATTGCAATCACATTAAAGGCCCTGAAGATATAAATATTTACAGCAATTCCTCTCACTCGTGTTTTTCCTCCTGTGATGAGCTCACTGTTTTTATTTTGCTCTGCAAAGCCCGAGTCATGCAATGTGGCCATTAATGAGGAGCATGTGCCTCTGGCTGGGGAGGAGGCAGGGCTGGAGCAGCTGTGTCCCAGCCCAGGGCACTGATGAGTGCTGGGCTCTGCCATCACCTGCTCCTGGCCACAGGGCTTCTGTTCTGGTGGCCTTCAGCACCTCGGGGGAGCCCTGCTAAAGAGGAGGCAGCACTGAACGTGGGCATGCACAGCAGCCCAGAGCACACAGGGGAACACAAAATGACTCCTGAGCAGGAGTGTGGTGGGGCTGTGGCTCAGGTGTGGCTGATGGGCCCCAACAGGGAGGAAGGAAGGGGGGATGGCCCCTGAGCTGAGCAGCAGAGCTGGGCAGGGAATGGCACAGCATCCATCTCCCTGCCAATCCTGGGATTCCCAGCCTGGGCCGGGTGGGAATGATAAAAACTGTGAAAAAAAAAAAGATGGAAAATGATGAAAAGTAGATGGGAAGTGGATGATATGTGCCCAGGGAGGTTTGGAGTCCCCATCCCTGGAGGTGGCACTCTGGGTGACAAGGTGGGGTTAGGCCACAGGCTGAACTTGGTGATCTCAGAGGTGGTTTACAACCTAAATAACTCTGGCATTCTGTGAAAAGTGGATGAAAAGTTGTCTGCATGCTCTGTGGAAAGGAAACCCTGGATATCAGCATCATCAGAGGTGTAAGATGGAGACAGCACCATCTCTTCTGTGTCCCTTGACACAACAAACACTGACAGAGTGTGCAACGCACCAAAAGACACAGGAGACCTTTTCAGGTTAATTTTGGTCAGTCATTTGTCAACAGACCTCCTTTTGAACCAAATCCCTGAACATAAACCCATCAGGCACTGAGGAACTTCAGGTATCTGGTCCAAAATGTACCTGCTGGAACCTCCTGGAGCATCCCCTGGCTTCCAGTGGGGTTTCTCTCATTTACATTGGAAGGAAATATCAGAATAAGTCATCCAAATTTGATCCAGCTATGCATCCAAACACAACTTCTCAGCCAGTATCACTGGAGATTACACACTTGGAAGTGAGGAGATGGCTGTTTTCCATACATTTGCATTCCTTCCCATATGCACACACACGTACACACAAACTGAGTGAATTCTGTAAACAGATCAAGTATTTTCTATCACAGGCCAAGAGGGGGAAAAAAACGACATTCCTTCCATTTTTGAGCGCTTTGCACTTCTAAGAGCAACTGAACTCCCTGCAAATTGGCAGCATGGATTGGTTAATTTGGACAAGTCTAGAGATGGGGGAGTTCAGTCTCCTGTGCCTTTGAGCCTGTACGACCTTTCAAAGTTCAAGTCTTACAAAAAAGATCTCATTTCTGACTTGCTGCCCAGGCCTTCAAACAGCACAAATCTTTTCCTTCTCCCTTTTGGATTCTTACAGTTACAGCTCTGTGAGCACAAAATCCTTACTCTGGGGCACTGAGACCCTTGGTCTGGGGCACTGAGACCTTTATTTTGGGACAATGAGACCTTTATTTGGGACACTGAGATCCTTCATTTTGGGACACTGAGACCCTCAGTTTTAGGGCACTTACACCCTCGTTCTGGGGCACGGAAGGCAGTGAAGCCAGTGGCACCTTGGTGCCATCCCACAGCAGTGGGCACAGCAGGAGCCCAGGCCCAAAGGCCCCACTCACTCACTGGGCACAACCAGAAACAATTCAAAAGACTGAAAATGCCATCACAGGGACCCTGGGAGTACACAGCCCACATGGCCACCTTGTCCTGGGCCAGAGGAGCCCCAGGACCTGCAGAAGGAGCAGCTGGGAGCAGGCCAGGCCCAGCCCAGTTTGGCTTGGCAAGGCCGCAGTGTTTGTCCACGTGTGCCACGAGTGTTTGGATGACCCCAAGGCATCCCTGGGAGTGCTGGGTCTTCTGTCCCTGTGTTTGGGAGAAGGAGAACACAATGGTTTGATGCCTTGGGTTTTAGCTTTTATATTTTTCACATTCTCTGCTGCCTGGTGTGTAACTCTGAAACTTCATGTTAGGTGTTAGCAGGTTCTCTTCACAGGGTAGTTAGACACAACAATCCCTTCCCAGCTGCAGAATCAAGGACAACCATTACCCAAACAGCACAAACAGCCAGGGGGTTGAGACTTCATGACCTGGAGCTGTAATTGGACAATTGAACCCAATATGTAGATCAACCAAAACTTCTGAAAGTGTAAAAACTCATGACCAGGATCCATCTTGGGTTCAACCTGGCTGTAGCCCCAGCCAGGCTCTTGTGCTGCCCAAGGGGTATCCTTTTAAGGCCTTTCAATAAATTTGAACCTATTTTGTCCATTTAGCCCTGTCTAGTCTCTGTTCCAGACCAGCCTTTCTAGGCATCAGGTTCAGCCCTGGGTTTGCTCTCTAGGTGAGGAACACCTGAGGGGTTCTACACTATCACCAAAACCCTGGCAAGGCTCTTTTCTTTCCAAGGGTGGAGAGGTGGCCCCTGGCTTTCCTTGGCACAGGAAGGAACTTTGAGACCACTTGTCAGCACTTCCACGCACTCAGCTGTGAAAATTCAGGACAGTGAAGTAATTCTTTGCCTTTGACCACAGATCCCAACGTGCAGGTGAAGGACAGGTCTCTGTTAGCTGAGCCACTCCATGGCCCAGGTCTGTGGAGAAGCAGCTGTTTCTGACGGATAACCCAGTGGCAAAGCAGAGGAATGCTATCAGCCACCTCCAGGAAGGTTGAAGGCATTGGGAAGGATGAATTTTCTGTTGCCCTGAAATTTCTGTAGCCATTCAGGCATAAGAAAGCACACGCTGAATCCAAATTTTGCATATTCCAGGAATGTGTCTGGGATGTTTTCCGTCTTGGGAGCCCAGAAATCTCCACCAGCTCTCAGTGTCCAGCAATCACAGTAACTATCCCTGGAGTTTTAGATGATAAATAGGGGCAATATGTTTCTTGTCAGAGGAGCATATCTGCTTTAGGATGGGACAGATCATCATTTAAAATGAAGCAAACAGTACAAACAAAGAAATAAAGGACTTTACCTCTAATTAGGACTACAGTTTGGAAGCATGCTGTTAACTGAGCAGATTATTTTTGTCCTTAATTACCTTCACTCTTCTGGAAAACACCGAATATATATTCTTGCTATCTTAATAAACAAGGATTTTTAATAGCACTAACTATGATCCATCTGACTAATTTCCTATTTTTTTCCCTTACATATTTATAGTTTTGACCTCTCAGTCCTGTGACTGCTTCATATTTGAGGTATGAGTTGGGTAAAGGAACATTTCCTTTTTATTTCTGTCATATCTTCTGTGTCTTCTCAGTATCCATTAAATCCTTGGAGATCTTCTCTACACTTCAAAGCTAACACAAGCCGGGGTCTGTCCCAATTTCTTCACCTGCAATAAAATACAGTCTTCTTCTTAGAGATGCAAGTAAGAGGTAAAGGAAGTCCAGTGGAGAGCTAACTCATCCTTTTCAGTTCACCTCTCTTGTCAGCCTGGGAGCAGATTCAGGAAGCTCAATTTTGACTGATTAAAACTGCAAGAAAAGGCTGCTTCACCCCTAAGATTTGGAGGTGAACTGCACAAACCAAATTCAATGCAGGATCATAGCACAGGTCAAAATCATCCACTTGTGAAAGACAGGACATTATGGAGGGAAAAAGGCTCCATTTTAATTAACCCTGGGACAGTTTGGAGCTGGCCTGCAGCTCTGCAGGCAAAAATGCAGAGTCTGCACAGGTTGTTCCCTTTCACAGATAAACCAGGCCAGAGCCACTGGGGTGTGCTCCAGGTGTCTGACCCACTTTCTTTGGAAGACCATAGAAATGAAATTCCTTTTCTGGGCAAAGGAAAACCATTGGTGGCCAGCTGGAGCTGTGCACAGGAGCCCCTGGCCTCACTCAATTCCTGGTGAATTTTCTGGCTAAGTGATCCTGTGCTCCCTTATCCCCAGAGCAGCACAACTGCAGAGGAGCTGTGCCTGGTGCGCTCATGGGAGTGGGTGGGAGTCAGAATCCAGGGATCTTTGTGAGGCATCTCCATCCAGGCAGAGGGGACCCTGCCATTTTATAGCTCTTCAGGGTTGCTGCAGAGCCTATGCATTTCCTCCTCTTCCACCAGTTTAGCCATGTGGTTTTAATCTATATTTTCTGTATTTTCTCCATCCAGCTTTTCCTTTCCAAAATTTCTGGTCAGCTGCAGTACAGACTGAGAGCCAAACAGATTGCTGGGTTCTTCCAAGCTTACTTCCAGAAAACAGCTTTAAAGTTAAAAACTAGTGTTAGATGCTTAAATGCCAACACCTCATTATCTGCCAGACACACCCCTGCATTTAAAATCACTGTAGTATGAAAATGAGTGAGGTGGGGCAGATTTTCTACGTGGGCAAATAACCCAGCCCAGCCCCTCAGGCCACTCTGGATGGCTGCAGAAGGGGGGTAAAGACCCAAACCTGGGAGGAGGTGTGATGGATGAGCACCATCTCAGGAAGGGACACCATCCCAGCAAGGGACACCATCCCAGCACAGCCAAGCCTTCCAGCCAGTACATTAATTCTGCCTTCCCTGTACATCCAAACACTTGAGGCAGCTCCATTCCCAAGCCAATCTAACAACGTGTCTCCTCAAGGCAGTTTTGGAGGTTTATTATCTCTTTGGCTTACCCCTACATTAAAAACTATTTGATTTATATCAACATTAAACCTGAGGCTCGTGTTGGCCTCCAACCCAGAACAATTTCACCCCTGGGCAGCTGAACAGCCTCTTGCACACAGGGCTCCTGCTGTGGATGTCTGGGCTGCTCCAGGCTGTGCTGGGCTCAAGAAAGAAGATCAATGGGAAGACAAGCAGAGACTGGGGGAAGCCAGGAGCTGCAGTTCTGCTCAGCTCAGGAAAGGTGGGGTCACTCTGTTAGAGGTGTCTGTGCACTCATTTCCTTCTTGCCATGGTTCTTGTTGTGAGTGCAGTGTTGGGCAGTTCAGCACGGCAGAATTGTTTCTTTGTTTTCTGTTTTTCAATGAACCTCCTACAACCTTTGGAGAGGTTAGTGCTTGCCTCCCATGCTTTTGTAATATCCTCCACAGGTATCCAGGGAAATTTTGCCTGTGCTGGTACATCAGGCACAGCAAAGAGTTATTATTGTTCTGATCTACTAAGCAACAATTGCCTCTACTGTAAACTGAGTGGTAAATTCCAGACTTCATCCCAGAATACTTCTGAGACCAATAAACTTGGATGCATTTGGAAACAGCATTCCTTTATGGGCCTGTGCCAAGGAGATACTGGGCTCGAGATAAACCTCCAGAGTGAGTCTGTTGACTCCAGTCCATTTACTCCAGGGATGAAGCTGGCTCAGTGTCTTTCCTGAAGAACTGCTGGATAGTAATGACTCCTATTTAATTAAAAAGCGTGCCAAGAGGAATTTCAGGGTTTAGAAATGTGCTTGTCACTCAGAAACAAATTTATACTTGGTAAGAGAAGAGTTTGTTGTGTTTTTTTTTTCCTTTTCCCCCTGGACACATCCACAATTATCTCTGAGACGTCCCAGGGCTGGGATCCACAGCGATGTCTCCGGGTCTGCGGTTTGGTTATTCGAGGTTGGAGCTCTGGGCTGTTGTGCAAGGCAGTTCCTCTGCCCTTAATTCACTTCTGACAACACTGCATTCCTCCCCGTGCCACTTCCAGACCAGTCACTGAGCTCTGCTGGGCTCCCTTTCCCCATCCCCCACGGGTTTATCTTTCATGTCACAGCATTTTTGGGGTGAGCAGTGCCCACTGAGGCATCCTGGCTGCTGATCCTCTGCCCAACACACCGGGTGCCCTCCCAGAGAGGTGGAAGAGATTTCATACAGGCTCTTGGAATAAAAGCTTTCCAAAAGCTACAGGGAAGTGTTTGGCTACACTGGAAAAATATCAGTGAGATAGTCCCCACTTGCAGACCTTGCTAGGAGGGAACGTGGGAGGTAAAGAGGAGGGTGAGGAAAAGCTTTTATCTACAACAAATGTTTTAAGTGGAGAATTTAAATCTGGAAGATATTAAACTTGTAAAGTTTAATGTGGACCAGAGACTCCCTCTCTCTGCTGCACCCACCTTGCTTATCTGGACTATTTTTCACACTTGGGGCTGTTGCATGACCACTGTCCTCACATGATTCCACTGCAGCAGAGCCACAGTGCCCTCACAACGACAGCTCCACATCTCCTCCATGCCCTGCTGATTTTATTTATGCCTTTTTCTCATCAGCTTCATCTTCTTGCTCTAACAGAACCTTAAACCAGCAGCATCACTGGGAGCATTTTCCCTCTATCCCCTCAATTCTCCTCCAGATCCCAGTACAAACCTCTGCACAGGGCACATCTCCACTGACTTCCACACAGATGTGCCAACAAAAAGTTGGCCCAGCTCCTCTGGGAACGTGCCATCTAGTTTAGACAAATAACTCTGAGCAACCTACCACGCTGCTAATCCTTTGGCCAATTTTAGAAACATTTTTTTTTTTATTGTTCTGAAAGTCCAAATAAATATTTTTTCCATTCTGGTTTTCATCTTGGGATGGAGGTGCCAAACTACTGTGAAGAGAAGCGTTTTATCCCCATTTTCAGCCAGGAACAGAAATAGACAACTAAGATTTTTCCTGCAAGATTTCCATCCTTGTTCTGGATAACACATCTCAGCACAGAGACTCATCCTCCTGCAGCATGTGGCTCCAAAGCTCCCTGCTCTGCACTGTAGGTTTGCTACAACACGGTGCAAATTTACAACACTGGCTCTGTGATTTAAAATCAGGAATAATGATGGTGACCCAGGAACTGGAGCCAGTTTGGGCAGCTTTAAAAGCAGCTTCTGAAGGGTTCCACACAGCCAGTCCCAAACCCAGGCTCCAGCTCTGCTGACATTTGTGCCTCCCTAATTCTTGTTCTATATTTGCAGCACGAACAGGATCCAAAACAAGAGCAGAGCTTCCCTGCCTTGTGAGCTGCACAGAGCTGAGCCCTTGCCCTGGTCCTCGTGGGGACGGCAGAGCCAGGGCTCAGCAGGGATGCTCAGGGTGTGACAGCTCTGTGCAGACACGCAGCACAGTCACGGGAGATGAGAGCTCATCTCCAGCCCTGTGATTTCCTTCTTGCCTCCCTTCAGCCCTTCCCTCTCCCCTGTTTTCTCCTGATTTCTCTCTGTCCTTTCAAAGCTTTAACTCTGTGATTGTGCTGTTGAACTTCTGTGAAAGGGCCTGGAGGAAGGACAATGCTCAGTGAAGCACAGTCAGACTTCTGCTGTCACTGGGATGTTCAAAGTGCTTTTCAGACACAGTGATCCAGGAACACAGTGCATCTTGCAAAAATTTGGGCACCTAGAAATGTCTTCTCCTTGCACCTGAGGCAGAACCAGGACTCCAGTGTGGGTTGATCAGTCCTGCCCTGCCACAGGAGCCCTGTACATGGGTATGCTGGCACCAGGGTTAGCAAATCCAGAGCAGGCATGGCAAAGAATACATTTCTGCAAACTATTTCCATTTTGTGACCAAAACACAAGACTAAAAGCCTCCTGACAAGGTTTGGGTGTTAGCAACATTGCTGTTCCACGGGTCTAATCCATGGCTGGGCAGATGAAACAGAAAAGCAGAGCCAGCAGTGGCAGAAATTCTGGGATCAGTCCTGTGGAAAACTCTGCCTCCTTCCCCCTCATTTCTCACTGTGGGGCAGCACTGAAATGCTGCTTTGTGCTTTGATTTCTGTCACTTACCACGGTGCAGCAGAGGGGCCAGAACCACCAGAGCAGAGCCAGGGCCAGCAGGAGGAAGAGGATCAGCAAGGCAATGGCCAGGATGGTCCCATCAGACTGCAGGAGAACACAGAGAGGGTGTGACACCTGGGACACCTGGGACACAGAGCTGGCCTCACACAGACCCTCCCCTGCACCTTGCCCCCAGGCTGTGTCCCAAAGGCCCCTCTCTATTTGCTGCCATGTTAATTGTTGGATTATGGTTTGTTTTTTTTTTTTTAATCTAGAGATGGGGTAACTGAGAAGTGTTTATTATGGTTATTAATGTCACACTCCATTTAATTGTCAGGCAAGCTGCAGTTTTCCTCTCTCCTCACACGTGGGATGTGGCACCTCCCTGCAGAGAGGCTGAGACCTCTCCCTCACTTCACAGGTTTTGCATCTGACCCTCACAGTTACATCAAACACTTAATTCAGATTAAAATTAATTCCTCAGGATATTTAAAGGAAGGCTTAAAGAAAGATTTGAAGAAGAGCTGACAACACAGTCATGGAATCATGGACTGGTTTGGGTTGGAAGGGACCTCAAAGCCCATCCAGTGCCACCCCTGCCACGGGCAGGGACACTTTCCATGTCCCAGGGTGCTCCAAGCCCTGTCCAGCCTGGCCTTGGACGCTGCCAGGGATGGGGCAGCCCTAATATTTGCAAGGTTTCACTGCAGTTCAAGCAACTCCTTTGCAGCTCTCCCCTCCTGCAGGAGGAACGTGCCAGCAGTGTTGGTGTCACAGCTGACTCCAAACAGAAAACTTGTTCATGTCCAGGGCCTGTGACCCAGGTCCTCCTGCTCCTCTCAGCTGTGCTGACTCAGAGCAGCTCTGCCAGGAGCTTTCCAAGAGGTCTGAGCATCCAGCACAAGGACACACAGGGAGTTTCCCCATCATTAACTCCAGAAATTCCCCTCCTCTCGGGCTGGGACACTTCTCCCAGTTAAAACACATTTTCTGCAATTCTCCAGTTTTGATCAGCACTGCAAACTGCTGCACAGGCCAGCTCAGTCCAGCTGCCAAGCCCCAGATGTGCATCACTTCTTGCTGCTCAGATTTAACCCAAAGCAGATGTGCCTGTGTCCCTGAGCTGTGCCAGCCTCCCTGTCCCACTCCTCCCCAGCATCCTGCTACTCCTGGACCAGCAAGGCCTGACCTAAACCTCTCTGAGATGCTCCTGCTGCAAGAGGCTGACATTTAAACCTCCCCCACCCAATGTCAGCCAGACTGAGGACACGTCCAGGGACAGACTGACCTGGTGGGTGTGAGAAATGGGTGCCTGCTTCAATCCCTGCCTCCCAAGGGCCAGATGAGCTCCCATCATTCCAGGACTCAGAGTAATGGAAGAACAACCAGGGTGAGAGCATTTTCCAAACTCTCTGCTGGTGCAGAGAGGATTTCTGGAGAACTTGGATCAAGACAACCTGATCTTTGACACTTGGAAGCAAGAGGAGGTAATCCACACAGGAGAAGAACTCGCCCAAGACATGTCTGGAAATGGAACCTGGACCCCAGTGCACACCAAAAAAGCTCATTTGAGAATACAGAGCTGCACATTTGGGGCTATTCCTCCAGACAAACAGCATAAAGGCACATCCATCATCTGCAAAATGCAACCTGCTGGTATCCAACACTTTAGAAAATGTGATCGCAATGCTTTACTGCCTTGAAATTGTAGAAGTAACCAGCTTTTTATGTCTAATTTTTATTTAGCCCCTTAGCCCCATATTAAAACAATTATTTGGTCATTAAGAGTATGCTAAAATCAATTTTCAAAAATACAAAACAAATTAAAGTGGCTTTTTAACTGTTTTCTAGGGACTTTTTTGTTTATTTTTAAAAATAGAATTTATTTTTACTTTCCTTCCCCCCAGGAACAACCTGTAAAGGCCAATTTTTGATACCCCAGCACATCTGTTCCTCTGCAGTGCAGCTGGCCTGGCCAGCTGGGGTTTTGTGTACCACAGCAGCAAACCAGTCCAGAGGACTGGGCAGGGTTGGAGCTGCCAGATCTTCCCAGTCTCACCCAGAATTTAGCTGTCAATGTCTATGGCTTTATACATAGGATTGTGCTGAGATAGAAGCTGCCACTTAGCCAAGCTGAAAGATAAACAGGAACAAAAATCTGCCTGCTCAAAAAGTTCCACTGGCATTTTGAGATCTCCCTCCCAGACTTACATAGCTGGTGAAAAAGGGCTGAGGCATTTCAAATGTCTGTTTTCATTCTATTTTTTTTTTTAATCAAGATTTGGAAGAACAATGCAAGCACTCATGGAAACACTGAACCATGGAACAATGCAAAGAGAGTGTTCAACACTTATTGAACACAGGCTGGCAATTCAGCCCGGGAAAACAACTTTTATTTTAAAAGGAGAACTTTTACAGTCAACTAGAAGACTTTTTCATGAGAAAAGATGAATGGAGAAAAGCCTAAATACACACAGGCACCTGTGCTGGGTGCTGCTGTCACAGGGATTCACCTCACACAGGTAAATGTGGGGCTGGTACCCACAGTGACATCAACAACCTGAACAGCTGACAAGAGCCAGACAGCAAAGGTGCTCTCAGAGCTTGTGCCAAATTACTGTAAAGCTTCAGCACTTTGCTTCCTGAGAGCTGCTGGAGACCCGGACAGTGCCTGGAGTGCAGGTTCTCCTGGAGAAAGGAAGGAAGGAAGGGATGGCAAAGTCTGGCCCAGAAACTTCCCTGGGGAGGTTTCCTGATGGCCACAGACCCTGGGAGATGTCCCAGAGGGGAACACCGGATCCCAGGGGAGATCTGAGCCCGAAGTTTGGTATGAACAATGAACAGAGCCACATTCCTTTCATGCTCAGGGAGGAGGGATGGCCCCTGTGCCACAGAGGAAATGCCTCATCCTCATCCTCAGCCTTCCTCTGCTGATTGCTGCCCAAGACCAGGCTCCCAAAACCCTGCCCTGGGAAGTGTGGGTGCAATCATGAGACAAGACAAAGCCAAGGCACAGTCCTTAGGATACTAAGCCCCTCTTTCATCTTACACATCCTCGATGCTTCTAACACAGGAACAAAGAGAAATCCTTTCCTAGAAAAGCATAAATCAGTCCATTGGAATTGCAAGGGAACTATGGCTTGCTCCTGAGGGTCTTCCAAAAGATGCTGCTACACAGCAGGTGGGCATTTTTTGTTGCATTTGGGTTTGTTTTGTTTTTTCTCATCTTATTTTTGTTTAAGATTTTATTTCCTAATTTCTCACTTTACTGTGCACGCAGCAGCAGAAACGGATGTCCATCATTTTATAACATACAGGAGCTTTTTTAATGTAACAGAAAAAATGTGGCCTAATTTCTAAAAGGAAATGAAAGCTCCCTGCTCTGCAGGGACAGCCTCTGGTCCTGTCTGTGTGGAGCTGCTTGAGCAGGAGCCAAGCTCAGCAGGGGATGTGAGCACCAAGCACCTGCTTGAGGTCACCCTCAAAGGTGTTCTCAGCTCCTTTCCCCCTGTTTTCTGTGCTGGGACAGGAAATGCCCCTCTGGCAATGATTTGTTTCCCTTCTCTCCTTCCAGAGCTGCAAGCACTTTTCCAGCATCCATTGCTTTACAAGCCAGTGCAAACAGCAGCACAGCCTCCCTTCCCCACAGGCTGGAGAAACCCAGGGCAAGGGACAAGCCCAGGGCAAGGGACAAGCCCAGGGCAAGGGACAAGCCCAGGGCAAGGGACAGGCTCTGTCCTGAGGAGTTCACACTCCAAAGAGAGCAGGCAAACACCTGGTGGGAGGGAGGAGTGATCACTGCACCCTCTGTTACAAGGGAAAATCTTTGGTTGAGGAAAACAATTCTCTAAGCCCTGATTGCTGCTTATTCTTATGAAACTGCCTGAGTTTATCCTCATGGAAACACTGAACTTTTCCTGCAGCCCCTGAGCTGAGCAGGAGAGGCTCCTCACAGGCAGCTTGATGGGCTAAGAACCTGCCAGCATGACCTGGACACACACAACAGCAGCTCTGGGATAAGTTTCCTTCTGAAACTCAGTTTAAATTGAAATCACATTTTCAACAGAAAAACATGTCAATAAAATAAAATGTTTTGTTTCAGAGTGCTCTGTTTCAACCTCATTATTAAGTGGGGTGCACACGTGTGCAGAGATCCTGGATTGCATTTCCTGTTTAACCTCAGCACTGTCACAGGAGCACAGCCACAAACTATGCTGATGTTCTCAAATTAAAGCTCTTCAAAACTTCCATCCTGTCCTGCCCCCATCTCCAATTTATTGGTCTCTTCTGTGACTCCCTGTTTCCCAACCCATAGGAACGTGGGTTTTGCAATATGACAGCCACTCTTTAGGGTATTACAAACCATGCAGCAATATCAGAGTGAAATAATCTCTGTTTAACTCTTCAGGTGATCTGTGGAGCAAAACCACTCCCTGCCTATTACCCTTGCAGCATTTAAGAGCAAGTTCTTGCAGAAGCAAACATGAATTCTCGTGCCCTGGAGCTCCCACCGAGCAATGCCTCAGCTAATAACAAATACCCAGGTCAAGGGCCCAGAAAATTGTCATTAAATGGACTCAAAAAGCCTCTATTGACACCCCAGGGAGTGCCTTTAGGGGAGTTGATAACCTAAAGCTGGAATTGGACAATGAACTCCAATCTGCAAATGGAGCAGAACTGATAAAAGTGCCAGAGCCCGTGCCCGGTGTCCATTTTGGGACCATTTTGGTTCATCTTGGGTGCAGCCCTGGCTGGGCTCTTGTGCTGCCCAAGGTGGATCCATGGAGGAAATCCTTTTCATAAATCCCTGCTTTATTCTGTAACTTAGGGCAGCCTCTCAAGGCATCACCTGTCCCACCACAGACCTGGAGCCTGAGGGGTTCACTGAAGGCTTGCCCACATTATGGCCCACAAGACACCCAAAATGTCACATTGCCACACGTTCCAAGTCCCCTTCAAGGTGGGACACGTTCTTCACACCAGGCAGACCCAACCTGGCAGCCCTGCTGCTGCTGGAACACACACCTGGTGTTAAATCCCAGCATCCCACAGAAGCATTTCAGGCATCAAAACTTACACAGTGCGTGCTGGAGATGATGACAGAGCTGGAGATGAAGCTCAGACCATCGTTCATGCTGACTTGAAGAGCTGCTTCCCTGGAAAAAAACAAGAAACAAGTCAGGGCAGCTCATGCACAGCCCTCTGTGTGATACCACGCTGTGCCCTGGGCTGCTGGTGCTCAGAAAAGCCACCTGTACAGATAATTGCCACTGGTCCCTGTGCTCCAGAGCACAACTGCCACTGAACACGAGAGAGTGGCACCTTGGGACCCAAAGAGAGCAGCAGAACCCAGGGAGGAGACCCAGACCCATCTCCCCACAGGCAGAGTGAATGTTGGGGCAGGAAAAACGTACATGCCAACTTCCCTCAGCACAGGTGCTGGGCACAGCAGGTAGGTGTCCTCCACCACGAAAGGCTTCTCATCTGAAAGGGGAAATAGTGGGATTTACTGCCAAATCACTCCTCCAGGCCTCGGAGAGCAAGTTTCAATGATGCTTTTCCTTGTTCTTGGTACATAAACGAGATGGGGGGTGAAGAGCTCACATGTCTGAGGCACAGCAGAGCTGAAGGTGTGGAGCTCTGTGGAAGGTCAGAGCACAGGATCATTCTGTGCAGGAGCCCAGGTGCAGTTGCAACAGAGATATCCAAGCTAGGAAAGTTGTATATTACAGAAAATTTTGCATTTTAGGGCAGAAGCATCTGAACCTCAGTTAAACCTCCCAGCCTGAATTACACTGGTTTTAAAAGTGAGTGAGAGAAACCAGCAACAGGCCTGAGGAGCAGGAACACTGAGTGATTCTCCTCTTCTGCAGGCTCGAGTCAGAGCTTTGTGCCAGCTCTGTGCTGGTGACCAGACACTGGGGGACCCCGAGGAGCTGCCCAGCCCATTTCCCAGCTGCCTGGATGTGCTGTGGTGGCACATCTGCTCCCACAGTGTTCTCACCCTGCTTTATGACGACACCATTAACTCCCATGAATTTATGACATTGTCTCAGTGCACACATGCCAAGAAAATGAAGATCAGTGTCTTGTTTTCTCCTTTGCTAACTCTGGCAGCCGAGGCCAGAGGCTTCTCCGTGCCAGCATTCACTCAACAAAAGCTGCTTCATCTTGCAAGGCCTTTCACTTAGATCTCACTAGGTTTTTGTTTCTCTTTCTGTCCCTTCCCACTCCCAGCTCCCATCAGTCCATGCCTCTCTAGAAAGTTTATCAGCCCCGGGTGCCCCAGGGGAGCTCCTGGCTGGCCAGGCTGGCTGCAGGCACAGCTCAGTTTGTTTGGAGAGTGTTTTGTGTTTCACCACAAAAACGAGCCTCTGTTTCCCTGTGCTCCAAACACAAGAGCATCCATTTGCTTTGCATAACTCTGGCCCATCTGACTCCTGCCTGGAAAACTCACCCAGGGAAAGCAAACAAAACAACATTTCTCATCAGGGAGCGCAGCACACTCCTGCTCTGCTGCAGGACAGATTTCTGCATCCCAGAGATGGGCTGAAGGCTCCCCAGCTCCTCATCTCGTGCCAGAGGCTGCATCCTGTGCTTTGCACTGCTGCCAGTGGTGCTGGAAGGGCTGGGGATGGAGGGCAGAGCTGCTGAGTTTGCTGCCCTGGATGTCATTTCGGTTCCGGGCTCGGGGCTGGAATCACTTTTGCCCCCTTGGACATTTTACACCAGGGATGCCCAGGCCTTGATCACCTCCCAAAGCCCAGCCAGGGGCAGGGCTTGGACACCCCCAGGAAACAGCTCAATGCCTCTCTTCTGAGAAAGGCTGCCCACAGCAATGGGTACAGCTTCCTCCTACCTGGGCATCACTCCTTCAAACAGAACGAGGCTCTTGCTGTATAACCCCCACAGATGACCCAAAATGGCCAGTCCTGGGGCCTGAGTGGTGTGCAGGAACACAGGAGGGTCAAACCTACCACAAAAACACATCTGGGCTCTGTGGATGCCCTTTCAAGCAGGTACCTGATTCTGCTCAGACTCCTGCAATTCTACACCCAGTGTTCCTGCACCTGAACAGCTCAATGCAGCCTGGAAAATCTGTTATCCCAGCAACAGTGAAGAATTTCTTATGCCATTAGCAGGGTGTAACCTTCTGGCAAGCCAGGACTTGGAACATTTTCTTACCGTAATAATAAAAGCTTCAATATATGCAGGATGCTTTAACACAAAAGAGCAAGCCTCAAAAATAAAAAAAGAGAGATACAAGAACCCCAAGAAGTCGGAATAATGCACATCCAGGCCAGTTTGTGCAAAGGATGGTTTTGGCCAAGCATCCAGAGCATTCACTGGAGTGCAGCAGATCCAGCCCAGCTCTGCTGTGCTGCCTGCTCCTTCACCAACCTTTCATCTCTCCATTCAGCTTTAAATTGCTCAGGACAGAGCTCAGCCTCTCTGCCCAGAGCTATCTTTGCTGGCTCCTGCACAATCTGGGCAGACTCAGACATTTTAGCACCACAGAGCAGTCATAAGTCACTGCACTGGATAATTACTTTTAACTCTGTGCAGGCTGAACCCAATCCTCCCAGGTCCTGCTGCTGGCAGGAACACCCTGCTGCTGAACATGCATCTGATTACAGCTCTGCTCAGCCAAATGTTCCTCATGGCTTCTACAGATGTTCCTTTTTTTCTTTTTTTAAATCCCATAACTATGAACATTATGAGTCGATGCTCTCCTCACCTGCCACTTTTCCCTGCCAATAATCCTAATAAAACCCCATTAGCTCATGCCTTTAACCTCAGCACGTCCTAGCCGTGCTCACTACATCTCATCTGGGATAATTTAAGGTTTCAGGAACTGCTGGCTTAGTGTTATCTTTAAAAATACCTCCCTCCCTGATACAATCAGAGGCAGAGAGGTTTGAAGCAAACAAAGACAGCTGAGCTCTCCAACCTCCATGAGGTTTCCATAAAATCCTGGTTCAGTTCTCTCAGGGAGAGAGCTGGAGCTGGGAGCAGCAGGCAGGGGCTGCAGGCTCTGGTGACTCCCACAGAGCAGCTCAAACCCAGCAGAGCTGTGCAAGGAGAAAGTCTTTACTTCTACCTACTTCTATATTTATTTCTATTGTATTTCCAGCCTTGCCTCAGCAAACTCCCCCTGCTCCAAAGAAGAAGTTGCCCAGATGCTCAAAACACACTGAGCCCTTAGATCTCCACTTTTCAGAGTTAATTAATACATTTCTTTTACACTGAACAGGGTCAGGACTGCCTCCATAACAATCAGGCATTTTCTGAACAAGTCCCATGTTAGGAAGCCCCTGCTCCCACCAGCAGGGAGTGCAGAGCTGCAGGAGCAGGGCTCTGAGCCCCCCAAAACACAGGTGAGCCCAGAACCACACCTGGTCCCCACAGTGCCACACAGTGCCACCAGCAATCCTTTCTGCACCCTGCACATCCAAAGCTCCTCGTCCCTGAGCGCTGCTCTCACAACCCAGGGGTTTGAGGATCCAGATGCCTGCAGGGCAGGGGCACAGAGGAGAACAAAGGGAACTCACTGAGGGTGACAGTGTCGTTGATCCTGAAGCTGCAGAGCACCCGGTCCACGTTGCGGGCGTGCCGAAAGCCATTTCCCCTCACCACAACCTGGAAGGACTCTGCCAAAGCAGGCACTGGGTTATTATTGATGCAGAGCAAGTCAGGGAAGGGTCATTGAGGGGTTCAACTGCCAAAATTGGCTGTTTCACAGTTAAGTTTAAAACCTGTTAAAAATGTAACTTCTGCACTCTCCATACCCGATTTCAGCTTGAATTTTTGGAAGCAGGAAACAATTCACCACAGACACACTTGAACTGGCCTGCAGTGGGAACGTGAAGCTTCAAGGACGCTGAGCTTTGCCCTTTACAAGTGTCCATTTTAAATGGCAGAAAGTTTTGGGTGAAGAAAGGCAAAAGGTCTTCTAGTGACAGATAATTTGGAGAAGTTTCAGTGTTCCTTTCCCAGGTGACTGCAAAGGAAGCAGCCCCCACAACTCCTGTGACTCTCTGGGAGAGGCACCCAGCTCATCCCCACTGCAGCTTGGCTGGGGGAATGTGATTTGAACACAAAATTGTCCAAGACAAGCCAGGAGTAACCTCAGTGCATCAGGGACACCACCCCGGATTTCAAATCCCCAGGAGCAACAAGGAACCCCGTTTTTTTTGCAGGTTCAGATCTTTGCCCTTGCATTTTGCAGCCCCCATCTCCTCTCACCTCCCCTGGGGGCCTGCACACTGTACTTGTCAAGAAAAGCAGATTTGCTCTGGAATCTGGGCTCCCTTCCAGGTCCCACTCTTTGCAGCCAAGCTGAAATCATCCCAGCACATGCAGGGAGCTGCTCCAGGCCCAGTGTGTGCTCAGGGACAGCTTTTGGGAAGGGCACAAGAGCTCTGTTCTGCTGGATATTCCAGGGGAATCTCAGAATTCTCAGGCTCTGGGGGATGAGGGGTCAAGTACAGTGAAAGACCAGAAATCAGAGATACCAGCAGGGCCACTTGGGGCTGGACTGAACAGCCTAGTGCCCCCTGCTTGGCCAAATCACCCAGAAAATGCCATTTCAGAGTGATGTCTCTGCTGAAATCCATCCCTGCAGTGTCTTGGACAAGTCAGCAGGGCAAGAGTGGCCTCAGGTAGCACAGAGCCCTCAGGTTTGCCCCTTGCAAACAAAAAAAAAAAAAAAAGGAAAAAACTGCCACCATCATTCAAGGATGTGCACAGCAACATGAAAACTCGAGGTGCCACAGCTGTAGCTGCAAATATGGATTTTGAGGACACTAAGGCACATAATTAGGGCAGTCAGTGGCACTTCCATCAGTCTCAAAGCCCTAAGTGATTAAACTACCTGCAGGCCAAGAGCAAGGGACTGTTTGCCCAAACTTGGAGGCCCTGAGGGTCCAGTAATTGATGGCATTTTCCAAGGATTGCTCCTCCTGTGAAGTCCTGGCCAAATTCTGATGCAAATAGTTTTTATAAACCCCTTTGCATTTCCTCTCAGCTGCTCTGCTGGGCACAGCTGTTCCTACCCCTGTCCTCCCACTCAGGCTCAATGAGTGGCAGTGATAAGATCAAAGCACTTAGAAAGTGTTAAAGATGATTATAAGTTATGATTATAAGCCATCTTCTGGCCTGTGTTCTATAAGCATCGTTGTTTATCACTTGAATAACTATTTAAATATCTTTTTAAGTGCAGTGCATCTACTTCAAATCCGGCACAGCCTAAGGCAGACTGGTTTGACAGAAGAACATTTATGCAAAACTTTTAAATTCAGGCCTTTTCTGTAAGAAAATCCCATTTGACATCACTTGGCAGAAGTGGGACATGTGCAAACTACCCTGAGGTGAAAAAGAAATTCACCCCAAAAAGAGAGGTGTAGTATTTAGCCCCCAGTAATTAGTGAATCTTGCACTCTCCAGCAATTAGAGATGGACTGAAAATTGTATTTTAGGCAACATGGAGAAGCGTGGCCTCGTTCATACTTACCCCCTGCACAGATACTGGAAGGCTCTGCTGCCAGGATTTCTATACAGGACTTCTTCAAAATCTGAAAGAGAAAATAAACCTTTAACTCATCAGAGCATTTCGTATTCATGGTACAATTACAGCTCTTGACTTTCCCACCCTAAACCACCCAAGCAGGTGCCACTGCCCTCCTTGGGCTGTGGCTGGTTGGAAGGTGAGGGAGCCAAGGTGAGGGAACC
>VXAX01001335.1:0-25480 GCA_013399835.1 Leptocoma aspasia | reverse complement strand
GCCAAGGGGAGGGATGCCAAGGGGAGGGATGCCAAGGGGAGGGATGCCAAGGGGAGGGATGCCAGGCTCTCCCCTGTCCCAGGGCTTTGTGCCCAGCATTCTGCACCCCATGATCTGCAATGATTCGTGGTCTGCAGCCCCCCAGGGCACCCAAAGGGCTGTGCAGGCACCATCACTGTCCTCCCTGTGCAGCCACACCTCCCTCTCCAGGGTTACTCCAGGCCCAAAACTCCAAAGCAAACATCACAAGTTTAAGCTAAACTGTTTAGCTTTGCACTTAAACATCCCAGAAATTCCCACAGAGCCACTTCTCAAGTCTCACCCGAGGGGCTGTGACTTCTGTTTTTAACCTGATTTATGGGAGCTCACCTGAGGGCATCCCCAAGGCTGCTCGGGACTTCAGAGCAAACAACAGACAATTCTCCTCCACTTAAGCCAGGCTTAACTGAGGCAGAGTGTTTCTGGGAGGGCTGGCCCTGGTTTTAAGCAGTTATTGCAGTGATTTGCTTGGCCCAGGCTTGGCTCTCCAGGCAGAGGAGCAGGCTGGGGCTGGACAGTCTTTATTTATTTATTCCTTTATGGTGCTAGAGTTCCTCAGGCGTTCCCTGCAAGCAGCAGCCCCAGCCCCTCCTGCACAGCCAGAGCTGTGCCTGGGACCCTGGGACAGAGCTCGGGGGGCTCAGCCCCAGCCCCTGCACGAGGCAACACTGAGCAAAACCCAGCTCAGCTCCAAGAGGCAAGCAAATGTCAGCCAAGCATCATTTGGTGACTCAAATCCAACATGAAAACTATTTTCCCAACTTTAAATTGAAACATCTGTAAGGAAAGAACAGCAACCAATACAATAAATCCTGTAAGGAAAAGATAGCTTTTTTTTTTTTTCCTCCACAGTCACAGCTCCCTGCCTCAAATACCTAATTGCAAAAGCTACTCATAGAGCCAGGCTTTGTTTTTTAAAGCATTTAAACAGAAGTTTCAGTTACTCAGAAAGCAGGAAAGTACCAAGGGACTGAAGGAGCCAGGATGGTCTGAGCTGGTGGCACCTGACAGGTGAGGAGAGAGAAGATTTGCAGGAACAAGGTTTTACAGGAACTGTCAAGTGGAAAAGAAGAGAAAGTCAACAGCTGAGAACAGAATTGAGAAGGAGTAGAAGAATTTAAAATAGACAGAATAAGGAAAAACACAGAGAATGTAAAATACAATCAGTACTTTTTTAATGAAGTAAAACCCCACATGATTAAATTTGACATTAATGGTTTCTACTCAGCTATTTACAAACATTCTGCTGTAAGGCAGCTCAGAGGGGGGAATAGCAGGTGTCTCAATTAGATGATGCAGATCTCCCAGTCCAGTCTAATCCCTTTACATGACTATTAAAAACTGGCCTTAAACATTTTCACGCTGCCAACTGCAATATTTATTTTGATTTCGATTAAATTTCCAGTGTTCCAAGCACACACCCTAACTTAAAGTGAACATCAGGCAGAATTATTGCAAAAGGCAGAACTATTGCAAAAAAAAATCCTTTCTGTCTCTTCCTCATTAAAAAAAAAAAACCTCAAAAAGGATTCAGTGCCTTCACTGTAGAGGATTTCATGGGATCTGTCATTTTCTGAATGCACAGCCTTGGTGGGCTGGAGGTGCAGCTCATCCTTGTGGTCTGGCTTCCCAGGAAAGCAAATCCTGTGGAAGGGTGGTGATGGCCCAGGAGGCCCAGGAGGTCACTGGGCCCTTTTGGAAACCAAGGGAAGAAGGACAGTGAAATTCTGCTGCTGCTGCTGGAAGCTTTCACTTGATTTTCTGCTCACAGTGAGCACACAGCCAGATCACTCCACCACAGCAACTGCATATTCCTTAGACATTCTTTCCACCAAATTGTGGAATTCTAATTAGCAAACAGGATGCTGAAGTGTAATAGAAGTTAATTGCCTAATTAGTGTGAAAGGGAATGAGCTGCAGTCTGATGCCAGGTGCTCATTAGCAACCCCAGGGCTGTTTCACCATGAACACTCCCTGTGACCACAGGTGCTCCCTCTGCTCCAGCACAGGGGTGCTTTTGGCAAGGGTGACAAAAGTAGGGAAGAGGGACCTGATTTTCCAGCTAGAACAGGGATCTACTGGTAGTTTGTTATTCTCTGGAGTGATTGATGCCCTCCTTGTCATTCCTCTCACACACAAAACCACTTCCCTGCTCTCCAGGCTGCTGCAGGGACTCCTCTGCAGTGCAAGGTCACAGACTCACCACTGCACAACTGCACTTCCCTCTGGCCCTCCTTCCAAGCTGGGAAAGCTTGCACCACTCAGCTGGAGCAGCTCTTGACTGGCTGCCTGGGGGCTGAAACCTTCCCACTCTGCTCAGCACAACTGGAAGGGGAGTCAGAGCTGCTGCTGGAACTCATTAAAAACAGCTGCAAAGGGAATGCAGGGCTGGGAAGCAAACCATTGCTTTGCTGTTGTTTTGTTGCTTTCTTAAATGACATGCAACACCTGATTGTCCAAGAGAGCTGAGGCAGTAGATCCACACTTGGCCAGTGCCAGGAAAACCAATAAACCAGGGATTGTATTCCATGTCCACGGGAGAGCACCGGGGAAAATCGAGCTTGTGCTGAGGGAATGGTTTTGCTGGAATTGCATTGTCCAAATAGTGTGTAACCACTGTAAACAGAGAAATCTGAGCCCCCCACTGAATGCCCCCTCCCCAGCTCCATGCTGTAGCTTTCATCTGGGTTTTATCACCCAAAATGAGAACACACAGGGTGCCAAACAAAGGATTTCCCATCCCGGGGAGCCAGGGGAAGCACTCGAATCAGCCCAGCCACTGAAGCTCTCACATGCTGCACCCAATCCCTGCAGGAAATGCCAGGTGATGCCTTAAGTTTTAGCTTTTATATTTTTCAGATTCTGTCCTGCTTTAGTGTGTAGTTCTGAGCTTCATATTAATTGTTGCTGGGCTCTCTTCACAGAGCAAATAGACAAAGCAATTCCTTTTATAGCTTGGCACCAAGGACAATCACCCAAATTTCAGGCCCAAGAGCACAAACAACGATGAATTGAAGAGGGAAAAACAAGGAGGGTGGAGTTCATAATTTGAAGCTGTAATTGGACAATTAATCCCAATATGTAAATGGAGCAGAACTGATAAAAGTGCCAGAGCCCGTGCCCGGTGTCCATTTTGGGACCATTTTGGTTCATCTTGGGTGCAGCCCTGGCTGGGCTCTTGTGCTGCCCAAGGTGGATCCATGGAGGAAATCCTTTCAATAAATCCCTGCTTTATTCTGTAACTCTGTCCAGCCTCTGTTCCAGGTCAGCCTTCTCAAGGCATCACAGGAACTGGGAATAGGGAAACCTAGGGAAACCTATTGATAAACTCCACCTTGAAGCAGCATTTTAGCACAAACCAAGGTTAGTTCCCTTGGACTAAGTGATTCAGTGAGGTTTTTTCCCAGCAGGTTCTGGTGAACACAGGAAAACCAAACCTCAGGGTAACAGCAAGGTGTAGGAATGCAAACACTGGGGTGAAAATACTCACAGAGTCAATGATGCCCTGCAGGGCCTCAAAGCCATCATTCACTGGGAAGACATGGTCTTTGCTGTCAGCAATCCGGGCCAGCTGACACAGGGGGAGAGGAAATGAAATAGAAATGCAAAGAATGAGATCAGTTAGCCAGCAGGCAGCAAATTAAGACTTCTCCAGATTAACTCGCTTGCAAATAAAACCCTCAAATACTCAGCTACTCTCTCTGGATTGCCACTGTATTGTGGTTTATTAAGCAGCAAAATGTTTATCTTGTTAGCCTGATTGACTTCATAAAACTCTATACCGGGGATCAGGAAGGACTAGGAGACAAGACTAGAGTGTGGCTTTCACTGGTGCCCAGGGGCTAATGATCTTTAAGGCAAAGGTTGAACCCAAAAAAGGTTGGGCTCCATAATAATGGAGGTCTTTTCCAACCTTAACTCTTCCACAATTCTTTGAAATTATATCATAGGCCTGATTCACCTTTTCTGTCAGGACTGTTGACTGGGCCTATGTTCAACCATCAGAGAGCCAAAAAAAGGAAGCAGGGAGATGCCAGGAGACAATTTCTGAGTGGAGGTTGAAAGGTCTCAGAGGAACATTCAGAAACCTCCGTGGTGAGGAGGAGGAGGAGGAGGGGCCTTCCTGAGGTGGTGGTGAGTTCAGGGGAGCCAGGACATCACCTGCAAAGAGCTGCCTGCAGGTTCAGCTGCCAGGAGCACACCAAGGGTTAAGGCAGAGCTCTAAGCCCAGCTCAGCAGTAATGAGCTCTCCATGCATCTGCTGGAGCAGACTCAGTTTCAGTGCTGCAAGGCCAAGGTTTGTTCCAGTAAATCTCCCCTGGCAGAGGGACCAGCAGCCTCTCTGGAGCTTCCTGGAGGCAGCAGAGCAGCCACAGATTCCTCCCAAAGCCCAGGGGCTGTCCCTCAGAACCCCCAGCTCCCCAGGCCCTGCTCTGCATCCAGAGCCATCCTGGGGCAGCTCTGCCCTGCTGCTCCAGGAGGGCAGGGAAGCAGCTCACTGCTGCCTGGGCTGCAGAGCCTGCTGGAAAAAAGCTGGATGTTCACAGCTCCCTCCGTTCATTCCCCTCAATCCTCCTCCTCATCCATTCTGGGACTTCAGACACAGCCATCTAATTCCAGTTAATTGTTTTCCCCATCTAAATGCCTTCAAGGAGCAGCTGTCTGGGGTCTGCTGCTTTAGGTCTGGTCTCTGTGCCATTTTTATCCCCTCTTTGCTTTTTCTGTGACTTACTTTGGGTTACACCAGTCTCTGGGTTTGATTCAAGGGAGATTGTTCTAAACCAAGAGTGGTTTGACTCCTTTTCTGAAAGCTGAAAAACCTGGAAAAAGTCTTTCAGCCTCTACTTGTGTGCAGTGGTGTTTCACTCATGTTACAAAAATGTCAGCTGTTACTGTGTGAAATACAACTCATGGACATACTAATATTCAAATGAGAAACTTAGAAGTCAGACAAAACACTGTGAAATATTTGTCACTAACGAAGCTGTTGGCTTTTTACAGCATAGTTTTCCCCTGAAAGAAAAAATGTGCTGAAGCTGAAGGGTTATATGGCAATACTTCAGTTTTGTGGGGAAAATCATCCCCACAACTTCTTCCTGCCTCCAGCTCAGGCCAGACAATTTGCTGTTCTCCCTGTGCCTTTTCCCCAGCATTAGCAGCAGTAGCTGGGGCAGGCAGAGGGGCAGATTCACACAGAAATGGCCCAAAACCCAACAGCCAGCCCCAGGCACGCCAGGTGCTCACTTCAGACAGGTGACAGAAGGAGAGGAAAACCCCTGGAGATGCTTGAGCAGGGGATGCAGGGCTGTGAGCCCCCGTGCAGCACCCAGGGCCCCGAGGCTCCCTCACCTGGGTCTCGTTGAAGTCCTTCACACCCACACAGTACACGGTGGCTCCCAGGTCCCGCGAGCGGTTGGCCTGCACCAGGAGAGGAGCACAGCAAAAATGGTTACCCACGGGCTGGGATGCTCCTTCCTCAGGGCTCCTAAGCACTAATTCACTCTTCTTCTGGAAAATGAGCTTAGCAGAAGAGGACTTGGAAAGTTTTCCTCCCCGATGGTGTAAAATCAGGTTTTATCTGCTGCTGGAGTTGCTGTTGTTTGGTAAAGCAACTCCCAGGGTATTTGGAGGGTTTTTAAAACCTAATTAGTTCACCTTTCTAGCTCCTCCAGCTTCCCAAAAGATGTCAGACAGGCTAAATCAATTTTCTTTTAATTGTTTAGGGCACATCCCAGTATAGCAGTAACCTAAAATGCTTTTGTGTGTTCTGGTTCACACAGGTGTGCCCTGATAGCCAGAGGTGAGAGAGGCTCCATTCCACCTGCCCTGAAACTGCATCACTCCCAGTGCTTACACAGCACCCTGAGCTAAAGGGAGAGCAGCCACAAGCTGGATTTCCCCAGGCTGCTTCACTGAAGTTGCATTTACTGTTCCAAAGGCAACTGCTCCAAGTGCCTCAGTATGAATGCAGTAATTTAATTGTATTTCAGCAGAACAAGAGCACCTGAGCTGGCTGAAAACCCCTTCCCAGAAGAGATGCTAGCGAGTCAGACTGAATGGGAAGACTGCAGCAATGCAAGTTGTTCAACAGCAAAGAGCTCTTTTAGCAGGAAAGCATCATTCCAGTTTTACTCTGGGAAGCTTCAGCCCAAACAACTGCAGCAACTCACAGAGTAAGTGCCGAGCTCAGGATCTCCTTCCACCAGCCCATAACTGTTCCTCCCCAAACCAGAACAAATAGAACACTTCTGACCTTTCGACTTGTTCATTCACCTCTAACAGCAAACTTGTTTTTCTTGTGGATTTTTTATTTCAGAAGGGAAATAAGAAGAGACGAACTGTAAGGAGGGGAGCTGTAGATGCAGGACATTTGCTGGAGCAACATTGGTTTTACTCTACAAACCCATTCTTTTTGCTGTTATTGGATTTAATGCTGCACTTTGGACAGACTGAGAGGAAAAATTCTGTCCACAGCAAACTCATGCAGAAATACCATCTTCCAAGTTTTAGGTCATCCTGGTTTGACTGACAAGTGCCAATTGTTCATCTCTCCAGGGAGGATGTCCAAAGGACAGCAGCAGGAACATTCTGCAGCCAAGCTCTCAGTGCTCACCCCACTGCTTAACATCTTGCACAGTTCACTAATTTAATGAGGATGTTGAGAATATGTGCTTGAATCTCAGAGATATTTGTGGAAATGTCAGATTGGGTGATCTGAAAGATTTTCTGATGTGACAGAAGCCACCCTCTTTCTGCAGTCGTGACTTTGTGTGAGAGAAAAAAAAAGTGAAAGTGAGAATATTCAGCATTTCCCAGAGCAATCCACTAAATACTGAAACTTTTCAGCTGTGAACAATTCCTCTAGTGTTTATTTTTAACTGGAAGTTTTAACCCCTCTCCTTTCCCCTGAACAGTCTCAGCTGTGGTGAGTCAGAGGCTGCTGCTGTCAGTGGTTATCCTTTAGATTTATGTCTGCAGAGCACCAAAGTGGAGTTTTCTCACTGGGGAAGAAGGTTTTCCTTATCTTTTGCATTCACAGCAGCCAGCCCAGACATTCCACTGTCTCCCTGACTACAAAAGTGTAAATCACTTACCTCCCTCTCAGAGTAGAAAAATAGATCTTCGTGGAGCTCTCCATCTGTCAATGCAATGATGACACTGGCAGTTCTGTAACCTGAACACACAAACCTCTTCAGTCCCTTGGCTTGGGCTGTGTTTGTTAAAACACCTCAGAAAACATCCTGCCTTAAGGGCATAACTGTGGTGGTATTTCAGACCAGTAAATGAGACTGCAGCCATCAAAAAACCAGTGCAATTTGTTCCTAGTCAGCTCCTGATTTTATTAATGCTGTCAGTTCAGGAAATCCAGAGGGGTTTTTTCAGCTTGTCATAAAAAGCTCAATTGGGATTTAAATGAAGATGGTGGGAAAAGGGCCTGAAATCCTCAAGATTCCTGAGTAACATTTCAGGAACATCATTAAACCTTGCAGCCTTCCCTTCCAAACCAGAGAGTTTTTACATCAATTACAGGGAAGGAAAGGACAAACATTTTTCCAGTTTTCTGCACTTAGCACTGGTTTTAATAATTGCTGGTTAAAAAAATCTTTTACCTAACAGCTTCTCCATGTACCTGTGTTTCAGAAGGGAGAAGAAATGGTTGCCTGAGCCCTCCAGCAAAAGTAAGGTACCAGTTTTGGTGAGGGTTGGTACCTGCAGCCAGCCTGGCTTCTCCCTTTTGGCCTGAAACACTTTAATTCCAGCTCTTTAAAGCTCCACTTGTTCTTCTTCCCTTTCAGGAATACTTCCCTGACTAGCACCACATCCCTGCAAGAATAGAAGCCACCCCCACCCTTCTCACAGCAAAGCTGCATTTTAGATCTGTTAAAGCTATCAGTCAAAAAGAAAGAGAAAAAAAAAATTCAATAGATCAAGAAGGCCTCTCACCGTGAACATTTTCATAGTAAATCTGTTCACTTGCCTGAAATCAAATCAGAAAATTATTAGTAATAAATCAATAATAGGACCTTTTGAACTTCTACTCATGCAGCAGAAAGGAAGGGACAGTGGCAGTGAGGATGTCACATTTGCAGTTCACACATGAGCTCTGCTCTCAGACATCTGATTCACAGAGCAGGATTTCACAGCCTGAGGTTTTGACTGCATTCCTGCAAGGTCTCATCAGCCAAACCAGCCCCAGAGTTGTCTCCCACTATTTTCATCTCTGAAAATCCTATCCACCCTCATCCTTGAGAAACATCCTAGGCCCAATGCTAAATATTCCTCAGCACCTCCAGATCAACTATTCCAATTGCAAATGAACCAACAGCTCTGTGCGGTCACCGGAGTTTCTGCTGCTGTGTTCACATTTCGGTGATGGGGCAGCACTTTCAACAGGCAGACAGTTCAAACCCCTCCCAAATACCCACATAGCACAGAGGTGGGAGGGAGTGCAGGAGTTCAGGTTTACAGAAACTCCTGAGCTTGTAAAAGGTGTAAAAAACATGCCCAGAAGGAGCAGGGCAGAGCAGCAATAAGTTATTTGGCCACCCCAGGTGTGAGCTGTGACCTCAGCCCAGGTAGGACTGACAGCTTCCCACCCCTCCTGGACACAGAGCCACAGGGGGCTCAATGCCTCTGCCTTCTCCTAAGCAGAAAAGGCAGCTCTGCCCATAAAAGCTGAAGGCAGAAATAAAGAGAATTAGTAGAGTTTGCAGCTCCAGCACTGAGCCCTTACCCTCCCTGCAGCAAAGGGACAGGGTCCCACTCACCCACCAGGGAGTTACCAGCCAGCCCCCTGTGCTGCACAGCTCCTGAGGAGCAGAGACACTGCTCAGGCCCTGAGCCTGCACCAGTTACCCTCTCAAATCCTTCGTGCATGTAGGTGTCCCCTCCTGGCAGCACCTTCTGCAGCTCCTCCAGGCCCTGGCGGATCTGCTCCCTGGAACCAAGGCAGGCACTCTGTTAGATCAGCAGCAAAGCCACCAGGGTGTCCTGACAGCCAGCTGGGGACGTGCAGGGCAGAGCCAGGCACAGAGAGGGGGGAAAAAAGAGTTAACTCAGTGTTTGCACAGGGTAGATGCCTCTCCAAGGATGGGGAACACAGAGTTGTGCTCCCAGGGTTCCCACTGCCTGGGGGAAGCATCACAACAGCACCATCCCCCAGGGCAATACCCACACATCTCATACATTTCTTCCTGGCTCTAAGACCAATTCCAAACCAACATCCTGCTCCCAGCCAGCCTTTCTGGGACAGCTGGGTAAATATGGAATACATTCCCCCACGGGAAACATTTCAGAGCCTGAGCAGAAAGGAGATCTCTGCAGTGGGGTTTGCTCTGAGGATGGGACACAGCAAGAGGCAGGGAACAGGTTTTCCTTTGGCACCCAGTTAAGTAAATGTGGTTCATTCTCTTCATCCCTGTTGCTGCAGTAAGTGGCAGGAGATGCTCAGGCTGGCTGGGTTTAAGGACATTTTCAAGGCTGGTGTGAGTGTGCACTGCTCTGTAGGAAGGCAGCCAGCTTCCTCCCCATGGCAGCTGCTCTGGTATGTGATTTCAGACATCCAATATGTAAAACACATGCTGACTTATACACTCCACACATGTGGTACATATATTTTTGCTCCACGTGGCAATGAAGTTAGCAGAGGAAGCGAGAGTGATTTAAGGAGCTCATCCAGCTCTCCTTGGAAGTCAGAATAAAATAAAAAAAAAATCCATCCCACAGATTTTACTGGGATTAACTTGGGGGTCTGTAAGGGGGTGGCAGGAACACACTTCACAAACAAGGCAACCTGTTATTGCCAAAAAATCCACAGCCCTGCAATCGATCCCAAACACTGTGTCTGTGACACACCTTCAGGGAAATCACATTCCCCTCTGCCCCAGGAGTGTGGGTGTCACCTCTGGCTTCCAAGCCTGCTTTAATGGGAAGGGAGTTTCACCTATTTGTTTGCAGAAGAAACTCCCAGAGGATGTTTCACAGGCACTGAGTCTCTGCTTCTGGGACAAAATCCTGAATCTCCAGGGAGTGCAGGCTCCCTCGGCAAAACCAGTGTGAGCTAAAACCCTGACAGCTGACAGAAAGACATTCAGAAGTTGAAATTAAGCAGGGAACCTCTTGAGAGGCCTTAGTGCATTCCAGTAGGTGAGAACGGGCACGTGGCTCTACCAGTGAAACTGGGAAGCACAGAGGTGCCACAACACTGTTCCCAGTGGGATGGAAATCACTGAGGAAGTGAAGGAAGCTACAAGGACACAGAAGCTGCTGTTGACCTTTAAACCTCTTCTTACCTGTCTTCTGTTAGCCTCATTAGGATTGTCCCTCTGGTTGAAAAAACAATGAAGGACATCCTCAGCTGAGGGCTGGAGGAGAGAAAAGAAGTGAATTAACTTGGTGCAGAGCAGAGCTCTGTGTGTGTGACACAATCACACAGGACACTGCCATCCCAGTTACAGCTCAACAGGATCAAAATGTATTTTGCCCTGGGCCCTCTTAGTCCAGGGACACCTTGGGGAATCCTTGTAAAGGATGCAGAGAGCACTTGTATCACAACTTTAGGATTGCTAAAGCAAGAAAGGTGTCCTTAAATGCAGCCTGGTGTCACCTGAGACAAGCAAGGGCTCCTTGTGTTTGTCACAACTCATTCCATCCCCTGTCCTGAGGGATTCCTCATCCAGGCTCAGGTCATTCAGGGCCTGAAAGCCACAGCCACAGGCTCTCCCCGCAGCCCCAAACTCCTGTACCAGAGACAGGAGCATTCCTCCCCCACAGATCTGATCTGTGGAAGGCAGGCAGGAATAAATGGAATTATTTTATCTTTCCCCATTTCCCCCAGGACAGGAACGTGGGGAAGAGCAGTCAATGGAAGATGTGAGGAAAGCATCAAGAGCCCTTTCTCCACCACATCCCCCCGTGGGCAGCAGCAGCAGGGACTGGGAGCCACTGGCACCCTCAGGTGGCACCCAGGGACCTGCAGCCCTCCTTACCTGATGAACTTGCGGGCCAAGTGCTCCACAAAGTGATAGATCTCATTCCAGTGATGCAGGACACTTCCTGATCTGGGGACACAACCATTACAGGACACATCAGCTTAACTCTTCCCAGCCATATGTTCTGTCCCACACTGCTCAGTGAGGCATTTGCTTCTGTTTTGTTCAACACTCCCTGCCCATGCTCTTCCTTTAAAGAGAGCTCAAACTGTAACTGACATTTCCTACTTAACTTTAAAAAGCAAGAATAATTCCCACTCCATGCTGCCCTTGGCAGTAGCTTATGGCAGTTAGGCTGGACTTTAACACAGCCTTAACCAAATAAACCCTATGTGAGTGAGGAGCTGTCTCTCTGCACAATGTTTTAGATTAATTCCACCCACTCACTTCCAAACCATTACACACAGCTTTCAGCTCAAGCATATTCTGAGAATTACATGCAATTGGAGGAACAGATTATTAAACTTCTCCAGTGTTTCCACTGTGCCAGAAACTATGAAAAGTAAAACACCTTAGTCCACATCTCAACTGCTCTGGTTAATTCTTTCACACCTCAGTTAAAGACAAAACAAACTAATTTTGCTCCTCAGGGGAATAAACTATAGGCTATAATGGGGTTGGATTATTCTTTATGTGTAAGAATGAGGAAAAAATTAGGTTAATCAGAATCTTTCAGCACAAAATGCCCCTTCTGGCATAAACACTTCTATGAACACTGGAATATTAATATTGGGAAAAAATTTCTTTCCTAGAGTTGGAAAATAAATGTGTCATCACTTATTTAATTCATTGAGTACAATTAGAAATATTTAGAGGGGAAATAACCATTCCAGCTTCAACAGAAACTTCATTGATCTGCAGCCTGAGGAAGAAAAGATGAATATTTGAGATGGTTTTTCACTTCACAGGAAGAAAAGGCAAACGAGCTGTTCTGGACAATTGTGCACAGCAATTCCACCTGAGCCAGGCAGCTCAGTCTGCCTGGAGTTCACTTCTCCCTCTGGGGCCAGAAATGCCCAGCTCTGCACTTAGGAAAAAGCACTCCTTGTAAATAAAATGCATTTTCTGAAACACACTTCACACTTCTTACGTTCTTTACTTGGCCTAAAATGGACAAACCCAGTACAACCAACCTTTCTGCAGCCAGAACAAAGCTCACAAAACCAGCATCACCTCCTTGAGCTGTGCCATTCAGCAGCCACACTGTAAAAGACATTTCTTTGTACAGCGAGGCAGGCCAAGAGCTCTGAGTAGGACAAGTGTTTCTAAAGTCCAACTGTAAGATAAGAAAAGCCAACTTTCAAATAGTTCTCTCTTCATATTCCCAAAAGAAACAAGATGATCAGCGAGCCAAGGCTCTGCAGCTGATGCTTGAAACTTGCAATTTAACAAAATATTCAGGGTGAGGATGCCAAAATCTCTTCTGGAGAAGGGCCCAACAAATGGAAATTAGAGCTAAGTAAACCATTAGCAAGAGAGTGATACATTCTGTGGTCATCTCCACTGGCATTTTGTACCTCTAAAGGGAATGCAAGTGTTGAGAGAGACACTGCAGTGGCTCTGTGGCTCCCTGCCCTTCAGCAGGTGCCCTCCTCCTCCTCCTCACTGACACAAGATGCTCCAGAACCCAAAGCTGCAGCAGCTCAAACCTCCCTAGACTTGACCTTTCTTGCACTTTTTAGACTCCACGTTTCCATTTCTGCTGTTGCACCTTCTAAGAAGAGCTGTGGTTTTATTCAGTTCACAGTCTGGAAGGGTCACAGGATCAAGCCCACACTCTTACACCAAGACCTCACATGAGTTATGTGCTCTGCAGCTGACAGGAGGACATAAAGACACTTGGTTCAGAGGCTGATGTTGATCTAAAAATCTCCTTAAGCTTTCCTGGGTTTGGACTAACTCCCAGGTTCTCAGAGATGGCATTTACCTAAGAAGTTGTGCAGCATCTCTTTACTGAGCTCTTCAAAAACCACACAAATGAGCCCAAAAGCATCCTTTGCTTTCCAAATACCTCAGGAGCAATTCTGAAAGCCCTCCACAGCACAAAGGCATCTGAGAGGTGATGCAATTCTTGGAGGAAACGCTGTTATCTTGTGCCACACTTCACACCAGACAGCTCAGGGGACACTGCCAAACCCTGCAGGTCACAGAGGCTCAGGTCAGAGCAGGACAAGCCTCTAAGCCCAGTCTCAGTCCAAGAACATTCTTCTCCTCCTGGCTGGCAGGGGGTATGCAGAAAAACAACTAATAAACAAGTAGCCATGGCCATGATTAATTTGCATCAATCAGCAGATAAGTGCAGAGTGCTGCAGCACACACTCAGCCCTGGCTGGAAGGGAGCTCCTGCCATTCCTTCTACCAAGGAATGGTTATCCAAGATGCATCACTGGGTAAAAAACACATCCACAGGTCCTGACTGGCAAGGATTTCACACATGAGCTCAGCTCACTGCAGCTGCCTGCCCTTGGCAGAACTGGGAGTTAATTATGTTCCTTCAGGCAAAAAGACACAAAAATGCACAAATTTCTCCACCCTGCCTTGCTGGCATCTCTCAGCCCTCATGCTAACACAGAGAAAAATCATCCCTCCACATCCTTGCAAGCTCCTGCCATCCCAACAAAATGCACACCTTGCTCAGAGGTGTAACACAGCACATCCATGAGATTTGAGAAAACCTTCAATCCTGCTTCGGCTTCCAGGGAAATGCAGTTGACAAAAGCTCTCTGCAGTTCAAATCATGCTCTGGGTTTGTTTGGGTTTGGGGTTTTTCCATTTGTAGCAATAGAGTTATTCCAACTAATAACTGAAGAGCAGCAAGATGAATAAGCCAGGTAGATCTTTCCACTGAATAAAATAAATAAATCTTTCCCCTGGAGCATCAGGACAACTGGCACACTGAAGCAGCCAGTGTCGCAGTGTTAGATTTTACCCAGTATTTTGTAATAAAGGGTTATGTAATTCCAAGTCATTTATACTGATGGAATGTGGGAGCTACTGCAGAAGACTCCAGAGGATCAGTCAGAAACTTCATCTGTGAGCACTTTTGGCAACTTGCAAATACTTTCCTGTCTCTGAAATTTATGGTTATTAATGTCAGTGCCATGGCTCTGGCAGGCATCACCTCCAGTATTTCCAAGCCTTTGGTTCAAAATAACTACTCTTGATCAAGAAAATCAGGACAATCATTTCAGCCAGTATTTTTAAGGCTTTTTTTTTTTCCTTTTTTAATTGTTGCATTACTTTAGTATGAAGCTTTCCAAAGCTCAGCACAAAAAGATTTCACATTGCTCCATCCACATCTGAAAAAAGCAGCACTTTTACAGTGCCAAGGAGATGACACTGCCACAATTAGTGATGAAAAAGTGAGGTAGGGAGTTATCTTCAGCACAAACAGCTAAACAGTCAAAATATGCATTTGATTAACAGAAGAAACAAAGAAAGTGTGACTCAGCTAGGGAAAATAAAGCTCTTTAAATGAGGCACTCGAGCTGTTCTCCATCCCAGCAGCTGAATTAAGCCCCTTCCACAGGCAGTAGCCCCTCTCTGGGCTGGTTTTTACCTGGAACTGCTGCTTTGGGCACAGCTGAGGGGGCAGAGGGGCAGGGACCCAGCTCGGGGGGCACGAGCAGAGCTCCCTGCACATTCTCAGCCCTGGAATTGCTGCTGCAGGAATAATTCTGCACTCCTGCTCTCGTGAGAGCCCCAGCCTGACGGGGAAGCCAGAGGGGACCAGGGTGCTGCCCTGCTCCCAGCCACTGCTGTAAGAAACTCGAGTGCAGGACACACAAAGCTCCCGTGCTGGGGGAATTTATCACGATGTGATTACAGAGCACAAGGGGATTTATGCACCAGACCCACCAAGGAAGTCACAACAGTAACAAAGCAAGCAGGCAGGAGTTGCAGAGGTCCCTTGGGGACAGACACAGTGACTTCCACAAAGCCCAAATCCAAAGAAAACCTCCTGGGTACCAGCGTGTGCCGTTCCAGCTCATGCCTGCTGAAAGAGCTCTGTGAAAAAGAACAAAGTGGGACTGACTTACTTGTCCAGAATGAAATACAAATCAAATCCTCCGTAGCAGGCAGGACCGCCATTCTCCCTCCTTCCGCCGTGTCCAGCACAGGTGAGTGTAAAAACTGCTAGGAAGACACACTTGAAGCCAAATCTCAAGATGCTTTGCTTTGCAATGGCCATTATATCCAGGGAGGAGGAGAAAAAGAAATCTCTTCTTCCAAGGCTCCTTTATTTCACAGCTTTCTCCACAAAAGCCATTCAGTGACCTTTAAAAGGTATAGATGTATATTGTATTCCTTAAAACTCCACTTGCAACAGTTATCCACAGGAATTGCAAGACTTTCCCCCTTGTTTCTCTTGCACTTCTGTTTCTTGGTTTCAGATTTCAAGATGCACAATACTGTATTTCACTTTTTTTTTTTTAAAGGGACTTGACCCTCAGTCCCCCTTGCAGCTCTCAGAAAGCAACACCATTGTTTGCCAAGAGCAGGAGCAGCCTCTTCACAAATCTTGCTTTGTCACAGACTTCAGAAAATACAGGGAGGGTTTGTGGCTCCCCCCCCCCCCTTTAATTATTATTGTTATTATTAAAGATGGCAAGCTCTGCTTTTCCCTAGCAAAAGGAGCTCGGAGAATGCCATCTCGTGGCCAGAACCCGAGCAGAGTCTGGTTTGCAGCGGACTTGTGCTCTGAGCACGTTACCAGCCCAGGGCACAGAGGCAGGACCCAGCTCCGGGCACGGAGTCACAGCCTGGGCTGCGCTGGGATGGACCTGAAGCCCACCCAGTGCCACCCCTGCCCTGCCAGGGACACCTCCCACCGCCCCAAGGTCCTCCAAGCCCCCTCCAGCCTGGCCTGGGACACTTCCAGGGACCCCGGGGAGCCACAGCTGCTCTGGGAATTCCATCCCAGCCCCTCCCCACCCTCGGAGATGGAGAGAGCTGCTGGCAAAGTGGAACACCGAGGTTTGTCCTGAAATTCTGAATTTCTTGAGGACTAATCCTCTTCATATGCCTGCCTTAATCGCGTGTATTTTTGTTCGTGAACTGGTAACACTCAAGCTCACGTGGGACACACAAGGGGTGTTGGAATTTGTCTGCCCTCCCCCCCAAAAATGCCAGAAATAAAACATTATGAAGATTGCAGGTTGTGTGTGAGACCTACCAGTGCTTGGGAAGACTGAGTGTGCCCTGGGCTTTGTGTGAGAGACAATAACGAGGTGTTTGAGCTGCACACAGCTGTGCAGAGGGTCGTTAAGCTCCAGCTGGTGCCTTTGGGTTTGGGAGCACCTTTGAGTGACTCCGGGGGTGGTTCCCTTTGGCTCCCAGGTGTCTCACCTGGATGATGGGTAGTGGCTTTTGTCAAGATCTAAAACTCACATTCCCTGTTTTTCAGGGGACTTCAGGAAGCTGTTACAGCACCGTGTGGAAGCTCCCTACACTCCCAGTGTTATTCTCACAATTAAATGATCGCTGCACAGGAATTCCTGCCCGGTGCAGACACCCAAGGGTCCCTGGCTGTGTCTCCAGTGCTGTAATTCAGCACGGCTGGGCTGGGGCTGGCACCACTGCACTCTCCTGGTGCTGTGGGCTAGCAGACTCCTCTGGATGGGATCGGGTTTTCCATCTCAGTTGTGCAACTCGAGGCTGACACTCAGTGGCCGAGAGGATTTTTTTCTTCCCTGGACTGCTCTAATTTTTCAAGGGCTCAAGAGCTCCCTGGGGTGGAAACGTGTCCACTGACTGCCATGGGCTGATCCAGACCTCCCCAGAAGGTGATGAGGCTCCTCAAGGCCCCCAGTGCATTGATGATATCATGGTGTGAGGCAGCACAGCAGAGACTGAGTGGCTCAGCTCGGGGCATCCTGCCTTTTTGGTTAGAGAAAAGGAAATAACCTTGATTGTAAAGATTCGAGCCACAAGAATCCCAGCCTTGCCTTATGTTAGGGACAGAACAACTCTGTAAATCCCACAAAGGAGACTCCCATTCCCCTAAAAAAGGCAAATTTGCCCTTTTTTCTTTCTGCCTTTTGTGCACCCTAATGTGAAGCATCTTTCCCCAAACAGGGAAGGAAGGTCCTAACTGTGAATGCCTTGTTTGTACCATACACACCCTGGGGCTTGCCCAGCTCTCTGGTGTGCTGAGATGAAAAGAGCAATGAAAGGACTCAAAAGGGGCAAAATATTTTCATGGAAGTGTTCTTAGATGAAAAAGGGTAATGACAAACAGGCTGGAGTTATTCCATGATGAAGGAATTTAATTGATAGCTCTGCTCAGCAATTGATCTGTTTCAGTACTCAATCTTCATGAAGGAACCTCTTGAAAGTAGAAATGCCAGGGAATAACTCCATCAGGGCTGGCTTTGGACAGCAGCTACAAGGCTGCTGCTGGAGCATCCACACAAGGCTCAAGAAAGGCATGATTTACACAAAGTTATTGTTATGGCAGTACGTGAGGGCCAAATATTGAAGGACATCGAGTTTGATGCATGATCCGAGATTGAGTTGTGGTCCTTCAAAAACAAGAAGAGAAAACCAGTTTATTTTAGATTTATGCCCAATTAAGCTTCCCAGAAATGAGCTGTAAGGGTTTGGTTCAGGTCACTGATGGGGGCTGTGACACCGCCCTGTTCCAGTCCTGACCTGCAGAGATGTCAAACCCTTTGTGCAACTGCTGAAGCCCTTGGTGTCTGCCTGACTCAAGGTGGAAGAGCAGCAGTTGCGCATTGGTCATTCCCCAAGGGAAACAAATGCCAGGTCACTTAGAGACAGAATTCTCTTGCTTGCACTCACCCTGAACTTCATAAGCCACATAAGTTGAGAGTCCTGTGCACATAGAGAAGATGTCAGGTCCATATGACTCAAGGTCACGAATCATTCTCTTGACGAGGGTGAATGTGATCTCCTTTGTAGGGGGTCTTGGATGGTTCTGGTTCTAAACACCAAATAACAGCATTCAGCAAGATCAGTGCCCTGATCCATTTAACTCCAGGCATACTCCTAGTTTTAGCTGCTATAAACATTTTAAGAATAATCTAACTGAGCTACAACATTGGCCAAACATGTAAACTCTTCACTGGAAGCATCTGAACAAGAGTATTCCAATTTTCAAAAGTTTAAAGTTACATTGTTGTAAAATGTCATTGAAATTGATAAAAATATCTAATTAATGGTGTGATAAATCTGGTCTTTAAAGTACCTGCTGGTCTTGAATATAGCAATGTCTCACATATCAGTTTACTTTGCATTAAGGACAACTTTCCAAGTAACTGCTCCTTTTCAATCTTACCCTGATGTCTGCAGCCAGCTGGGGAAGTGCATCAAAGCTGGGCATCTCTGTTCTGTTCATTATGGAAATGTAGCAAGCTTTCTCTGGCAGCACTTTGGTTGCCATAAAGCCCTGTAAAATAAAGTTACTGACCACTTGGAATTTAATCATTAATACTGGAATTTCATACATGTTAAAAGAAGCAATAAACCAGTTTTTACTGAATGTATGGGCCAGTCTCTGAACAAGCCCCCTCCCTGCACTCACTGTGTCATAGTTCCAGATGGTTTTCCAGGAGCCATGGTTGCTCTTTTGCTCAACACTTGCCACCAGCCATTTCCTATTGATGGTCATAATTTGGTAGACTCCACCAATGGAGATTTTCCTGCTTACTTCAGTCTGTTGATGCTAGAAAAACAAATGAAAGAACACTTAGGCTTTCAAGTGATTATCTCCCCAAGCCTTTAGAAAAATGAAAGGTTCAAGGAGATCTCTGAAGCAGGGAACATAGAAAGAGCAGCAATGTGGAAATTGTTCATTTGTACTCACGTAATCAGCAAGGGCTGGAGTCAGGACGAGTCCAAGAAGGACTGCAGTCAAAATCTGAAAGGAAAATCAAATACAAAAGTGTAACTGCAGCTCTGGCTGACAAATCTGGTCATGAGAATCCTCCTTCCCTTTTCCTAATCTGATGTTTAAGGGCCCTCCTCGGATCCTTTTTTTGCTTTCATCCTGGATTGCATCAGTGCCCCGAAAGGGAGGCACCCGTGCTTTACCCCAGGGTGCTGCAAAGCAGACACATTTCACACTTGCTCTTTCAAGAGCTGAATCTCAAGTTGTTTCTCAGACCTGTGCAGGCACACACAGCTATTTTACAAGAGTGAGGAGAAAGTTTTTCATTTCTTCTGCCCAGGCATTACAGGGAAGGGCTTGATCCACTAGTGCAGTGCTCCAGTTGTGCAAAAGCACTGACAATAATGGGCATGGATTAGGCTTCCTGTTCTCTGAATAATGCACAGCCAAGCCATGAAAAAATCCTTACCTCCTCAGCTCCTGTGGGGAACAGGGGCTGAGCTGCTCATTCTGGAGGAGCAAAATGTCCCCAGAGAAAGCCTTAGTGCTCCAGAGAGGCAGAAGCCCTTCTGAGAGATAAAGGAATGGGTTTCAATCAAAGTTTCAGTTTATAAGGAAGAAAAGAATGAATACTCACAGTGAGATCCATCCTGACTGCAGAGCTGATGCTGCTGAAGGCAGAATAAATGATGTGAGCCTCCCACCTTTTATTTGTTTTCAGAATTAGGTGTGGAAGGGCTGAATGCTGCAATAAAATTATTTTGTCGTTTGTTTCCCTGCTGCATGTCCCTGATAATTATTTCCTGCTGTAACTACTTGATAAACATGGGGATTTTACTTCTGCAAATTTTGATCTGCTAGAGTGTGATGAATATGAGGTAGGAATCTGTTGGTAGGCAAAAAATAAATAGTTTTTATTGCTCCTCCAGCAATGCCACGTGTATGATGTGTTCTGCTCAAGCATAACCCCAGTGCCAGAGTGGTGTGAACTTTCATTGTGGTGATCCTTGGAGCTTTTCTTGATGTTCCAATTTTTGGACAAGATCAAAGGAGGTAAGGATTTAGCTTTGTGGATTCCTAGCAGCATTTCTCTGAATAAAGCATTAGCTCCAGTAGCCATGCTTTGGGGAATTATTGCTCTTGGAGATCAGATTAAAGGGGAGATGATTTCTGGCCTCACAGAGGAGGCTGGGAAGCCATCAGTGCTCTTGTGTCAGACTTTACATTCAGGCTTTACCCCAGCCTGGTTTTCATGACTGAACCAGGAACTCTTAGAGGGAAATGTGGGAGTGACACTGATTACATCAGGAATATTGGTTACCTGACCCAGGCAGGGAACAAGGGGTAATCACTCATCCCCTGACAGCCTTGGAACATTATCTACCTGTATCACAGCCTGAGTGGAACGGGACCATTGTTACCAACTTGGGAGAGGCCAGGGTGGAAATCTCCTGGAAATTAAGGACAATCATCTCCTGACTCCATAACCAGAAGTGCTCAGTGGGGCCTTTAAGCTGCCCTGGGCTGCAGTGGGCTCCACAAGCATCTCCTGTGGAGTGGGATGTCTCCTGGAGCTTGCAAAGCCTCAGGTTTGCAATACTCAAAAGACTTTCTGAAGGCTGGGCTGGTATCCCCCACTCCTGGGGACTCAACCCTCACCCACTGAGAAATGCAAAGGCATTTGACCTGTTTCAGTGAACTCGAGGGGAATTTTTAACAGGTACTTTTGCATGCAGATAGAGATGTAGACAGCTCTGGGCCTGTGTGTGTGCATGAGGAGTGATTAGGGTATGAATGTTGCTATCTTGAATCAGTATTTCAGTATTTGTTGTAATTGTAGTAAACACTATTGAATCACCTTGTAAATGAGTCAATGTTTAAATGCTCTTAAACCCTTTGCACCCTCACCTTTGCACCCCTGGACTCTGTGTATGCCATTCTGAAGTGATTTTAATTTGATTTTCCTTTGCAGGTTTCATCTACGCAGTAAGCAATAGACTAACCCTTGCCATTGAATTCTGTTAACTTGTACTTTCACAAACTCACGTTGAAACCTGCTTTTGCCAATACCTGTTATGGTGATTCTGAAACCAGTCATTCACAACACCCTGTTAGCTAGAGCAGGAGCCAGGAAACTGCCAGGAAGAGAAGCAATCACAATCTGAAAGGAACATTTGAAATTCACAGCATTTTAACATTGTGACTGCTTATCTCACATCAAGTTATTTTCTGTCTTGAAATAATTCTGACTTCCAGTTTATTTTGTGTACAGGCTCAGCACTTTCTGCAGTGGGATCCAACTGAAGAGGATTTAAGTATGCAAGAGAATTATTTGTTACAATGATAAATTCATTTGTGTGAACTGTTATGAACAATTATTATCATGGAGACATTCCCTTGAAAATTGAATTAGTCCAAACTTTCATTTTAAAGGATTTTGATGAGAAAGATCTGAGTGCACATGGAGTCTCCCATGTCTCATGGTTCTCCTGTGCTCTCAGCAAGCAGCTGAGCCCTCACTTTCTGTGACTTGCTGAGACTGTTGATTTGCCTCTGAGTCGTGAAGGAGAGAATATTGTCCTGTGGACGTGTCACGAGTGTGTGTCACCCCTGGAACAGAGACTTCTCTCTTTCACCTTGGAGCAGGCATGTGGAGTTCCAACCCTGCCAAAAGGGAGATTTCTCCCCTGCAGTCCCCACCCCTTTGGCATTTTCACTTTGTGTGCCCTGCAGAAATCACTAAGAGTTCACTCAGTGCCAAGAAAAGCTCAAAACCACTTAAAAGCTGCCCAGACTTAAGAGTTTTATGGGAAAGTGATAGGTATACTTACAGGGAATTTCATTTGGATGGTAGGCCAGGCCAGCTCTGCTGCTAATTGATGTGTACTCTTACTTTTTATACATAATATCCCAAAGTTAAGTCTGAAAATGGGTTTACCTTATTGGCAGGTGCCCTGTGTTCACAGAGCATGACGAGTTTCCTGGGGAAGTGCTCTGATAAGAGGAGGCTTTGATACCTGCCTGATTGAATTCGTGGCATACAGGGAAGTGAGAGAAAAGTGGTCATGGTAAGCTCAGTGTATGGAACAGTCACTGTTAAATGGAGAACAATGCTCATCAGAAGCAGAGCACAGACTCCCAGTAAACTTGTAGTGATGCTTTGTGCCAGTGTGCCAAAGGACTCAGCCTGAAGTTGTGCCTCTAACCAAAAGCACCATTCAGACCAAGGGCTGGTAATCTTGCCATGTTCAAAATGTTAAGTGAGTCTCTAGAGATCACAAGGTTGGTTCTAAATCATAGGAGTTGCTGAGTTCTTCTGCTGCCCTTCCTTTCAGAGCTCGTTCAGGATCTGCTTTCTGCTTGTCAGACGTGGCCCTGAATCTTCACAGAGCTCTTCAGGAGAGTAGCACCTGGTTATGGACTAAGGGCTCATTTGAGTATGCCAAAAACTGAGGGATGTTGCATGGCTGGTACTAAAGGCAGATTTGTATTCACCTGGATAACCTGGAGCATCCTGCCATTTTTGTTACAGAAGAGGAAATACCCAATCTTGATTTTAACGTTTTGAGCAACAGGAATACAACCTTGCCTTATTTTAGGAACAGAACAACTCTGTAAATCCCACAAAGGAGCCTCCCCTTCCCCTAAAGAAGGCAAATTCACTGCTTTACACTTCTTTTTTTCTGCCTTTTGTGCCACCTCAATCAAGATTCTTAATGTGAGGCATCTTTCCCCAAACAGGGAAGGAAGGTCCTAACTGTGAATGCCTTGTTTGTACCATACACACCCTGGGGCTTGCCCAGCTCTTTGGCTGTACCCTGTATTGAGAGCTGGGAATGAAAAGAGCATTTGAAAGGCTCAAATGGGGCAGAAGGGAGACAATAAAAATATTTTTGTGGAGGGGTTCTTAGATGAAAAAGGGTAGAGTATCAACAAACAAGCTGGAGTTAATCTATAATGAAGGACTTTATTTGAAAGATGTGGTCACCAGTTGATCTGTGTCAGCATCTAAATCCCCAAGAACATCTCTGAAAGGAGATGTGAGGGAAGAATAGCATCAGGGTTTGCAGCAGCTCAGAGCCTCTGCTCTTGATTGAAGAAAGATAAAGTTTTCAGGCCTTGATACTGCCACCACAGTAATTCAGTTCCACAAGTCTGAGGACATCAAGTGAGATACATGATCCCTGATTCAGTTGGGGTCCTATATAAACAACATAAAAAAAAAAAAAGGCACTGAGGCACTGGCTTAGATGCTGTTAAGTGTTCTGTGCATTCACTGTTAGCCCTTAATACCTGGCACATTGTACTTGCTTTTCAATCACATTGAGCCCTTTCAGCTGCCAAAGCAAGCTTAAAGCAAAGCAAACACTGAGTACGTGGAACTTCTGCTAAGCCAGAATGCAACAGCTGGAGCCTGAGCTGTAGAGTGTTTTCCAAAAGAGGGTTGGAGACCATCAGCTTGGAGAAAGACTCAGAATACTTCCATGGTCAGGATAAACTCCTCTGAATAAAAGAATTATTTGTATATATTTCAAAAGAATATAGATTTTGACCTCAATACAAGAACCTCTGTGATTAAGAAACTGACACTGACTCAGTAGATTTATACCATCTCCAAAACAACAACTGCTCTTCTACAAGGATGCATGTTTGTTGTTTACTTTGTGTCACTCTCAAGGTGGAAGAGCAGCAGTTGTGCATTGGTCATTCCCCAAGGGAAACAAATGCCAGGTCACTTAGAGACAGAATTCTCTTGCTTGCACTCACCATGAACTTCATAAGCCATGTAGGTGGTGAGTCCACTGCACATAGAGAAGACATCTGCTCCATAAGACCTGAGGTTGTTGACCAATCCATTGGTGACAAAGGTGATCTTCTTGGTAGGTCTTCCAAGACCAGTCTGGTTCTAAAAAAAAGAACCAGCATTCAGCAAACTCTCAGGAGCTGGTTCCTGCTAGGCCTATTCCTAGCTCTGGAATGATGACTCGGGGCATAATTTTTAAAAGCTTTCAAATTATGTACTTGAAAAGTATCACTGAAAATAGCCATGAAAATAACCATTAAAATGGCTTTTAATTTAGCAGTCGGTTGAGAGGGTTTTGAAAACAGCAGTGTTTCAGGCAAAAAAAAAGGAATTTCAAATACAGTACAATATTCCAAGCAACTGCTGACTTTGAATCTCACCCTGTTCTCTGCAGTGTATCTGACAAGAGCATCAAAGCTGGGCATCTCACTTCTGTTCATGGTGGAAATGTAGCATGTTCTCTCTTGCACCACTTTTGTTGCAATGATGCCCTGTAAAAAAAAGTTATTGAGCACTTCCAGTTTGATTTTCCACCTGAAAAGATGGGATAGACTCTTGAATAACAAGAGTAACGAATGCTGACGGTTTCTACCCCTAACCATGGCTCAGGACAGTCAGAATAGAGAAACACTCCCTGTCCCTGGGACAGCCCTACCTGGAGCCAGTCTGCCAGGGAACTTTCTGAACAAGCCCCCTCCCCGCCACTCACCGTGTTGTAGTTCCAGATGGTTTTCCATGAGAGCTGGTTGCTCCTCTGCTCGATAATCACCTCATGGGTTTGACTGCTGAGGCTCATATTTTGGAAAACACACGCACCAGAGAAATGGCAGTTGTTACCTGTCTGCTGAGACTGAAAAGACAAGGGAAAGAAGATGTTTCACCTTTGAAGGGAGACAGTGATGTCCCCAAAGCTTCTGAAAAATCTGCTATGAGTGAAGAAATGCTGCCCCTGGGAAGTGCCAGCAGAGCCCTGACTTGTTTCCAAAGGACCCAGAAGCAAGGCTGTGGCCTTGGGCAAACACTGGAAGAATTCTTTTCAAGGATTTAATGAATCATTGCTGCATCTGACAGCTGTCATCTGGTGCTTTAGAGGTTGATGCATGCAAGAGCACTGGCCGGAATAAATCCACACTCAAAGTTTTGGACAGAAACCTCTGCTGACCCATTGCTCTGTTTCAGCATCTGCACACTGAAACAGGAACCTCTCAAAAGAGGAGGTGCCAGGCAAGAAGAGCATCAGGGCTGGCTTTGGGCAGCAGCTTTCAAGCCCCCCAGATTGGTTCAAGAAAGTTAAGGGCTAAGGTTTTCTCACCTGTCCCTCGCCATTGAAATTGACACTGCAGTACTTCAGATCCACAACGCTCAGAACATGGAGGGTAATGCATGATCCCAGATTCACCTGGGGTCCTTGGAAAGCTGGAAAAGAAAAGACAAAATCCCATGAGCTAATGCCTAAGACCTTGGCTGCCTTTCTACACGAGGGTGGTGGTGTTGCTGAGAGCCAGCCACGTTCTGAAGAATTGCTGCCCTGGGAATGTTGGAGCTGTGAGAGGGACAGATTCCCTTGGAGTCCCCAAAGAGCACCGGCTCTGTGGCTCAGCAAGGAATGCTCACAAGGATGTGCTCTTGAAAACCCTTTGGGATTTCCAGTGCAGAAGTCAGAACTGTATTGCACTGTCTCCTGAGAGTCCTGATGGCTGGGCATTACAGGGTGAGGCTGTGGCCAGTTAATGGGATGACACTCATTAAGGTTCCCAGAAAGAAGCTGTAGGGGTTTGGTTCAGGTCATTGATG
>VXAX01001334.1:79821-105398 GCA_013399835.1 Leptocoma aspasia | reverse complement strand
CCTAAACCTCCCCTGGCACAGCTCCAGGCCATTCCCCTGGCCCTGTCACTGTCACCAGAGCAGAGATCGGTGTCTGTCTCTCCTGTTCCCCTCAGAGGAAGCTGTAACACGAATGAGTCTCCCCCCAGTCTCCTCCAGGCCGAACAGACCAAGTGCCCCCAGCCGCTCCTCTTCCCCTCGAGGCCCTTCAGCAACTTCACTGCCCTCCTCTGGACGCGTTCTAACACCTTAATATCTTTCTTATATCGCGGTGCCCACACCTACCCTCAATATCCCAGCTGAGGCCGCCCCAGCGCAGAGCAGAGCGGGACGATCCCCTCCCGGGACACGGCTGGCGTTCCCGGCTGCCACCATCCCGTTCGGAACCCAGGGCACGGCACGGCCGCGNGGGGCATCGGCCGCCTCGCCTGGCCGTGCGCCCTCGCGGGCCGGGAGTCAGCCTGGCACACGCAGGTGCTCCATGCCAGCGATGGGTGCTGTTAAACACTCCGGAGCCTGGCTGCGGGGGGACAAGTTCGCTCAGAGTTTGCTTACCAGGGGAAAAAAGTTGTCCCAGAATCAGGTTACGGGGGGGAATGTTCTCCCAGAGTCTGGCTAGGGTGGGAAAATTCTCCTGGAGTCCGGCTACAGGGGGGAAAGTTTTCCTGGAATCTGGCTAGGGAGGGAAAAGTTCTCCTGTAGTGTGGCTGTGGGGGGAAGATTCTCGCAGAGTCTGGCTACAGGGAGAAAGTCCTTTCAGAGTCTGGTTACAGAGGGAAAAAGTTCTCCCAGAAACAGGCTACAGGGAGAAAAGTTCTCCCAGAGTCTGGCTGTGGGGGGAAAAGTTCTCCTGGAGTCTGGCTACAAGGGGAAAAAGTTCTCCCAGAGTCAAGTGATGGGGGAGAAAGTTCTCTTGGAGTCTGGCTTTGGGGAGAAAAATTTCTCCCTGGGAACTTCTGATACACAAGGGTTGAAGTCCCAGCTTGATACCTCAGTGTCTAAGGGCCGTTCAGACCCTGTGCTGTGGAAGGGAAATGTGTTGGATGTGCAAACATCATGCCCCTCATGCAGGTGGTGTGTGATGAGGGGCAGGCTTACTGCACAGAAATAATAAAGCAGGCTTACCTGCAGCTTTTAGAGCCCATGTTCTGTGAGACATCCCCGAGGCCATGGCAGGAGGTGATTTAAGGAAGAACCCAGTAGTTATGTAGGGCAGCAGCCAAGGGAGGCATTGCTAGGAAGGAGACATGCTCCATGTCCTGGACTCAGGCTGCTGGGGATGGAGCAGACAGAGGGACAGGACCACAGGTACATGGTACATATCCCAGTGCTGCATTTTGGGATGGGGTTTGGGCAGGGACAGCACGTGCTGGGGATAAATCTGATCTCAGCCTCGGGGATGTCACTGCACGCCCTCACTGCCCATGTCCTCCTCACCTCCAAACAGAGGCCAACAGCTCCCCCACTGACCCCTTTTCCTCTGGTTCTCCCCCATAGGCACCCTGACAAAAACAAGGACCCGGGAGCAGAGGACAAATTCATCCAGATTAGCAAGGCCTACGAGGTAACACATGCTTCCTGTAAACTCCTGCTGTCGTTAACATTAAGTGACCTTAGTTTTCCACACGTGGCTTTGTGTTTTTCCGGTGTATTTCTGTGTGGGAAAGGTGCTTGACTCTGTGGAGGTGGACATTACCCACACAAAAAATTTGCTCAGCTTTGTTGACAGAGCCAAAGGGGTCACCAGCATGGTTTCTGCTGTAAATACTTTGCTACAGGTTTGCCCTGTTCTGCCTAAAAAGCCTCAAAGGAGGAAGGAGTGGGTATTCCCTAAGCCCTGCCCAGCTGGGCAGCATCTTGACTGTGTCACACATACATAAAAGCATTTTATGTATGTGTGACCCAGTCAAGTTGCTGTGATGTAAGCAACATTCATCATCACAGGGATTTAGTCACCTCAAATTATTCTTAGCAGTAGTTATTTGCATGTTCTGGAAATTGGTTGCTCCAGTTTGTGGCAGCCAAGCCCATGGAAATAAAAATAAATCCTTATTTCCCTGCTAAAAAATGCAGTTTCTCTGCAGGGCTTCTGGCTGCTCAGTGAAACTTTTGGCGCTTTCTGAACCCTCCAGATTCAAAGATACGCCAGCAAAAGCTGCTCCAGAAAAGAGTGTTTGTGCTCAGAACACAGGATGTTCACACCCAAGGAGCTGTTGGTGACAGAAGTGGGTACAGCAGTCTGGATTTGAGGGCTCCTTTTCTTTGGGCTTTGAGGGTTTTTTACCCTTACCTACCACAGTGAGCCGAGAAGGATGCGATGCTTCCTTTTTCCAAAATGTTTATCCGTCTGATGTGCAGCAAAGGCTGCACATTCCTTACGGTATTTACTGAGGGATTACAGCCAGGGCAGTTCCCCCTTGTGGTTTCAGGCAATCATTTTTCCATCGTTTGCTTTCCAGATTCTCTCCAATGAGGAAAAGAGGGCAAACTTTGATCGCTATGGAGATGTTGGGGAAAGCCAGGGCTTCTCTCAGCAGCAGCATCGCCAGTTCCACCGCTTCCACGATGGCTTCTATTTTGACGAGTCCTTCTTCCATTTCCCTTTCAATTCCGAGAGGCGCGACACCTCCGACGAGAAGTATTTGCTCCACTTTTCCCACTACATCAACGAAATCGTGCCAGATAGTTTCAAGAAGCCTTACCTCATTAAAATTACCTCAGACTGGTGCTTCAGCTGCATCCACATTGAGCCCGTGTGGAAGGAAGTTGCTCAGGAATTGGAGGCTCTGGGTAAGGATGAGGTTGTTGGGGTTGGGGTGTGTCCCTCGCCCGGTAAGGCTGCAGTGGTTTGCCTTCAGGTTTGTGTGACCCAATTTAGGCCCTGTGGATTTCCTCAGGGTTTTATCCTAATGCTCTCCCAAACATTCCTATCTCCAAAGCAGGGTGCTGGGCAAAGGAGCAGGTCATCAGTTTTCCACTGGGCATTCGGGTTGCTGGGGATCTTACAGGTGAAGCCAGTGCTCTCCTTTTCCAGGAGCAGGAATCGGCGTCGTTCACGCGGGGTACGAACGGCGCCTCGCCCATCACCTGGGTGCCCACAGCACTCCGACCCTGCTGGGGCTCATCAATGGGAAAATAACCTTCTTCCACAATGCTGTCGTTCGGGAAAACCTGCGGCAGTTCGTGGAGAACCTTCTGCCAGGAAATCTTGTTGAAAAGGTAGGTTCTAGCGGGGGTGTCAGATGCTGCTGCTCCTCTCTGCCTGGAGAGCCCTCTCTCCTTGGCTGTTTCGGTGGCTGATCTATCTAATTCAGGCTCCAAGCTGATCTGTCACAAAGCTCCAAACCCTGGAGCTGTCAGAAGCGTTACCAGCCCGCAACTCTGTAACACTTGTCCTTGAAAAGAGCCGATCCTGCTACTACATGGTCACACCAGTGATTCTAGTGGTGGCTGACCCCAGCTGTGACACCCACAGCTGCCAGGGCTCTACCCAAGCTATCCCTAGGACAGGAACCTGCTGGATTTCAGTTCTCTCCTGCTTTCCTGGCATTTCATGCAGCAGATTAGGGCCCACTCGCTACCCGATAGGTCACGTCTGCTAAAACTCACTGACAGAGTCCCATTTGTTTTGTCCAGATTTGCTTCCGACCTTTGAAACGACCTGACAGCATAAGCCCTTTCAAAATCATAAGTAAAATCTCCTACCTGATAAAATATTCCTGTATTTCAGCCTTCTGGTGATTTTTGACAGAGTCCTAAAATGCCCATCACCCCTGTGGTGTGGCTGGGTCAGCCCCCCACAGCACTCTCACCTGCCTAGCCTCTGCTTGTGGCCTTGTTCACCTCACCTCATTTCTCCTTGGGATCTTTACCAGGAGTCACCTTCCCCAACAGACTCTTGACTTGTCTTCTGGGTATTGGAGTTATAGGACTTCTCAACCCAAAAACAGGGATCACTTCCCCTTCTACAGTAACTGCAGCCATTTATGTCCTTTCTGAGAGGTATCACACCCGAAACAGAGCAGGTTTAATGGAGCTCTCAGGTACCTTTTAACCCTTGGCTTCCCATTTTTGTGTGTATATAAAGGATATGGTCCCAACAAACAGGAGAATAACAGTGATGTTGGCATTGACTTGGAATGGCATCAACAGAGGGTGCAATAATTAAGATGGCTGAGGGAGGTCGAGAGTGATGGTTTTAATTCAGTCATTAATCAGGAATATATGTTGGAAAGACCAACCCACTGCAGGTCTGCTTCCTGCAACGCCTGGACAACCTTTCCAGGCTCAAAGTGTTCAGACACTTTGTTGCAGAGCATTGCCGGTGTCTGACAGCTCAGGTTAAACTAACGCTCTGCTTCGGTCTAAAGATTACAGATAAGAACTACATCCGCTTTCTGTCCCACTGGAGGAAAGACAACAAGCCCCACGTGCTGCTCTTCGATCACATGCCAGTTGTGCCATTGTTATACAAGGTAATGTCATTTCTCTTACTGAATTGTTGACTTGCTTATAAATCCGGATGTTCCAAATTAAAATACGTGTTTAAATTTAAATTTAAATTAAAACTGCCGTGAGCAGAGGTGGACTGATACCTCCAGACACCACTGACTGGTTTGAGGAGAACAAGGTGATTTGTGCAGGTTGTAAATGATGTGGCCAGGTGACCAGCTTTGTAAGGAGTCTGTTTCTTTGTCCTGACACAGTTACCCTTCATGGGTGTGAAGGTGCAGGTGTGTTTCTGAGGTAGCAGCGACACAGGTGCACAACCTTTGTTGGGAATTTGGGGCATATCTAATTCGAGTTGCTGAAAATCCCATTTCCTAAGAAGCCCTTGCCACCCTACAGCACGTCAGGCTGTAAATAAAGCTGTGGATCCATGGAGGCTCCTGGCACAATGAGTAAGAGGATGCAAAATTTGGTTCAGGGAGTGGAAGGGCTCGTACCTCTCACAGCACATCTGATGGTATTCAAACAGCAGGATGTGTTCTTGGAGCAAAGTCACCACAGGCCCTTGGGGGAGAAAATGCTTACTGTGTAACATAAGCACGTGCTGAGGATTTCCTCCCACTCAGCTGGCCGCCTTTGCCTACCGGGATTACCTGTCCTTTGGCTACGTGTACGTTGGGCTCCGGGGCACTGAGGAGCTGTCCAGCCAGTACAACATCAACGTCTACACTCCCACCATGATGGTCTTCAAGGAGCACATCGACCGGCCCGCTGACGTTGTGCAGGTATCACTCAGAGCCCTCTCCAGGAGCTTAGGGAAGACAGGCACGGAGCTTTTCTGACTGAGCTGGCGATGGGGGGCTGGTCAGTGGTGCAGTTTGGAGGAAGAGTGTTTGTTCTCAGCTTAAACTCAGACTTTGGAGGAAGAGAGTGTTAGGACAAGGAAAGCTTGGGGCACTCCAGCCTGTTGGGGAGCAGGGGACACATGTAACTTCCCAGTCTTGGGGCCTCAGAGCATCTTGAGTGATTGCAGGGATGACCACAAGGGCTGGCAGCCTTCTCCAGGAACATCCAACAGCTTTCCCATCCTCTTCCTGCTCATTTCTGACTTCTGCTTTCTTGGTCCTTGCCAGGCACGAGAAATGAAGAAACAACTCATTGATGACTTCCTTTCCCAGAATAAGTTCCTCATGGTGGCCAGACTCACCAGCCAGAGGCTGTTCCAGGAGCTGTGTCCTGTGAAGAAGTCGCACCGTCAGCGGAAGTAAGTGAGGTGTCCCCGTTTTGTTTGCCAAGGTTCTGGGGCGGCTCCTAGAGTCACTTTTGGATTGATTCTGCGGGAAAAGAGCAATGACTGCATTGGATCATGCTCAATATCTACACTGTCAGAGAGGTTTTGGGCTCATCAGGATTGTTCTGGCAAGAGGAAAGGGGTTGGTCATTCCCTCTCACCTCCAGACTGGCCCTTAATCCCACATCTCGTTGTGTCACCCAGGCACTGTGTGGTCTTGCTTACTGAGGAAGAAGAGAAGTTTGCCGAGGCTTATGAGGCCTTTTTGACTTTTGCTGTGGCCAACACAAAAGACACACTGAGGTTTGTGCACATCTACAGTAATCGGCAGCCAGAATTTGCAGACGCCTTGCTGATGGATGAGGAGAAGTATCACGGAAGATCAGCTGTGAGGGTTTCCTTTTATTTTTTTAATCCCTTCTTCTCTTAGCCTGTCATTTAATTGATGCTGTACCTTGATCTGACACCTGATTCTGGGCAGTGGTTTGAAATGAATCATCTGTCTAGAAGAAAACAAAAGCCCCTTCCTCTCTGACATCTGCCATGCTCTTGGCTCATCCAGGTGGTCATTCTGGAGAGACGCAATAATGCAGGGAAGATTGCCTATAAAGCCTTGGAGGAGGCCTGGCAGGGCAGCAAAGAGGACAACTTCATTCTCCTGGATCTCCTGGACCAGCTGAGGACAGACCCTGGCCTTCTGTCATCAGAGACCGTTGTGGCAGACCTGAATGACGAGCTTGCTCCTGTAAGTGCACAGCCTTTCCAGATGCCTGACATCTGTGTTACCTTTGTGGACAGTCCCATTATGATTGTCCAGAGGCATTATTTATATTTTAAAATAACAAGGCAAAACTCTCAGAAGATTTCTTGCTTACAGAAGGAAGCTCATGGCATGCTCTGAGCCTGTTGGGGCTCTTTATAGCTGTTTTGTCACTTTGTTTTTTGCTTTTCATTCTTTTCCAACAGATGTTCCTTATCCGATGGTTCTACTCCACATTGGACTACATCTCAGACTGCTGGGACAGTTTGTTTCACAGTAACTGGTACGGATAAGGGATCCATTGTTGGTATTCACTGCTTCCTTGTCACCTTATTTTAAAACAGATCCAATTTTAGCATCCTTTTTGGTGGGAACAGGGCAGCACTCAAAAACACAATGGCCTTTAAGACCCAAGAAACGAGCTGAGTTTCTGGGGAAGGCACTCAGTGTTATCTGATGTAGGCAGGAACTGAAATTGAGGCAGAAAATGTGAACTCACAGACCTGACTGCTGCTTGCACATCTTCCCTCAGGCGAGAAATGATGCCACTCCTGTCCTTGCTCTTCTCTGCACTCTTCATTCTCTTTGGCACTGTTATTGTTCAGGCTTTCAGGTGAGTGCACACCAAAATGCCCTCAGGGATAGCTCTTCAGTCCAGCCCCAAGGCCTTAAACATACACAAAATCATCTTCCTCTGCAGTGACTCGAGTGACACAAGGGACCCTCCACCCTCGGGGAAAGAAGAAACGGCTGCAAAGACGGAGAAGAACGATGCGAGCTTCAGCAAAGAGAGTAACAGGTTCTCTCTCTAACTTTTCCAGAATGTTTTCTGCAGAAGCATTGCTCAGGGAGCACCTGTGCAGGGAAGGTTAGTGAAGAGCAGAGAAGTGCTGAAGTTGCACGTAGTGCAATTGTTGTGCAGGGCAGTGCAGGCACAGCAAGGAAGGAGGATCAGTGCACAGCCAGGACCCAGCCAGCAAGGACAGGGGGACACTAATCTGCTTATTAAACAATTCCCACCAAGTTTGCCCAAGACAGCGTCCTCAGGGCATAGGTAAAAGTCTGACCCACTCGTTGAGGAGGTGCAAACCAAGCCATTGCACCAGTTACATTGGCTTTTGCTATAGGGCACAGGGATGGCTCAGCATAACGGCCTGGCAAATGCACTCAGTTTCTCCATCCTCGGTTGCTCCCAGTCCTTTGCCCCCCTTTCACTTGGTCTTTTTGTTGCAGCAGGATTCCCAAAAAGGGCTTTGTTGAGGTGACTGAGCTAACAGACATCAACTACACCAGTAACTTGGTGCGCCTGAGGCCAGGGCACATGAACGTTGTCTTGATCCTGTCCAACTCCACCAAAACCCCTCTGCTCCAGAAGTTCGCCCTGGAAGTCTACACGTTCACAGGGTAGGGTGGGCCCTCTCCCAGGCTTCTGTTACTGTGTTAACCACTTGTGTGATGCTGCTCTGGTGACACATGAGGAGCATGGTTGGCTCCATTGCCAGGAGTGAATGCTTCTGGTGAGCAAAGCGGCCTCTGCCCTAATCAGTGGCAATGAGCCACCAAAAACCAAGAGGCTGTTCCCAGCCAGACTTGGTGATGGTGGCCAGAGGGGTTGGGTGCTGGTGCCACTTTGGCTGTACCCATGTTTTGACAAATAAAAAGCATGACAGTGCTGCATACACTGAGCTGAAAAAGGAGCTGTGGCATCACAGCACTCCCCTGCCCTTGTTGACAATTCCTTACCTGTCCAGCAGGAATCCAGCCAGACCCAGGACACATGCTAATCTCACTGTCTTCTCTGGTCTTGCCCCAGGAGCAGCTCTCTTCACTTCTCCTTCCTCAGCCTGGACAAGCACCGAGAGTGGCTTGAGTATCTGCTGGAGTTTGCGCAGGATGCAGCCCCCATCCCAAACCAGTACGACAAGCATTTCCTCGAGCGTGACTACACGGGCTATGTCCTTGCTCTGAACGGCCACAAGAAATACTTCTGCCTCTTTAAGCCTCACAGATCGGGGGACGAGGGGGGAACCATGGGATCATGCGAGGATTACGATGCTTTACAACATGCGGAAGCCAGAGGGAAATCCTCCTGCAGCCCAGGATCTAGATCCATTAAAAACAAATTACACAAATTGTCCTTCTGGATGGAACGCCTTCTAGAGGGTTCCTTACAGAGGTTCTATATCCCCTCGTGGCCCGCACTAGACTGAGGAATTTTACAGAGATTCTAAGGGGACAAACTTTTTATGAAGATGACAAGGGATAGCTCTTTCCAGGAATACTCAAACAAGCGTGATGAATGGACCTTAGGTTTTAGATTAACTCTCCTGGAGCCGGCAACTAGAACACACCTCCTGCGTCCAGAGCGCAGCCAAGCGCACCCATGTGCCCTCCCCGCCCCCCCGTGCGCTCGGACACTGTACAACCGAAGAGCCAAGAAGTCTGTTTTGCCCCTCTTGTGCTGCCACATCTGCTTCCCGAGTCGCCCCCATCCCACCTCTTGTTTTACCTCGGCTGAAGAAACCCGTGACTTGCCTGGGTCCGGACCAGCTGCGGCCGGGGGCACAGGCCGGCTCGCGGTGCTCCCTGCCTATCCCCGTGTGCTTAGCCCATGGTGCATGGTGTAACTCTGGCGAGACCCTGCAGACCCTCCAGGCCCTGCCCTTCCGAAAGGCCTCCTCCCACCAGGCAGTTCCACTCTCTCGGCTTTCCCCATGGTAAGTGATGCAGAGTCCGGTCAGGAGCATCTCCCTTGTAGCAAACCTTAGCTGGGACTCCCCGATGGTGCGGGCCCATGGGCGATCTGCATGTTTCATGTTCCTCGTGTCATGGCTCCACCTGCAGCTTCACTGGCTGAACCATAACAGGGAGGGAAAGGGTACCGCCGTAAAATACTGTCAAAGTGTTGAGTCATTTAAATGTCACGTTGATTTTTCAGATGATGCCTTTTCTGCTTCTGTCGATTTTAGACGATGTATCCTAGAGCCATAACTTTACCTGCGTCCTCAGATTGTAGGCGTGAGCTGCTATGAGCCAGTAGATGTGTAAAAAAACTCTACATAGCTGCCAGGGAGTCACCCGGGCTCCTTGCAAACACCCTTCCAGCTGTAGTACAAACCAGCTTTCCTTTGTATGGAGGAACCTCATCCTTCAACGATTGTATTCTTGAAATGTTGCCCCAGAAGTGCTGTACCATCAGACTGTTGCGTGCGTGTGAAGCTCTTTTGGTTTAGTCGGGGGTTGAGATGTTGGGTTTCAGCCTCTCACCCATTTCCTTCTTGCCCCAAACCTCCATTTCTGCACACTCAGGCTGCTCCCGTGGCTTTGTGTTTGTTTGCTTGGGTATTTCTTTCATCTTTTGGAAGCAGTGGGGGTGTGTGAGGTTAGGGCAGCTGCACAGCCCTGGGTTTGGACGTTGCTTTGCTGTAGCAGTGCCCCAACAGCTGCTTCCAACACCACAGGGAAAGGGTGGCCCTGGGTAAGGCAGAGGGAGGACAAGCAGCAGCCTCATGGCTGCTTAACACTCCTCGAGTGACCAAGCGAGGCACAGGGCTTCTCTTTGTGGCAAAGACTGAAATCCTGTGAGGTTTGTCTTCCTTTTCACTGCTCCAGGGCTGACACTGGCAGCCAGGCCTCCTCCTTCCATGGATCTGGAGCCCTGTGGCACCGTCAGGCTCCAGCACTGCCAAAGCACAGGGATGGGGGCCAGTGGCCTTTGCCACAGGGCTTGGAACACAGAGCACTCAGTGAACACATGGTGTTAATTCCAGACTCAGCCTTTGCCACCTTAGTTACCATCTTAGGACAGCAGCCAGTCAGTAGGAATAACTGCCAACCCCTGAGCTAGCTGCTGATCCCACACAGAAGCTGGGAATGCTCCAGTCACTGCACTCCCTACATGCCCTAACTGCTCCCAAAACCTTGCCTCATTGCATTTCCCCGTCCTGGGAGTAGACTGGCATGCTCCCACCCCCACAGGCACCTGAGATCCCCTGTAAAACGTGCTTCAAATAAAGGCTGCGATGCTACAAACGATTCCTACGTGAGGTTAGTTAATTCCAGCCCAGTGTACTCTGGGCCACGGAATGAGGCACTGAAGTAGAGGGAAGGAAGGAGGGAAGGTGAGGTCGTCTCCCTGCCCAGGAGCTCCTGTGAAGTTCCTGTGAAGGTGCACAGGCAGTGCTGACAGAGAGCAGAGAGAGAGTGGAACACCAGCCTGATGCTTCTAGACTTTATTTCCACCTGGCTGGAGCAGTCACCACAGCACTCCTGCACTTTTCCCACAGCTTGCCATGCAGGATGTGGCTGGAATTTTTAGCCCAGCAGAAGGCTCCATATAACGTCTTAAACATTTGCAGCAGCAAAAGAACACTCTCTGGATCTCTGCTGTCTCCTGAGCTGATCAGAAACAGGGAGAAGAAGACCCTCAATTCATGAAAAAAAGTGCCTAGTTATGCTACAGCAAGGGAATTCAGCCCAACCCTGAGGAAGGGGAGAAGGCTTTATGGCCTTCACATCCATTGTGTGTGTTGCACACTACCAGAATCCTTGGGTTTGTTTTCTTTTTAGCACAGGTAACCTCCCCTTTCAGCCAGGGTTCAGCTGAGGGAGTGCGTGCATCAGTCCACCAGCTGCAGCTGGACAGGAGCACAGCACCTAGATTTTTATGGAAATTTTTGCCTGGGTTGAAGCAAAAGCCAAGCTGCTCTGACCCCTGGTTTAGTTGGCTGCACTGCCAGCGTGGCACTTTGAGTGTTTGCTGTCTTGAGAGCACGGTCAGAGCTGCTTATCCCGGGATCTGCCCCCTCCCAGCAGCCACGAGCTGTCACCCCCATCATTTTCTCAACACTTGGGATTCTGTTCCACACGTGGTGATGCGTAATCCAAAGATTGAGGAGATTCAGTCCTAGTGCACTTTCCTAGTGAGATCTGAGCGATGGCACAGTGCTCAGAGTTGAGGCAAAGGGATACAGGCCCCAGAGTGGAGGCTGTTCCCAAACTCCTCCCTGCCCCTGTCTCTGCCCTTCACCCACAGCAACGAGGAGCCAGGACACGAGCGCAGCCTGACAAGTAGGACTGAGAACTAGGTACCTATTTTGCACTTTTGATACTGGGAGGGGGGGGAATTAACTTATTTGGCAGACTTGTCTTTTTTATTTTTGGGGGGTTTTGTTTTGTTTTTGTTTTGTTTTTGTATTTGTGAACAGGCACTGATGTCATTTTGTTTTAAGACAATTACAGTTTCGCAACCAAAATAAACTATTTTAATGTGTGATGAGGTGGCTCTGTGTCTCCATGTACAAACTAACCCCACCTCCATGTCCTCTCAGAAATTTCAGGAGTATTAAACCGTTCCTGCCATAGGAAACTCCTGGTTATTCCACCAGCAGGAAATCTCGTCAAATATCTCCCTACTCTCAGCAGGAGGCTCAGGCCCCCTTCATATCCTCCCTTCTTCTACGTTCATTGTCCTGCTGCAACATCCTAATGGGACAAACCTTTTACCAGTGACAGTTTTTCCAGGAACCCTGTGAGCTGGGTGAATCGTTCCAGAGGCAAAATGGCATCAGCCTCATCTATCCCTTTCCCAGGCCAGCTCCAAAGCTCCAGACTCCAGTTAAATGGGGTGTCTAGCCTGTTCCCTACAGTTTTCCAGCTTAAAAGTACCTTTTCTAGTGGTAAATGGCATTTATTTCATGCTGCAAAGCCCACGATGGCTGCAGCTGGCTGAAGGGAAGGGGACATGCAGAGCCTGGCTGAGGACACAGAGCAGCGTTGCCCCAGGGCAGGTGGGAACTGCCGTCACAGTGTCTTCACTCCTGGCAGGACACACAGCATCTCAAACAGTAGGTTTGCCCCCAGAAGGGCTGTATTGCCTAAAAAAACAAGGCAAAAAAAGGAAATCTGTGTATATCCAGTGGCTTTCACCCACAGCCGCTTGTGCCAGGCACTTGTCTTGGCCTCAGGCATCTTCAGACTCACCAGAGACATCGTACATTGGTGCGACTTCCACAAGGTCACACCCCACTATGTTCAGGCCTTTGCAGCCACGAATAATCTCCAAAGCCTAGGGGAAAAATTGGTTTGGGATCAAGAAACACATCTGACCTAGCAGATCAGTGTGGGCTCTGCTTTCCCCGTATTCCAGTAAGGAAACCCAACCTCTACAGACCAAATCATATCAGTTCCACGTTTCCCTTCCTCATCACCATGAGGAAACACTTCCTGGCCTCCCTGAACTTCCACTTTGCTGTGCTGGTGAAACGACCTCCTTTAAAAGGAGCAAAGCAGCCCTTTGCCCCTGGGAAGGGCAGCGGTGCCCCCTCACCTGCGCAGGTGTGAGCCCGGCTATCTCCGGGGTGCCGGTGCCCGGGGCGTAGGCGGGGTCCAGCCCATCGATGTCGAAGCTGATGTACACCGGCTTGTCCCCCATCTGCACCCTCACCTCCCTCATCAGCGGCTCCAGGGACTTCATCCAGCACTCCTCAGCTGGCACCACCCGGAAACCCTGTGGCAACGCACACACACAGGCACCTGCTTAGGGAAAGGGGGAAGATGAGCATCCCCTGCCTTGCTGGGGAACATCTACCGGGAACAATCCTCATTCCACGGCGAGGCTGCAGAAGTGCACCTGGAAACACCTTCCACTCCCCACCCACACTTTCTAACTGTCCACTCAGCTGGCAGTAAGGCGGGAATGCTTGTCCTGCAGACAAGCCGCTGGCATGGAACAAGAGGCAAAATAATGCATTTATTTCCCTGCTGAAGCCAAGTAAATATTACTGACGTGGTATTTACGGCTGCGGATCAGTTTACCTGTTCCCGGCAGTACTTGTGCGGATCGGGATCATAGGAGGAGCCTCGGATGCCGATCTGTACCACGCGGCCGCAGTCCAGCAGCCCTTCCTCCGCACAGCGCCGGAACGGGCTCCCGTGGTAGATGCTCTCCCCCAGAGCCGTGTCTCCGGTGTCGGTGTGAGCATCCACGTGCACCAGGCCCACGGAACCGTGCCTAGTCGAGACAGGGTGCTCACGTTAGTCCTGTCCCGTGCACGGTGGCCCTGCCACAGCAGGGACAGCAAACCAAGAGCCTTGCTGAGGCTCTTTCCCAGGTCCTTTCTCTCCATCTCCAGATTAGAAACTTACTTTGCCGCCAGGGCCTGCAGGATTGGGTATGTTATGGTGTGATCTCCACCTGCAAGAGGACACAGGGAAGAGGGGGAATACATTACAGGAGCTGCCCAGCGCTCATTACTTTTTTTCCCAAGTAATTTTTTCCCTCTTTGCATTTATCCTGCACTTATTTATGCAGGGCTTCATTGCCAAAGGAAAACTAACATTCCCATGTGCAGGTTGCTTCCTCTCCTGGGTCCTCTCTTCTCCTGGTCTTCCTCCTATGGAGGACCAGATATGCAGGACTGCCAGCAGGGACAGCCAGTGGAGCAGGACCCTTGATTTGGCTTATAAATAGACATTTGATCAGCTTCTAAGGACGCTGTAACTGGTGACTTGCCCCTCATTACTCCACACACTCACGGCCTTCAGCAATGCCAAGACATAACAGCTGCGAACTTAAATATGCACCCAAATCAGGCCTCATGCAAAGCCTGGTGCTCACTCAGCTGGAGGGACACAAGGGACAAAACCTGCTCTTGCTTTGGGTCCTGCTCAACGAGACACCAAAAACACATCACCGGTTGTATTTACAGACTGACCCATCCTCCTCATTTTTGACCCAAAGGAAGAGGCATCACAGAACATTCTGTTCAGTGGAGAGCCTCTGGATTTACCCACGATACAGCACAACCAGGGGACGGATCCATCGCTCGCCTCCTTCCAAGCCTGGGCTGAACGAGGGGAGGAGGAGTAGAGGGAGTTTGCTGGAGCCGGGGCGCAGTGGCAGGACAGGGAGACACGGGCTCCTTACCCAAGGTGAGGGGCACGCAGCCGGAGGCCACGATCTCCTGGTAGGAGTCCCGGATGAGGCGGCAGCTGTCGGGCAGGCTGTAGAGGTTGACGTTCACGTCCCCGATGTCAGCCACGCGCAGGGAGTCGAACGGCGCTGCCCCGGTGCTGCCGTTGTACCTCCTGACCATGGCAGACTCGGCACGGATCTGACGCGGGCCAAACCTGGGCGATGGCACAGCTGGGAAACGCCACCAGGCATTGTTCCCAGCGCTCCTCCACGGCGTGAGAGCCGTGCCCCATGGCCAGAGGGAAGCACCAGCTGCCCTGGCTGGCCCTTACCTGGCCCCCGGCCGGTTGGACGTGCCCGTGTCCAGCGGAACGCCGACAAACGCCACGTCCAGTCCCTCCGCTGAGGCCTGCGTGGGCAGTCTCATCATGGAGCAGACCCCCACGGGCCGGGCCACGAGCAGGGCGCTGGGAGGCACGTTGAACCGCGAGCTCCGGCAGCTGGGGGCTCTGCTCCCTGCCACCGGGGACTGGAGCAACCCTGCAGATGCACTGGCTGGGGAGCTGGAGGCGGCCAGAAGGGCCGGAGGCCGCAGGCTGTGGTGTGAGGTGGTCACCATAGTGGTCACAGCTGGCTTGGGAGTGCAAAGCCCAGCTCCCCGGGGCAGCAGCTGGCTGCAGGCAGCCCAGAGCAGAGGCCTCATCCTGACCCACACGCTCCCACCCCCCGTCCCCCTGGGAGTGCAGCGAGGGCTGCTGTGGAGCTTGTTCCCAGCTTGGGCAGAGCGCCAGCTGCCTCTGCCAAGCCTCTCTCCAGGGATCAAAGTGCACTGGACACTCCACTGCCCAGGGAAGGGCAGAAATCCCGCCCAGCCTCCACGTTCACCCTCCCAGCCACCCCCTTTCCCAATGGCATAGTCCTGGCAAACACTGGGAACAAACTCAGCAGTGAGGGGCGAGAGCCTATGCAAGGATTAGTGGACAGGGTGGGAGGGACATGCTGGGAGATGTCCCAGTTTGCTCTCCTCGGGCATTTGCAGACAGACAGCACAGCAGCATTTGTTGCATTAGCAGCCTGTACTTTTAACCTGCACTCCACAAAAGCACCCGGAATGCTGAAAAATCATAAAAACATCTCGTTAGCAGAAGGCAGAAGGGAAAGAAAACAAAAGGGAAGTCTGACCTCGGCAGAAGCACAGGGGGACAAAATGCAAGCACAGGGGAAGCATTGACAGGGATTTAAGGACCAGAGTGACAAGCTGCAGGACAAGCATTTTAGGCCAGTTTTGAGGACAGAATTGAAACAGTTTCCAGGGAAAGCAAGTTTCCAACAAGTGGAGTTCACCAGTGCAGATAAAACCCTGGTTGGGCAAATACAAACACACTTGATACTGGATGGCTCCAGGCACTAATTCTGCTCCCTACTTGTATAGAGACTGGACCTGGGAGAGAGGGAAAGGCACAGGAATGATGTTCATGGCAGAAAGAGGGCTTAGAGTAGAGATCCACCACACAGCAACAGCATTTACTCTTCAAAAGGCTCCACAGAGTGTCGAGGGCATGGGACTCACTGCCAGACCTAGGCACACACAAAGCAAAAGCAGCAGAAACATACTGCAAGAGCTCAGTAATGTAAGAAACAGCAGTACACACTTCAGTTGGGTCAGATCAGTGTTACAAAGGTCTTTTTTTACAGCTTTGTGATGATTAGGGCTATCAGCCATTGCCATCCATCTGGAAAGTGCAGGAGCAGACAGTGATTTACCGTGCAGGAGAGTACGAAACACATCCCCACGGCAAGGTGTGTTCCTCTTTGGGAAATTCCACTTGGAGTAAGTTACCGTGTTCCACAGTTAGCACTGGAAAGAGCTGAATTCGTGTCTAAGACACCCCAGAACCAACGCTGCACAGCCCAAATTGGATTGAGAGAACCCACACAGCCACAGAGCTTAATCTTTAATTTATTGTGCAACAAGCATAAATAACTTCTCCCCAAGTTCCTCTAAACACAATTACAGCCATGAAATTGAATGCTGTTTCATAAACATGGCTGTTGTTATTTAAAGATTGATGTCTCCCGTCCTCCCCACCAAAGGATATTATTTCATTGAAGGAAACACAGGCAGGTAAAACAGCAGAGCAGCACACTAAGCTCTTTAAGCAGGGGCTGCTGCCCAACCTCACTTTGTTTGGAGCACTATCCCTAACTGGAGAGTCTGACTCAGCCTTGGACCCTGGGGCAGCCACCACCACAGAGCTACAACAGTTAAGAACAATAAGCAGGATTTCAGGACGATGTGCTTCCACTAGCCTGGGTACAACTGCAGGCTTTCAGTGCTGCTGACGCTCACGTTACCAGGCAGCACCTCATCAGGAAGTTTTCAGGCTGTCATTTCACAGCTCAGAAGAAAATGAGTTTCAAACCACCCTGGTTACCCCAAGAACAGAGACTGCAGGTGCCTTTGTCAGCTTGGATTTCTGTGTGTTGTTTAAATTAAGATGCTTCTATGTAAAATGCAGCCAGACTGTGCCTCCTCCCAGCCACCCCTCTGAAAGGAATCTGCTTCACTCAACACACAACTTACAAGTCAATTAATTCCCAAACAGGAGCAAAACCAACCACGTACCTCTGGACACTTGCAAGGTCCACACCCCTGCCCCCCCAGTGCTCCCCCAGAGCCTAAGGAAGCAAGGGCATCTGCTCTAGCAGGGACAGAAAAGCAGCGTGGTTAACACTTGCTAGAGAGAAATTCAAGCTCCTAAACACGGGCCTGCAGCTTGTTCCCTAAAGCACTACAGACAGACAGAAAGGACAGGTTCCCATGTGCCTTTAGAAAGTGCCATTTATGTGGGATGCTCATGTTCCAGGTGGTTCCTTCACCCAGAATGGCTTCTCCAGGCCAGCAACAGGAATATTGCTGCCCAGAGGTCTTCAAACTCGAGGTTTGCCAAGAAGCACATCTTCATTTTGGTTTCCACCTGGCTCTTCTCTGCCAGCCTGTTGGTGAGCAGGGTGGCTGCAGACTGGCAGAGCAGCCAGGCGATCATCTGGTCAGGTTTCAGGGTCCTGGATGCTACAACACTGCCACCCCAGAGGCTCAGGTGCAGCACGTTCGCAGCCACTCTCGCAGACAACCTCTGCAGAGGAAGGGGAGGGGGGATTAGCTGATCCTGCTGCACTCGGCCACGTCACCAGCACGGAGCACTGGCACCTCCAAAACTCCCTGGGGCCCCCCTAAGGCAACACCCTGTGAATTAGAAAGCTCTTTGAGACTATTACTGTATATATGTAATGCTGTGTGTAACCCCCCAGTGTGAGGTCCGGTCCTGACACAAACATCTCCTGAAATGATTCAGCACCACTCAGCAAAGGCTTTTTTGGCTGCAATCCTCATGTTGCCCTTTGATCCTGCAGTGAGATCTGCATCAACCCCCGCACACACAGCCCTCCAAGGTGAAATGATCCACCAGGTATACTCCCAAAGAGGGTATCTTGAAGGCAACAGCTTCTTACCTTGCAGGGATCTCTCTGAAGCAGCATCTTTATCACCTGCTTCACCTCCAGGGGCACGTGGTTGGGCAGGCTTGGCAGCTGGTCCTCCTGGTAACTTCTGCTTTCCAGAGTGGAGTCCCCGTGCCCATAGAAAGGATTGGCCAGGCCCAGGATTTCGTAGGCAATTGCTCCAACAGCCCAAGCATCAGCTTTGCTATAGTTGATCACCGTGCCTGGACCAGGTGACGCTGTGATCACCTGCCACAGAGAGGGGGCTACTCAAATAAACAGCTTGAAATTCGATTTTAATGCTCAAACCAGCATTTTCCCTGTAATAAACTTAGACACTGAACCCAAAGGTGGGTTGCATCTGAATCTGTGCTGTAAATATTCCCTACTGGCATGCTCTAAGCCTCTGGCACTCCTCAGCCCACTGGGATGCTGTGAGGAGTCTGAACATTGCACTGAGGCTTTAGCCATTGCCCCTGACCAGCATTCCCAGAGTTCCAAGGGCTATCTCCTGCTGCAATTATGGAGACAGGAGACCTGCAGATGAACAACCAACACCATGGCAAGGTGCTCCAGGTCCAGCAGACAGTTAAGGGTGTCTTGGCTTTTATTAGGCTTATTATCAGATAAATAAAAGGGAACTGTAAATAATTTCACAGCCGCCTTGAACTTCAGCCAAAAGCTACTGTTGCAACACAAGGACTGCTACATAAAATTCTTAATAGTTACACGGAAAGGGGCCTGAATAAAGACTAAAGAGTAAATTTGGGGGAGGGGGGGAAAGGCTGATTCTGCCTCTTAACACCAGCTGATTACATTTCACCTGTTAGACCTCAAGGTGTCTATTTGACATAGTTCAGCACAGATGTTCACCAAACCTAACTCAAGGTAGGACACAAATCTTCTATGCCACCAAAACTTTTAGTCCCAACAGCAGGACAAGCAGAAAACCAGCACCACAAAGCACTGCTCCAGAGGGATTTACCTCAGGTGCCATGAGGCAGCCGTTGCCACCCCGATCCACGTAGGAGCTGGTGAAGGGCAGCCTCAGGCCGATGTTTTCATCTGCCAAACAGCAGCCGAAGTCAGTGATGACCAGCCAGGGGCAGCCAGCTGTGAACAACAGGGGCTGCCAGAGTTAGAGTTCAGTCTGGGAGGACCTGGCAGCACCAAACACCACATCACATCAACACCCAGCCTGGTGTCCTCTGCAAACTGACTGAGGGGGGCATTCGATCCCATCATCAAAACTGTGGGTGAAGATATTCAGTAGAGTAACCTGGTCTAGTGGGAGGTGTCCCTGTCCATGGCAGGGGTTGGAATGAGAAGACCTTTAAGGTCCCTTCCAACCCAGGCCGTTCCATGATTTTATGATTTTAAATCCTGAGCCCTGGGGAACAGAGAATCCTCTGTGCTGCCTCTTGGGCTGGTCTCCAGGAATGCAGGGTGGATCCCAGTGGTCTCTCTGTCTCTCTCCCTGATACCCTTCAACCAAATCCTTCCACTCCTAATTACACAGACCTGCCTGCCTCCTATTGCTTCCTGCCCATTTGAATCTCAATCACACCAAGAAAGAGTTCAGGCAATTAAAACTGCTGCTAGAGGCTGACAGGAGAACACTTTAGTGAGAATGCTGCATCCCTTCCCTCCCAACCCATGTTTCATCATCCCAGCGTGCAGCACTATTAACCTGGCCATGGGGTAGGATTTTAGGAGGCTCTCTGTACTCTTTGGTTTGGGAAAGATGACAGAGCCAAGAATTTGAAGCAAAGGCTCCTGCAGCATCCCAGATGTCGTGTTCCTGGATGCTCCAGCCAATGCTGGCTGTGCTCATGCAATCCATCATCTCAGCAATACACTATGTCCATGTTAATGATCCAAAACCTCAGGCACAGACAGGATCAATGACTGGCTGCACTGACAGCAAATACTAAGCTAAAAACTAAACCTGAGATCATTCAACAGGTTTGATGCTTCTTTCCCCAAACACACAGCTGGGTGGGACTTCCCTGAATACCAACGTGACTGACTCATTTCTGTGAATTAACTGGCATTTATCCTCAGGGATCTACGTACCAGAATCAAATTCAACTAGGATGTTGTCAGACTTGAGGTCTCTGTGTGCTATTCCATGTCGAACAAGGTGGTCCACGCCTTCCAAGAGCTGCAGAATCATCACTGTGGAGAGGCGAACATCCGGAGTGTTCTCCTGCAGATACTGGCGCAGCGTGAAGGGGTAACTAGGCAGAACAAGGAAAAAAAAATGGAAATTAGCATCCTGGAGACTTATCACTGGCAGTTCAACCTCAGTGTTGGCTCATGTCATTACTGATTCTACTCCATCTCTAGCAGCGTGCTCAGACTAGGGGTGAAGTTCACGCTTAGAAGGGCAGACAAATGGGGACAAACTCCACGTTTCTCACTTTAATTTGGGGTAATTATTAAAAAGAACGGTTTGTCTTCATTGTGGAAGCACAGTCAGAACCTCAAGGACTTGGAACAGGCCCTGGGAGGCGTTTCCAAGAGCATACTCTGCTCTTTGGCAGCAGCCCAGACCCAAGCTTTGCAGGGACAGAGTGCCCAAATCACATTAACCAGCTTCTTTCCACCTACTTCTTCATCACCAAGAAGAGCGTGCGGCTGTGACCGATCCCTCTGGGGTTCAGGCTCAATGGAAGGACATCAGGATAGTCAGCAAAGGCTCCAGGCAGCAAAGGGACAGAGGATGTGAATGCTCGGATCACCTGGATTATATTCGGATGAGGTTGCAACTTCTTCCTCCCAAGGACAGATTTTCTGTGCACAGGAAAGACACCACAGATTGCACCAATCCCTCAGAGTCAGTTCTGATGGACCACAGGCACATTGCTGTTCTTGCTGGAACTACTTTTCATTATTATGGCCTGTCCTCCACACCAAAGGGTTCCCCAGCAGTGAGCAAACACGTTTTTTCTGCTCTGAAAGCCTCATCAGAGGGAGATTAAAGCTGCACAGTGTGGATTACAGGACTGCACATTAAGCAAATGGTCAGACACTCACATCCTGGAATCCATTCACGGAGCACGAGCATGGGCAGCAGTTTCATGGCCCATTTCCCAACCAGCATCTCAGCCCAGCGTTTCCCAGGTGCATGCAGAGCACCCACATCCCGTATGGACCCACTGCAGCAACAGGCATCTCACAGCACCTTCTCCAGAGCTCAGAACCCACCCCCGTGCCTCCCAGAGCAAACTGAGCCAATCAAAGCATTACAGGGGCTCTTCTGGAACTGATTTCCCTAGTCACAATGGCCAAACAGGAAATAAGGTGCTTTACCTGCACTAGAAACAAAGCTTTGATAAAAACCCTGACACACGACATGCAGCTTTCATTTTGCACAAGCCCCACTAGCCCTTCCGTGCTGGTAACAAAGGCAGAGCCAGGCACAGGCTGCTTCTCCATTCAAAAAGAACTACAGCAGCTCTAGAGAATAACACCCAAATGAAATTACTTTGTTAGACGTAATAATGGTCAAATTCACACTGGGAGTATCAATTTAGACCCTCTGTTTTATGGCACAGGCAGGAAGCTCTGCCTAGCCTGAAAAGCAGGTTGCCTATTTGTCTGCAACACAGATCTCTCATCCCCTGAATGTCAAATATCCCTTTGGCTGCTCTACTGCATCCCCAGCCAGCCACCAGCACAGCATTCATTATTCATTTGTATTGGCAGCCGGGACAGATTTGAAATTTAAATCAGACAATCTGGGCTGTGGACTCCATTGTTTCAAATGGAACAAAAAGATGCATTTCTGAACAAAAAGATAGCTAACTTGAGGTAATTTAGAAGTTTCTGTGAGATTTTTCACCTTCGTGCTGTTTGCTCACTTCCCACTCAGGTCAAAGAGTAGGAACTGAGTCATTTCCATTTTCCTTCTCACCAGTTTTTCCTGCACTACAACAGTTTCAACCTCCCTCATTTTACACCAAACCAGTTCTCATAGTTCACAGTCAAACTGTATTACAGTGAAATCATTTGATGGTTAATCCATCAAACTGTTGCTGATTGCAGTGGTGCAATTAAAAGCATCACAGTACAAATTTAAATGGTGTTTAACCAGTGGTTCCTCCAGCCTTTACCTCAGCAAAAGCCAACACATTTCAACACAGGGAAACTAAGACACAGCCACAGACCCTGGTGGGACCCCAAATGCTCCCAAATTATTGGTGTACTCTTCCAACCCCCTCTGGACCACATAGTTTAGCAATACAATTCCCTGCATGCCAACAAACTTAATCCCCAGGTTTGCCTGTTTTCAGCAGAAAGCCCTGTCCTCCTCCTGAACAGTACAAATTGCTGCAAAATCAATCAGGGGATAAAATGAGCAGCTTGCTCAGGGGTTGTCTGCTGGACCTGGCCATACCTGCAGCCAGAGACAGCTCCGTACTCCCCGGACAGGGCAATGCCTGTGGCTGGGACGAGCTCCTGGCCCATGGCATTGAGGATGGCTTCACTCGAGGAACCAGCCTGCAACAACAACCACACACCAGCTTGGTTTCAGCTCCCAAACCATCTGACCCCAAGGCAAGCTGAAAGCAGATAATCCTGATGTTAGCACTGCATCTGCAGCTGGATCAACTGAGACCAGGTTCCAGGACTTCCCTCCCTTGAAAATCAAGGAAGGCAATTAACTACCTAAAGAGCTCACTGAGGGAGGCCACAAGGCCTGTATTTGCAGAAAGAAATATATTTGTCACCTCAAATGCATCCTTGACTGTCAGCAATCCAAACTACACTTAGCACTTACTTTCAACTTCCAAACCCAAGTGGAAGAGCCCACAGCTAAATGCCAGGAGGCCAAGGGATTCTAGATGTCAGCATTTTGGAAGATTCTCTTGAAAAATTCACTTATCACATCAATGAGGAAAGCCACATGGATTTTTTTAAACATGGAAGAGTCATGTTGAGGAACTGGATCCCCAGTCACCCAGGCTGGGAAACACTGGAGTAGACCTCGGACAGTCCTCTCACGGCAAGGGGACACAGCAGGCAGGTTACTGTGCACCAAGATCACTGACTCTTCAGGAAGAAAACCCACCTCTGTCCTGCACTGACACAATACCAACTCCTTAATCACTGGAAGCGGTGGCTTTCCCCTTCTTAGACCTTTCCAACAGAGCCAGCCTCAGAAAAGCCAACAGCTCCAGCAGCAGCAGCAGCTCTCAGTGCCGATGCCAGAGGACCATGAATGCTAATTACCTTGCTCTGGGACTCTTCACTAACACTCCACGTCTCCAGTGTCACCTACCAACAGCTTTGTTGTGACACACTCATCCTGCACTCCATAATTAGCACTTTCAACACTTCAGTATTAAACATTCCAGCCAGAATTCCCCAGCAACAGACACAGGGGACTCCGTGCTGACTCCTTACCGAAATGTTCCACATCATTTTGATAGCTAAGGGGAAAGCCCCTTTCGGCTGGTGCTTCACCACAGGCTCCTCTTCAGCGCCCTGGGAAGCTGGGCCCCGGTGCTGCTGCAGGGCTGGGACACAGCTGCCCTGCACGCCATCCCGAGCAGCGGGGCAGAAGGGAATGGCTGCTTCGTACACGGCGGCACTGCAGCCCTTCCCGAGGGGCTGCCCGATCAGGTACTCCTCCAGCTTGAAGCCCTGCCAGCGCAGGGAGCTCAGGGGATCTTTCTGGGGCTTGTTCTTCCCAACAAACACGGTCTGAAAGGAACACCAACAAAAAACCCGCTCAGTTAGCCCAGACTTCCCAGCGAAGGAGAACGTGCTGTTCCAGTGGAATTACACGTCTTGGTGGGATGGTCCAACCTGAAAGCCTCTAACCATTGGGCCCAAGTCACTGTAACCACATGAAAGATCATCTGCAGGCCATATATTTTTGTCTGATACAATTTACCCCTAAACCAGTCTTTTCTAAAGGTGCCCTTTTCGAGGGAAGAAGAGGAACCGGGAGGGGGAGTCATTTGCCACTCTAGAATATAAATATCTTTTGCCCAGAGAAGCCGTGGCTGCCCCATCCCTGGAAGTGTCCAAGGCCCGGCTGGACAGGGCTTGGAGCAACCTGGAATAGTGGAAGGTGTCCCTGCCCATGGCAGAGGTGGAAAGAGATGGGCCTTAAAGTCCCTTCCAGCCCAAACCATTCCAGGATTCTGTGGTTGTATAAAGAAAAGTTTAACTGAACACTTGTGAAAACAGATGCATTACTATACTTTTCTCCCTCCCCATAAATAAATCAGGCAAACAGCATTTAAAAGAAAATCCAATTAAAAGCAGCAACAGGAAAAACAATGGCCTTTTTGTGAGGGCTGTGAGGGCTGGTTAGTTTGAGGAAGAATGAATCTATGATGGGAGGGAGCTGGGGGAGAAAATCAAGAGATGTGGAAAAACGACACACAGGAGGCCGTTCTGGAGTTTCATCACAGTTCATGATCCTACAGGTCTGGTGCTGCCCCAGTTGTCACCTGAACTGATACAAACAAGTGGCCTTCTCCATGAGCTGCAGCACTGGTGACACCCTAGGGATGTGTCACCAGACACAGACCCAGGGACAGCAAATGGAACAGCCCAGCAAGGCCAGAAGAGAGAAAGCATCCTCTTCAGGAGAAACTTCAGGGAATGTGTGTGCTGGCTGGTGGAGCGGGTGACAGCTGGCTCTGAGCACCAAAGGTCTATTTTTACCCAGGAGTAAGTTCAACACCATCCGTCCCCCGTGCCCTGCCAGCACAGCCCAGCACCACAGGGTCCCCGTCTGTCCCAGGCAGAGGGGATGGACCTGGGGATCAACATCAGTGTCCTGGGACATGAGACCCCCATCACCACGGCTCTGACCCCCTCCCTCTGTGGAGGGACAGGGAGTGAGTTGTTTTTTTTAAAGTACCTGCTTTAGGGTGATGAGGGGCTGCTGAGTAAGAGGATTCCCCAGGACCCTATTTCTGGGGAGAAAGAGGTGCCTGAGGGGCTACTCCCAGCACCCCTCCTTTGGGGAGGTGCCTGAGGGCTGCTCATTGCAGCACCCCCGACGTTCCCTGGGGAGAGAGGGGGTGTCTGGGGGGCTCCCCAGCGTGCCCTTCCCAGGGGTTGTCAGGGGGGCTCCCCAGTGATCCCCCTTCCCTTCATGAGGGGTGTCTGAGGGGCTCCATAAAACAAAGCTTTCCCCTGCCCTTCACCAAGGGTGTCTGGGGGCTCCCCACAGCAGCGACCCCCCCTCCCCTTGAAAGAGGCTCCTCACAAGAATCCCCCTCCCCTTTATGGATGATGTCTAATGGCTTCTCCAGACCAAAGCCCCCCCTCGACCCTTGGTGGGGGGTGTCTGAGGGACCACCCAAAGCAAGGGCTCCCCTACCCTTCGCGGGGGGGCGGTCTAAGTGACTCCCCACAGCACTGAACTCTGTGACGTTCATGGGGGGGTTCAAGGGGGTCTACACATCGAGGACCACCCTCTCTTTCATGAAGGATGTCTGGAGGGCTCCTGTGCCCTTCCCAGGAGGTGACTGAAGGTCTCTCCCCAGCAAGGCCCCCCCTCCGCCTCACGGAGGGCTCCCCGGGCCGCTTCCCACCTGGATGTGGCGACACGCCGCCTCGGCCCGGCGCTGCTCCTCCAGGCGCGGCTCCACCAGGCCCAGCGCCATGGCCAGCGCCAGGCAGACGCCGCCGCGCCGCCCCCGCGCAACGGC
>VXAX01001334.1:58869-71800 GCA_013399835.1 Leptocoma aspasia | reverse complement strand
CCCGGGTAGGGGACTTCACCCCCAGCGCGGGGGTGCGGGGACACCCCCCAGACCGGCTTCGGGACCTGGGGGGGTGGTCCCGCTGCTTGCGAGCGAGGCCGGGATTAGCGGAGCGGAGCCGAGATGCTGCCCTGGCGCCGGAGCAAGTTCGTGCTGGTGGAAAATGAACGTAAGTGCAAAGGCAAGAGCCTGGGGCCGGGGCTGAGCTACGCGGCGCTGCTGGCCGGCTTCCTCCGCTCCTGCCCGGACCTGCTCCCCGAGTGCCCGCTGGAGCGCCTGGGCAGCGTCTTCCGCGGCAAGCGCCAGAAAGTGGAGCTGAACAAGGAGGACCCGACGTACACGGTGCGGTACCTGGGCAACGCCGTCACCCTGCACGCCAAGGGCGAGGGCTGCACCGAGGAGGCGGTGGGCAAGATCTGGGCCAAGAGCGAGGCGGGCGCCGGCGGGGCCAAGATGAAGCTGACGCTGGGCCCGCATGGCATCCGCATGACGCCCTGCGAGAAGGGGGCCCGCCGGCCGGGCCACGCGTACCTGCTGCACCGCATCACCTACTGCGCCGCCGACCGCCGGCACCCCAAGGTGCTGGCCTGGGTGTACCGGCACCAGGTGAAGAACAAGGCGGTGGTGCTGCGCTGCCACGCCGTGCTGGTCTCCAAGGCCGACAAGGCGCGCGCCATGGCCCTGCTCCTCTACCAGACCTCGGCCTCCGCCTTCAACGAGTTCAAGCGCCTCAAGAGACAGAGCGATTTCCGCCACGTCCAGCAGCAGCTGCTGGGCGACGCCATCGTGCCCCTGGTGCCCCTCCGCAGGTTGCTCAACGCCAAGTGTCCCTACCGGCCGCCGGCCGAGCGGGCCCGCTGCGCCCCTCGGCTCAGCTCCATCCTGGAGGAGGAGGAGGAGGAGGCCTTCGGCGCCGGGACAGCCCTGGGGGACCCCGAGCGAGCGGCCGTGCTGCGGCTGGCCAGCGACATGAGGGGCTGCAGCCTGCGCGGGCCCCGGGCCGCCGTGTGCTGAGGCGCCCTCCGTGCGCCCCGGGGCCTCCTCGGCACCGCTCCGCACAAGACAGCGGCTCCGTTCGCAGGCAGAGCCGCGGTGGGGCTGCCTTGCACCCCAGGGACCCCCCGGCCCCGCACATGAACCTGCTCTCGTGCCTCCTCCGCAGCGGCATTACAATAAAAATTAATGTGTGTTTTCTGCGGTGTGACGGCGCCTGTGTCCCGGCCGGAGCCCGGCAGAGTTCAGCTCGGCACCGAGGCAGTCTGGGGGTTTGTATTGCATTCGCCCCTCGAAAGGCAAGCCGAGGAGGGGGGCTGCGGGGTCCGCAGTGCTTTCCTGCGGCACCGAGGGCGGGGGAGAGCTGCTCCGCGTAGTCATGGCAACTTGATTTTTTAAATATAGAGCTTGGGGGGCGGCTGTGCCGCCCACGTCCGGGGAGCGGGGACGGGGCTTTGGCCCCTTGGACCCTACGGGAGAGCAGAACTTGCCTGCACCACCGCCCCCCCTCCCCCCAACTCCAAATTAGCACCAAGGGCCTGAAGATCAATAATTTACGAAAAATTGTTAATTTTTTCTTCCCCTTTTGCTGCTTTCCCAGAATAAGCAATGGTAAGGAGATGGGGGATTGGGGTTGGGGGGGTCTTGTGTCCCGGCCACCTTGCCATGGCCCTTCATGGGGCGGGGGAAAAGGACTCTGCGAAGTGGGGCTGGGGGCTGCGTCCTGAGGCTGAGCCCTCGCAGTGGGGGGCCATGCCCCACAGCCCAGTGAGGGCTTGTAACCCCTTCCCCAAGGCGTTATAGTGCTGGGATGTGGGGAGATAGCCCCTCCCAGCCACGTGGGACAGGCTTTGGTCTGACCACTGCTCCCCTAAACTTAGCAGAAGCGTGAGATTTGGGTTACCCCCCACCCTCGAGGTGCTGGGGGGGTACGGGGGATGCTCCCCGCCCGCACCCGGGGGCATTAGGATTTGGGGCCAGCTGCCACGACCCTAAGGGATGGCTGGGATTTGGGCTAATCCCCCTCAGATACTGGTGAGGCTGGAGTTTGATGTCCTCCCCAAGACCTCAAGGTGGAGGTGGGGGTAAAGGAGTTGGGAGGCTGCGACCTGTCCCGCCCCCCCCCCCGCCCCAAACTCCCAAGGATGGGGTTTATCCCTCTAAAGCTCCGTGGGGCCGGGATCTGACCCGCCTGCCCTGATCTGCAGCCCCTGTGGGGGCAGTTTGTGTTACCCCGCACCCAACGAGGCTTTGCGGAGCCCCCGGCCGGCCTCGGCGGACCCCGGCCGGCCTTGGCGGACCGCCCGTCTCGATGGCGGCGCTGCGGCTGCCAGAGCGCCGCCCGTGACGTCATCACTGCGCGCGGGCGCGGCGGGCGGTTGCCGTGGTAACGGCGGGCCTGGCGGCCATGGAGGGCGGCGGGCGGCCCTCGGCCGCACAGGCCGTGCTCTTGGCCGCCAGCACCGCCATCACCGCCCTGCTCTACTCTGTCTACCGGCAGAAGGCTCGCGTGGCCCGCGGGCTCGAGGTGGGTGTGAGGGGTGCGACGGGGGAACGCATGTGACCGGTCCCCGAGCCGCGGCCTGGTGGCGCCGGCTGAGCCGCGGCCTCTGTTTGCTCCCCGCAGGGCGCCAGGAAGGTCCGGCTGGACGGGGACCTGCGGGCCGTGCTGCTGGAGGCGCCCGGACGCTGCGTGCCCTATGCGGTCATAGAAGGTAGGGTCGTGTCAGGAAGATTAATTCACAAACATCAGAGGTTTATGTCCAAAAAGGAGACAGAGGAGTCCTATAACTTTATTCGAATAAAGGGAGAGGTCGTGGGCATTTCCCATGGGGTCTCTCAAATTACTAGAGGACACGGCCTCCTTTTCATTCTCATTTCCCGGCCGTATTTCCCCCTCTCTTTCCCCATTAACCGAGGTACTTGACAGGTACAGACTGCCTGAAACGCCTAATGCCTCTAACACTTCTAATGTATAACCTCACACCCCCCTTTCCTTTTCCTTGTGTCAGTCAGTGGAATTCCTGTGGAATTTATGGTTCTTCCCGTTGTTTCTTTTATCTCTCAGTATCTAGTTTTATCTACCAGCAGACCTACAGTTTGTTTGTAAAGACAGATCCCTCATTCCTTTCAGACAGGACCCGAAGCGGTGCCCCAGACGGGAGTGGGGGGCACATCCTGCCCCACGGCTGCTCCTCCCCAGGGCATTTCACCCCCAGCTCCTCCTCGTGTGCCCATCAGGGCATGTCCCCCCTGCCAGCAGCCCCAGACTCCTGACAGCAGAACACACAGCCTCTCAGCCCTTCTGCCCTCTGTCGTAGAATTCTAGAGTGGTTTTGGTTGAAAGAGACTTTAAAGCCCATCCAGTGCCACCCCCTGCCATGGGCAGGGACACCTTCCACTGTCCCAGGCTGCTCCAAGCCCCATCCAGCCTGGCCCTGGACATTTTGCAGGGATCCAGGGGCAGCCACAGCTGCTCTGGGCACCCTGTGCCAGGGCCTGCCCACCCTCCCAGGCAGGAAAGGATTTCCTCCTAGCAGCCCATTGAAAGCTGTCAGCATGAAGCTATTGCTGTGGTCTGTGCATTAACAAAGGACTCTTAGCAATAATATCAGAAGGCTAAATATGATTTATTAACATGACTTTATAATACAAAGGATTTGTAAAAGAACTGGGCTATTATCTGCCCAGCCTGGAGCATCAGAAGCTCCTGCTTCAAGCTCCATCCAAGGAATGCCAGAATAGCTTACACAATCAGAGATAACAACTTTTCACCTCATAGGCTGAAAGGAAGAAAACCTCCATCTCCTATATCAGGAGACAGGCAAAGAAACCATCTGTGTCCTTGAACACAGCTCAGAGATTTGTTTATAGAAACTTGTACAGAGTAAAAAACAATAAAAAAATACTTTCCCATGGGAAGAATTTTCTGCAGGCCTGCATGCAGAGAAACTTATAATATGTTCATGCAACATCAAGGCATTCCCCATGGTACAGGCACTCCAAGCCCTTGTCCAGGGTTTGTTTGAGGAGCACCTGACCTGGCCCTTGGGTTCCTGTTGCAGGTGTGGTGCAGTCGGTGAAGGAGACCCTGAGCAGTCAGTTTGTGGAGAACTGCAAGGGGGTGGTTCAGAGGCTGACGCTGCAGGAGCACAAGATGGTGTGGAACAGAACCACCCACCTCTGGTATGTGCCTGGTACCCTCAAACCCCTCTGGTGCCCTCAGGGGATCTGACACCCTGAAATGGCCTCAGGCATGGCCAGAGTGACCAAGTGCTGGATCCCAAAGTAGCCCCCAGAGTCACTGGGGCTAGCTGCCATAACGGGGGGTTTGGCTGATTTTAGGGCTTTCAGAGGGGCTGGAGGAGAAGAGCACGTCGAGTAACCCAGCAAGGGCTGGACACTGATCAGCCCTGCCTTGTTACAGACGTGGCCAGAGGGTGGTGTTTCCAAAAAACCTCCTCTTGCAGAACAGAAATGAATTGGGTTTGGGTGATCCCCACACCCAGGAGACCCGAGGAGGGTCCCAGAGCTGCTGAAACAGAGCCCAGTGATGCTGTTTGATAAGCATTTGGTAACACTTATCAAAGTGGGATGTGTGACACGTGGTGCTTCTCCTCACGGGATGGTTTGTGACAGCTGGGAATGCCACAGGCAGGGGAGGAGGAACTAGGTGGGGGTGGGGGAAGGCCCCACTAGTTGTGGAGCACTAGTCCACGAAGGTGGAGTGGGCTCGTGCACACCTGGACAGTGCCGTGAGGGGAGAGGTGCTCTCCAGAGACCCCCAGCAGAGAAAATCCGCTCAGGCCGTGTCCCATCTACCCAAACTAGCAGGTCACCCCAGGCTGTGTTCCCACCAAGGGAAATCAGTTCAGTTCCCCCCTTCTCCCTCCCAGGAACGACTACGAGAAGATCATCCACCAGAGAACCAACACCACCCCCTTTGAGCTGGTCCCTGCTGGGGACAGCGCCGGCGTCACCGTCCGCGTGATGAAGCCTCTGGAGGCTGCCGAGCTCAGCCTGGAGCCGGTGTATGAGAAATTCCACCCCTCTGTCCAGTCCTTCACCGACGTCATCGGCCACTACATCAGCGGGGAGCGTCCCAAGGGCATCCAGGAGACAGAGGAGATGCTGAGGGTGGGTACGGCCCTGACCGGGGTGGGGGAGCTGGTCCTGGACAACGCCACCATCAAGCTGCAGCCCCCGAAGCAGGGCATGCCCTACTACCTGAGCTCCCTGGATTTCGAGTCCTTGCTGCAGAAACAGGAGTCCAGCGTCCGGTTCTGGAAGGTCCTGACGGTGCTTTTTGGCTTTGCCACCTGTGCCATCCTGCTGCTCGTGCTGCGGAAGCAGTACCGACAGCACCGGGAGAGGCGGCGTCTGCGGCAGATGCAGGAGGAGTTCCGGCAGGCCCAGGAGCGCCTGGCCGGCGCCGAGGGGGCGGAGATCCTCAAGAACGCCTGCGTGGTCTGCCTGAGCAGCACCAAATCCTGCGTCTTCCTGGAGTGCGGCCACGTCTGCTCCTGCCACGAGTGCTACCGGGCCCTTCCCCAGCCCAAAAAGTGCCCGATCTGCAGGCAGGGCATCACCAGGGTGGTTCCCTTGTACAACAGTTAATTCTTGGTGGTTCTCGGGGGGGAGACTTTGGATTTAAAGCTGCCACTGGCAAAGGGGTTTTGTCACCTTGCTGCTTGGGTGGCGGATTTTGGGGAAGGGGAGGGAGCTTGAGGAAGTGGGTGCTTCACCAGGGGGACAGAGCTGAGTCTGAAAAGGTGACTCTGCAGCTGATCAGGGCCCCTGCTGTGCTCTGGAGGTGTTTTTGAGAGAAAGGATTCCTTGCAAAGGGTGAGGTGCTCGGAGGAAGATGCAGCTTGAAGCTCTTCTGTTAGGGTTTGGACTCCCGGGGTTTGCGTCGTGGTTACAGAGCCTGCGGCCCCTTACCCAGCTGATAAAAATGTAGGGAATACAAAATGTGTTCAGGGTTCTGGGAGGCTGCAGAACTCCTGTGAGGCTGCCAGAGGGCTGCAAGGGCTAACGGAGCAGAAGGGGCTGTGGGAGAGCTCGTACCAGGGGCTGTGAGCACAGGTAATTCTGTGATCCCCCCGAAATGGCTGTGTCACACCAGGCTGGGAGGATGGGCTTGTGAGAGTGCTGTGGCTGATGGCTGTGCTTGGCTTGGCTTGGGACAGCAAACGGGGTGTGAAGTAATAAAATGGGGTGAAAATTGTGTCCGTGTGGGATTATTCCATGGGAGTGGTGAGGTTTGTCCTCCCTGAGGTGGACACGGTGAGTCTGGATCCCTGAGCCATGATGGAGGTTGGCTGATGGGGGGAACCTCTCCCCCCTGCACTGGACATGACAGTCACTGCTGTCCCCTCATGACACAGGTGGTGCCAAACCCCCAGACTGACACAAAAAAGGAAAATTCCCTTCCCTGACACTCCTGTTTTGCCATAAATCACATACGCACCAGGAGGGTTAATGGACCCAAAGTGCTGCTGCAATTAACATTTGCTGGGGAGGACAATTAGAGAAACATTCCTGGGGGATGAGGGAGCCTCAGGTAGGAACAGTTGAAAACCCCAGGGCTGAGGCAGCCCCTGGGCACCCCTGCTCCATCACATCCCCCAGGCACATTTAAAAAGAAACATTCCCATCGACTGGCATTTAAAAAGCCCTGAATTTAACAGTGAAAGTGATGGGTTGTGTCCTCATCAAACATTAACCAGAGCAGCCGGGCGGTGTCCGAAGGCCGTTGTGGCTGTGAGGCACAGATCCACGGCTGGAGTTTGAGGAGGAGCCGGGCCCTGGTTATTCCCCTGCCGGGAAAGGGCCTCCTCCCACCAGCTGTAGATGGCGGTGGCTGCCTGCAGGCCGAGGCAGCCCGCGAAGCAGAATCCCAGAGGGAACAGCCGGAACGCAGCTCAAAAAGCCACGCTGCAGCCCGAAAACCCAGAATACAGATTGAAACGACAGAATCCCATCTGCTGGAAGAGGTGTCCCTCCTCTTCAGGGGAAAAACCACCCCAAAAAGCCTCATCCCCTCACTGGGGAGAGCGGGGAGGCTAATCCCCCTCAGAGCAGTGCAGGACACGGCCTCGAGCCTCGATGTTTTGCCCAGGAATGGAGCATCAGGCAGAGCCTAAAAATACACCTGGGATGGGCTGTGCTTCCCCGTTACCCTTCGGCTCCCGTTTCCAGGCTTTCCCTGCGATATCGGGCACAGCCACAACCTTACGTAAGGAGCTGACAGCTCGGGGGCGGGCGGGGGTGCAGGGGAGAGGGGCTTGTGCAGCTCTGGGGGCTGAGCATTTCAGCAAACGAGGGCTTTGGAGATGGGAGCAGCTCCGGGACAGCACACCCCAGCCCTGGCACCACGAGCACCCTGTCCCTCCTGTGCCCCCATTCTGCTCGGCCCCAAAATGAGCCGGGCTCCCGATTCCAGAGAAATCCTGTGACAGCCTTGCACAAACAGGTTCTTTGCTGCTGTTGCTACTGTCGTCCTGCTCCGCTTTGTGGGAGATGCACCACAGACGCCTGAATACCCCAACACAGCTGTGCTCTGTCCCAAAACGTTATCCCCAACCTTCCCATCACTCACTGTGCCAGGCAATAACCCCAGTGACCCACGCTGTTGTGGCAGCTCTGCATAGAAAACCCCATGGAAAGCTCTCAGTGGCTCACAAGTCCTCCTGCAGTGGCCCGGGAAAGGGACGGGTCCTGGGGGCCCACAGCCGAGCACACCCAGTCCCTCCATGCTGCAGCCCCCACAAAGTGCCAGAGCCCCCAAAGGGCTCACTTTTGCTGGGCTCTGCAGGGCACGTGGGGCTGTGCCCAGGGCTCCTGGGAGCGGGTGCCGGGCTCCCCGCGGGTGTGCAGGGCTGACTTCCAGACTTTCCATGAGTGGCTGGGGGGGGCTGCTCTTGTGGAAGGGGCTGACAGCGGGTCTGCTAGCTAAAGGAGTGAGAAGCAAGAAGAATCTGATAAGGAGCTCTCCAAGGCTGTCACCAAGGAGACCGGGAGAAGAGAGGAACTGAAGAAAGATAAGGGGAGAAGTTTGCAGCTGGACAAAGTATTTTTAGATAGTTTGTTGAAGTCACTGTCACTTTTCACCGATGGTGTCATGTTGATTTATTGTGGCCAATAGCTGGGGTAGAAGAAGCATTTAGAACAACAATTAGAAAGGGTATAAAGGATCGGCCATTTTCAAAAATAAAGAGTTGCCATCTAAGACTGCTTGTGAACTTTGCTTTGTGTCGTGACCGCCTCGACAACGACGCACTTTGAACTCCCTAAACGCGTCTGTGGGGTAGTCTAGGCTCCCCAGATGCGGCTGTGAGGCAGCTCTGGGTTCCCCAAAAGTGCTATGGGGCCACCTAAACTCTCCGAGGGTCCTTGTAGGGCAGCTCTGGATTTCCCCGGGATGCTGAGGGGCAGGCTGGGGAATCCTGAGGATGAAGCGGGGCAGCTCCGGGCTCCGCAGGGTGTCTCCTAGGCGGCTCTGGGACCTCCAGGGATGCTGTGGGACACCCCGAGGACGCTCCGGGACAGCTCCGCGCTCCGCGGGGAGCTTGCGGGGCAGGTCGGGGCTCCTCGAGGATGCTCCGCGCTCCCCGGGGACGCTGCGGGGCAGGCGGCGGGGCAGTCCCGGGGATCCCCGGGGTGCGGGATNGGACGCGGCCGTGGGGCAGCTGCCCTTCCCCGTTCGCCTCCGCGGCGGCGACGGGCTCCTGGCCGGCGGGCAGGGCAAGCGACCGCCCAAGCTGGGGCAGATCGGCCGCAGCAAGAGAGGTGGGTGCCGGAGGGACCGGGGCGCACCGGGAGCTGCCCGGGATGCGGGACACGGCCCCGGGGATGCGGCGGGATGCAGCGGGTGTCTCGCGGGGTGTTTGGCATCGCGTACCGGGGCCCTTCCCCGGGGATTCAGGACACCGGGGACCATCCTCAGGGACGGGGCATGATGACCGGGCTCCCTGAGGATGTCGGGCGTCGTGTCCCGGGGACCTTCTTCAGGGATGCAGGGGACCGTCCCCAGGGACAGGGCGTGGTGCACCGGGCTCCCTGAGGTATGCTGGGCGTCGCGTTCCGTGGATCTTCCCCAGGGATGGGGCATCAGACACCTTTCGCGGGTGCAGGGCAGAGAGAAGCGTCCCCGGGGACGGGGCGCGATGCACCAGACTCCCTGCAGGATGTCAGGCATCACATCCCAAGGACTGTCACCAGGGTGTTGGGTAGCCGGGACCTTCCCTGGGGACAGGATATTGTGTCCTGGGCACTTCACCGAGCAGCAGGGACCTTCCTCAGGGACAGGGCATCATTCCCTGAGGACCATCCGCAGGGCACAGAGGTTAGGGGACCTTCCTTGGGGACATGCCCTTTGCTAGGTGTCCCCAGGGACGTGGGGCGTGCGATACTGGGGACGCTCCCCGGGGCCGGGACACGGTGCACCAGGTACCCTGCGGCGTGTCGGGCGCCGTGTAGCTTCGCCAGCAGCCACACCAGAGATGTGGGACCCCTCCGACCCCCCCAGGGTGACCTTGGGCGGGGGGAGCACAGCGGCAGAAAATTCATCGCGCTTCTGTTTCTTTCTGCTTTCCAGTGGTTATTGAAGACGATAGAATTGATGATGTGCTGCAAAACCTCTCCGAAAAGGCCCCTCCCGGTGTTTAAAGCCTCCCTGGGGACACTGGGCTGGAGCCCGGGGTGGGGTCGGTTTACAATGGCACAGGTGATGGGCAAAAACTGACTCCCGACACCGCGGCTACCGCCCGAGCTCCGGGAGCGCCGCCCGCGTCCCGCGGCTCGTGCTGCCCTCCGGAGAGCGCGGAGGGGAGCCCAGCCGTCCATTCAGAAATGATAATACATTAAAAAGTATATATGTAATCGGGAAACCAGTCACCTGCTTCAAACCCCGACGCCGAGGGACGGATGGAGGAGTCACGCCGCGGCTCTGAATTACTCGGGATCGCTTTTCGCGGGCTGCTGAACCTTGTGCCGCGCTAGATCGGGGGGTAAGAGGAAAGNATATTGTGGCAGTTTCCTCTCTTTAATAGACTATATTAAAACATATATATATATAAAAGAAATTATTTAATGTAATCACAAGAGTGCCAAACACTTGGAGATGCTGGAGGGCAGTGATTCCCTCCCCGAGACGAGCAGCACTCGGAGCTTTCTGCTCTTTCTAAGGCTCGATCGATCTCTCGTGGGGTTTTCTCTGACTTCTCTTTTCTAATCTTTCTTTTCAACTATTTTGCATGACATGCATTAAAACAAAAGGGGAAAAAAGCGGGGGGTGGGGGGTACAAAAAGCGCCTCTGGCGGCTGGGCTTGGTTCTTGTTTCTGTTTGCGATTGACTGACAGACCTCAAGGCAGGTTTTTCTTTCCTCCTTTTCTTAAATATTGTGTATGTTGCACTTTTATCCACTACACAGGGCTATTTCTGCAATGTCCGAATAAAAAGGAAAATGAAACAAAACAGAAAAAAAATTATAAATGCGGATCTGCCGTGTTTTCCCGTGGGCTGCCAGGGCCAAGCACCATGAGCATCACTCCCTGTCCACCCAAATAATCCCAAAATAACTAAGGAAAACCTCCCCACTCTCTAGCACAGATCCCTGTTCGTGCTGAATAACTAATTGTAACTAATATTTATTTGTGAGGTTTTTTTTGTTTGACGGAAAAATGCTTCAGGAGCACAAATTTAATGGAAAAATTCAACATTGTGTCCTGAGAGTGGCTGTTGGGGATGGGGAATAAAAGGTGGCTTCCCCTTCACTGATGGGAAAAGCTGTGGAAAATGGGCATTTTCATTCCAGTATTGCCTCCCTTCCCCCCAAAACCCAAATCCTGGTGCTAAAAAAGGCCATTATCCCTTCTCCCCATGCCACTGAGGGCACGAGCCAACCTTTGTGCTTGGGGAACACGAATATCATCACAGATGGGAAACAGGTCCAGGGGTGGGATTTTATTGCAAAGAAAATCTTATATTGCAATAAAAGCAGGATGTTGTTGAGCTGGGATTTGTACAGGATAACCTGGGGGACAGATGGATTAATTTGGGGTGGCACAGGGAGCTGGTACCCCATTTCTGGGGTGTGAAGGCTGCACAATGCTCCCGTCCCCACCACCTTTGCTATTTATTGTTCCATTTTTAACCCACACAGGCTCTCCTACATCCAGGACATGATGAGGAGCTTTGCTGAATTGCTCCCTTGAAAAATCTCCAATTATTTTCAATTTCTCCCCAGCAAGTTGAGCTCTGAGGTCGTGGCTGTGTGGGTTGGGCGTGGCACACAGAGTTTTGGCCACAGGATTTTCTATTCTGGGGGACCTGCTGCACCTCCAAGCCACAAGATGGCCCCCAGAAGGGAAGATTTTTCTCCCAAATGAATGGTTTTTGCCCCAGTCAGCATCTGGGAGCAAGCCCAGGGCTCTGGGGGAGCAGACATAGCCAGAGGGGAGCACCCACAGGTGCCGAGGATGCAGCACTTGGGAGTTCATTAGACACAAAACCATGGGCTGGACGCAGCACTGGGTTAATTGAGTTTAGCAAAAAGCCCCTTTTTTCGTAAAAGCCCGACCTCTGAGTCTGCCAAACCCAATTTCCCACCTTATCCCATACATCAAAAGGCCTCTGAGCACTTAAAGCACCCTGAAACCCAGACCCATCTGTGGGTGCTCTGAGCACGGGGCCCAGGCACAGCCCTGGCACCCCCAAAAACACCTGGGTGCCTGGGAGAGGCCAGCAATGAACCAGAGAAAGCCTGAAGCCAGAGGGGGAGGGGAGGCTGAAAGAAGAGGAGATTCTGCTAAATTATAAACTGCTCTTTTATATGCATCTTTCATGCACGGCACATGAATAATGGAGCAAGAGAGCCTGGCGAGATGGTGTACGGGGGATGTGGGATGGAGGGGCGAGGAGAGAGGCATTCACCAGGAATGGTGGGGAAAGACGCACCCAAGAGACCAAGCTGGGCATCCCGCAGGTCGGGAGATGGTATTCTGAAGGAGGATTTAAGGATTAAGCTGGCCCCGGGGCAGGAGTTTATTGCATACATTATTTAACAGATGGCCCAACGCAGGCGGCGGCTGCCTACGGTCTCCCCGGTGACCTTGGCTGGGAGAGGCCGGAGCCGGGAAGGGAGCCTGGAGCCGTCACCGCGCTCTGGTTACAGGGATCAGAGGGAAAAAAAACGAACCAAACCCCAGAAGCCAGCGCCCAGCAGCTCCAGAGCCAAATCCCCATGGAAACTGCAAAAATCCCCACCCAACCCTGCCCATATGGACTGCTTGTTTTGGCAGGGGTGAGAAAAAAGGGAGGAAAAAATAAAATGTATAGAAAAGAGCCATTTGCAGGTTTCTTTACCAGAGGAAACTTGGCACCTTTGGAAGAGCAGGGTGCGGGAAGGACGAGCGAGGTGCAGAGGTCCCAGAAACACCCAGAACACTTGTGAAATTCCATTCCCATGCCCAAGCACACGCTTTAATCCCATTTTCCTAGGGATTTTGGTGCTGGGGGAAGGTGCTAACTCAGTTGCTCCTGCAGCAAAGCCAACCCTGACCACTTACACCCAGAACCAGGATATATCTTTATTCAACTCCAAAGCTGCTCATATTCCACAGGCTTTAAGGCATCAGCCTCTGGAAGCCCCCCGGCATGGCACCAGTCCTGGGGGGGCTCAGAGCAATGGACAACGATTTTGGGGCTGGATCAGTGTCCCCACTACTCTTTTCCCACATCACCTAGGCAGTAACTCAGAAAAAGAAACAAAAATTGAGGGCAGTGTGTTGCAGCCAGGGCAAAACGGAACAGGGGGAGTGGGTGAGTCCCCCAAAGCTCTTCCCAAAAGGACAACCATGAAGCAACTGCCCAAAATAAATATTCTCTCTTTTTTTTTTTTTTTTCCCCCCCTCCATCAAAACTGGGGCAGTTTA
>VXAX01001334.1:0-57556 GCA_013399835.1 Leptocoma aspasia | reverse complement strand
TATATAGTATTACATTATATAATACTATATAATATTATGTAATATATATGGCATTATATAATACATACAATGGTATATATAAAATTTTTGCAGAGATAAATGTGGCACCCGCACAAGCCCTTTCCTTTGCAGATATCCCACCCTGCTCACCCTTTCCCATGGGCAAAGGGGAGCAGAGTGGGAACATCTCAGAGTCCCTGGAGCTTGTGTGCACGACTCAAAGCATCAGCCCCTTCTCAGGGTGGGGGGAGTAAAAGAAAATAAAGAAAAAAAACCAAANACACCCAGAACACTTGTGAAATTCCATTCCCATGCCCAAGCACACGCTTTAATCCCATTTTCCTAGGGATTTTGGTGCTGGGGGAAGGTGCTAACTCAGTTGCTCCTGCAGCAAAGCCAACCCTGACCACTTACACCCAGAACCAGGATATATCTTTATTCAACTCCAAAGCTGCTCATATTCCACAGGCTTTAAGGCATCAGCCTCTGGAAGCCCCCCGGCATGGCACCAGTCCTGGGGGGGCTCAGAGCAATGGACAACGATTTTGGGGCTGGATCAGTGTCCCCACTACTCTTTTCCCACATCACCTAGGCAGTAACTCAGAAAAAGAAACAAAAATTGAGGGCAGTGTGTTGCAGCCAGGGCAAAACGGAACAGGGGGAGTGGGGGAGTCCCCCAAAGCTCTTCCCAAAAGGACAACCATGAAGCAACTGCCCAAAATAAATATTCTCTCTTTTTTTTTTTTTTTCCCCTCCTCCATCAAAACTAGGGCATGTTAAACTAGGCCAGCACTCCTAAAGTAATTTATTTATCATGGGGGAGAGAGAGGAGGGACAGCACGGGCTGCAGAAGGGGATGCTCCATCCTGCCCCCAAATGCCATGGGTTTGGGGAATAAAATGGGTCCGTTCTTCCCTCTTCCCTTGTTGAAAAATCACAATTACTCAGAAGGAAGCAGCTTTAGTGACCTTTGGTGGAGAGGACACAAAAATGGTCATTTTTAATGGTATCAAACCCTTTTTGATCCGTTCACTTGACTGTTTTCACTGCTGGGGTTCATGTTTTGTACTGTGGCATTAGACAGAAAATACACTTTAGAAAAATGAAAAATGGAAAAAGACGTGAAAGAAATTTTACCTTCCTTAAAAACTTGGGGTTTTTCCTGCTTTTTAACACAGGAATGAGAAAAACCCAGTGGTTGCCCGAAATCTCTCCATCCATCCATCCCTGCCAGGGAGTGGGGCTGGCCAAGAGGGCTTTGGGATGCAGCACCATCCTGCTGGATGCTCCCCCATCACTCATGGCCTTGGAGCTTTTTTGGGGACTTTGCCTTTGGGTCTCCCCATGGGAAGAGTGGCTTCTGGTGGAATGGACCCCCAATGTTGCTTGTCTGGGGGCTTTGGGGGACTGCAGGTCCCCCTTTCCTGGGATCTTTGTCCCACAGCCACTAGAGGCCACTGAGGCTCTGTGCTCCCAGCTGGTTTGCTCAGGCAGGACATTTGGACACAAATTGGCACCCAAAAGTCTAAAACGGGCAAATCCACAGAGGCAGCAAAACTGGGGAAAGGCAGGGCAGAGAAGAGTTGTCCCTGAGCTCTCTTGGTGTCTCCAGGGACATCCCCACGCCGGGACCTCATGGAGAACAGGGGCACTTTTCCCAAATCTGGTCAAGCCACTCAGCTGCCCAGACTTGTGCTGAGCACTAGCAGGAATTTTTTGTGTCCTACCCCGAGCTAAACACCTCCAGAGGACAGGGAAACGCTGCCCCACATGCAGCATCTTTCCTGGGGTCCCCAGGAATTTTATGGAGGGGTCAAGAAGACACTCCCATGATGTGGTATTCCTTACCTTGGGAATATTCTGCAAGAAAATGCCTAGATCCCTGGTGCTGCTGCCTCGGAGAGCCTGGGAGTGGAGCTGCCTGCCTCCCCAGGCTCCTCATTTTCTAGGAGTTATTGAGATAAAATTTTCTAGGGTAGTCTAAACAGCAGTTCCCTCTTAGGAGGGAAACATCAGACATCTTCATTTACACACCGCTCCAGGTGTCAAACTGTTGCATGACAATAACAAGTGGGAGACACCTCACCCAAAAAACGAGAGAATTTCCAGCTGGAGCCAAATGCAGCAGCAGATGCTCAGCTAAAACCCAAACCTGAGAACGGCACCAGGCTCTGCAACCTGGCCAAAGCCTTCCCAGAGAAACAGTCAGTGTTTGGGAGGGGGACTGTATTTTTTGGAAGGTTGGGATGTCTGTGCTGCCCCACATTTGGGTATTTTCAGACCCTCGGTGAGCAGGTGAGAATGGCCACTGCCTTCTCAGGGCTGCCCCAGTTCCCAGCCTCACTGGTTTTGGAAGAAGATTCCCTGGCACAGATTTTCCCAAGACAATTCCTCCCCTGAGTTTCAGCAGGATGTGCTCTGTGATAGCAATTGCCCTGTTAAATTCATGTTGGTAATGCAACACCAGGAACGTGAAGGAATATGAAGAAAACCAGAGGAATTTGGGCTTCTCCCCATGCTACAACACCTTAATTATTNTTGTGTGCACGACTCAAAGCATCAGCCCCTTCTCAGGGTGGGGGGAATAAAAGAAAATAAAGGAAAATAACCAAACCACAAAAATAAATCCCCAAACAGGCCATGTGACACAAGCCTCTGAAATACCCGGCGGTGAGTCACGGGTGTGGAGATGGGGCTGATCCAGCTCTGACTCAGCCCGGGCAGCCGGTGCAGTCTGTTTGTGTCCCCCCCCACAACTCCTGTTTCCCATTTTTGCTCCAAATCTGCTCAAATATAAATAAATACTCTGACTAAGAGCCATGTGGTGGGGCTCAGCCCGCAGCAGCCCCTTCAAGCCCCCTAATTCCTGATGCTCCATGAGGGCTGGACACTCCAGTATTCCGCAAAAGCCGGGCCTGGGGACCGTTTAAGCATTTAAAGTGTTTTTTAAAATACGCATTTTTGGAGGGGGAAACACACACACACAAGGATGTTCTTGCTGATGCCACGTCAAGGAAGCACTTGGGATTTTCCAACTAGCTCTAATTAATTAGTGTTTTCTCAGCTTAGCATCATTTTAAACATGAAGCGCCAATTCCCATCGGTCACAGACAAGGGAAGCCAACACAGAGCAGAGCGTGCCCAGGGTGGGGGGAAGCCTCGTTCTGGGACACCACACTGGAGGGCAGAGGGTGCTGCTGGAGCAGGGATGAGACTCAGTCCCCATCTGGGTGCAATCCAGTCCCAGCCCTTTCCAAGCCACAGTATCCTACAACATCCCCAGAGGGCTGGAAAACCGCAAGAGATGGCTGGTTTTGGAGGAGGTGCCTTAGGAAAGCTGCCCTTGGGTTATTTCCACTGGATCTGGACAAATACATGGGGGTGGAACACCTGATAGCTGGGTTTAACCCCCCACGGTGTTTAACCTCCCAGGACTCTCTGAGTGGGGTTGATCCCAGCCTCAGCCCAGGTTAAAGCACCATCCCTGCGCCGCAGGGTAAGGAAAAGCAAAAGGCAGGATCAGCATGAGACCCTGGCAACATCCTCAGCATCCATAACCAGTTTCCATAGCAACAGGTTCGGCCCCAGATCGGCAGCAGGTGCTGGGAAGCAGGAATGAGGAGGGAGCTCGGGGGGACCCCATGAGCAGCAAAAAATAGGGTTTGGTACAGAAAATCACTTTGTAACTCGTGCCTCGGGAGCGAGGGGAAGCTGAGGCTGAATGTGCCCAACACAAACCCTCCAGGACAGCCCTTTCAGGGACACTGGGGAGCTGCCCCCCATCCCACCAGCCCTGCTCGGTACGGATCCCTGACAAGCCATTCCAGGTGTATCAGCATTCCCGGTTTAATTCCCAGCTGGGAAGCCAGGAGCTCTGCTACACCCTTCCCTGGCTCTAGCCAGGAGCAAACAGCCATGAGACCCCAGAGCATCCATCCTACAGTCCCGAAAGCCGGGAAAACGCACACCTGGGGAATGATCCGGAGGGAGAGCCCGGATGGGGATGCTCCGGCGGGCCCCTCGCCCCCACCCCCGCGGCCGTGCCCCGCCCGCGGCACTGTTACACAAGGCTCCCGGCGCTTGCATAAGCGGCAGCAGCATGTGCAGCCTCAAGGAGAGAGGAAAAGTGAGCAGGAACCACGGCCCCGAAGCCACGCCTTGGGATGGGATCCGTGGCCAGAGTCCATGTCCCACAGGCGAGTCCCGTGGGTCTGCAGCAGGGCATCTTGCAGCCACTCCTAAACCAAGTGACACGACCCCCTGCAGCTGGACTGACCCCATCCCTTCACCATCCTTGTGGATAGACTGAAAACAGCAGGAATTCAACCCGTAACAGCCATAAAAAGGCTGCCAGAACCCCCAAAGCCAGCGAGCAGCCTGCACACCGGCCCTATGGCATCCAACACTCGCCTCCTGCGACTTTCCAGGCCTGGAAATGGGGTTAGTCCCAGGGGAAGACCATTTTTAAAAGCCTTTTAACCAAGCAGGTGCTGGGGAAGCATCTTGCAGGGCTTGGGCTCCTGGGGAGTCTCTGTGGAGCAGGACACCCGCCGGTGAGCATCAGCCCTCGGCTCCCAGTCCAGCTCTCGGGGGGAATAAGCACTGCCTTCCAACCAGCACCACATCAGCACCCTGGGGTGCCTTTGGCCAGCCCCTGGTACTTTGGCACAGGGCAGCTCACCCTAAAACACGTTGTTCATGCCCTAAAACATGTTGTTTCTGCCCACTGTGGTGCTTTGGATCTGGCTCAACTCCACGGCTGTGGATGAGCACGTGGCCAGAGAGCGTTTTAAGAACCTGCAATGCCAACCAAGTCACCTTTCCCAAGGGATTTACACCCTTTATGGGCTTCCTTTCCAGGATTCCTAGGTGCTGTGCCCACTGCACTGGGGCTGAGGTTTTGACTCCAACTCCTTCCCACCCCACAACCCACAGGCTCTCACTACCCACACCCCTTGTTTTCCTGCATAGTACAAAGAAAGGATTAAAAACCACAACAAAAAGCTAAGAAATCCTCTAATTTAATGAGCAGAGAAGCCCAGAGACCTCTAGCTTGGCTTTTTTAAGTATGAACAATATCATATATGTGTCTTGAGAAGATTTAATTATTTGAACAATTAAAAGGGACCTCCCCAAGAGGCTGCACATGGAGGGCACAAGCACCTGCAGGACTTGTGTGCATCCCAGCCCAGCACAAACTTCCCATGGCAAAGGTAATTTTACAGGGGGCACAGAAAGAGAAAACCAGAAAAGGTCATTGCACAAGAGGGGCTGATTCTCCTGATTTAACTACAACCCCCAAAACCCACACTGCAAAGCCACAGGCACACCCAAAGCTGAAGCAAACACTCACCAGTGACCCTTGGGCAGTGATGTTGCTTCCTTGCAGGCAAGAGGAAAAATTTCCATCCTCCTTCTTTATATAGGGAATGAATCTATGGGGACAGCAGCCACCCCAAAGGCACAACTCTGGGACAACCAGCTTACTGGCAGGGTCAGGTACCACAGCTATGCACCCATGCCTCTTCTGAGACACCCCCCAAACCTCAGCCTCAGGCCTTACATTGCCTTCAGGATAACAAATCCCAAAATCTCAGTGCAGCTGCCCTGGGAGGGGAAACGACACAGAAGGACACAAACCCCAGGTGCTTAGAGAGCTCCAAGCCCCGAGGTGAGCATCCAGCCATCTGATTGCCATTGTTAAGGTGATTCTCAGCAGAAGGCATGTGTGGGACCCCCGAAGCCCTGGCAGAGTCTGTGTTGTGTTGGGGTGAAGCAGAGCTGCGGGAGGCAGCGAGGGCGATGTGTGAAATCGTGGGGCGGCTGGCAGCTATTTCTGCTCCGTGTCAGCACCCACTGACAGCACCACACTGGGAACACAGTGAAGCTCCAGGCGTCTTTTCCAAGTGAAATTCACCTGTACATATCTGTACTTCCCCATCAACCCCCAGCGCTGTGAAGTGTGGGGCTCGCTGGTTCTGGGTGCAAAGCTGGGGGGCTTGGGGTCAAAGCGAGCTGCTGGCACCCTTGACATCTCCATTTAGGCTCCTAAGATTCCCCCTCATCTGATGGGCAGAAGCTTCTACAAATCCCTTCTCCTTCCTTCTGCTCAGGGTCACTCTTTTTTTCCCCTTAATTTCTTGGGACTTGGAGCGAGACCCAGGCAAATGCAACTGATTGTGTAACGTTTTGCTCAAAAAGCTTCTTAAACAGTCACATATTTCTATTGGATTTCCCTTGCCCTTCACTGCTGATTACTGGAGTATTTCTATATAAATAGAAGCTGTCTTCCCCATAATCTGCTTGTTTCTCCTAATTAACTCAGGGCTGCTCTCCTTGGGCTGCTCAGCCCTTGGATTTTGGGGGTGCCAGCACCCAGCAGCACTCAGTGAACCTAAATCCGCCAAATTTCTGCTGAAATTGCTTTTTTAGCTGGTTTTGAAGAAGCAAACCCCTCCTTTCCAAACTTCATGTGCTCAGTATCTGCCCCATCCTCCCAACCTCCAGCTCATGGAAGTGCTCAAACATTATTTCTTGATCTTCCTCCCTCCTCACAAAACTTTCCCCTAATTCAAGGAACGTCTCGATTTGATAATTATTTTAATCATTATTACTCATCTTTCCCCTTTCTTCCCCCCCTCAAAACTCCGTCCTGGGCTTGTCAATCACTTTAATAGCTGTTTACAACCTATCATCAAGTCTTGCATAACATCCACATGACTTCACTCAGATGCCTCCGACACCCAAAAGCTGCCCCTGGGCTCTATTTCAGGAGTGATGGAGCCCACGGCACCAACTGGCTGCATCCCCCGCCGGCATGCCCGGGGTCCTGGGATGGGGAAAATCAAAGCAAAAGACATGCCCGAAGCAAAACTATTTTGTAGTTAACACAAGACAGCCCCACGCTGCTCCCTGGTTCAGGTTTTGGGGGTGAGGGTTGTTTTGGTGGGCTCAGACCCCCTCCCCAGCATCGCAGGTAGATGTTGCATCCATTTGGAGAGATCGGGAGCTAAAAGCACCTGGAGCAGCCCCCGGATGGCAGCGGGTGCGCCGGGGGGGTTCGGCTTCACCGTGGCCTCTGCCCCCCCGCTCTCCTCGCAGCACTGGGATACACGGACACCAAACATGGCAAATTCTGTTAAAAATGTTTTCTAGCAAAGTTCTCCAGCCCGCGGCATCGCCCGTCGGCGGCGGGTTGGCGGGGGGACGGGGCAGAGGCGCAATCTGTGCTGGAACGGCTGCCAGCCCTTTTCCTCCGGCAGGCGATGCCTGGGTTGTGGGGCGGGGGGGGACACGACGGCTCTTTTTTAAGCTCTCCCGTCCTCCCCCTCTCCCTCAGGTTTCATAACCCTTCAAAGCACGAAAAGGCTCCTCCGGTTCCCGGCTAATGAGCCCCTGCGGAGGAGGAGCCGGGCCCTGGCAGCAGGGAAGCTCGGCAGCCGGATCTCCCCACCGCGGGGGTGACGGGGCAGGGGGACACCGAGGGGTCTCGCCATAACCCCAGTTTGGCCACTTCCCTCCCAAAGCGCCCCTCGGCACGAGGCTGCCCGGGATGGGACGTCTCTCCCTCTCCGTGCAGGCGCTGCATGCAAGTATTTATTCACACAGCATAAAGGGGGTTATTTATTAAGCCACAGTTGACGACTGTATTCAAACTAATTTCTCTTAATAAGGCACTTGCGGCCACCCTGGCAACAGCACCAGAGCACCCCTCTTTAAGGAAAATACTGGGGTGAAGATCCCCTTGGATGCAAACAGGGTGCTCTGAGGGGGCCTCTGGAGATGCTGGGGCTGGAGACACCAACCCCCTTCTTGGGAGATCTGCTCCATCCCCAGAGATGGAGTCCAGAGGGAGGAAACTGGGCTAGAAGTGTCTATTTTTTGTGATATATGTATAGATACTGAGGTCACCGAAAGCAGGAGGGCATCTGAGGGGGCCCTTGCTTGCCAAGGGGAAACTAAGGGATGGCAGAGCTCCTATGTCCTGCTTTGGACTGGAAAACAAAATGGCTGCTTTATCAATACCTCTAATTACAACACTAATTAAGGAAGGTGTGGGGTGAAGGCAGGATTTCTGCTTCCTTGCACTGACCAAGATGACAGGTTAAACTGTGCAGAGAAAGACAGTAGATTTCTCAATTCCATCTCTACCTCAGAGAATAATCAAACCAAATTTCCCCTGGTTTTTAAAATCCTGGATCCATCAGCTTACCAAATGCTGTGCATTCCAGGGTTTGCAAAACACAACTCCCCAAAACCAGAAGGAAGCTCTTTATCCCCTCTGAATTCCAGACCTAAACTCACAGACTAAATCATCATGGGGTTTTTTGGGTTTTTTTTTACTGAACAGCCACATAGTGCTCCAACCAGATGGGGTGGCCCCAGGGAAACCCACCAAGAGCCCACCCAAAACAAAGGACTCACACTGGGAAGTAGAGCAGGCTGTGATTTACTGGGACAACAACACTTCTGCAACAACAGAGAACAGGACTGTGCAGAGGCACCCGCCAGCAAACCTGCAGCACCTGCAGCACCACTGAGCATTGCACACTGGGGACCTCAGAGAGGTGACATCAAAGCAGAGCTGGAGGGATGCTCGAGGTTCTGGGGAACCCAGAGAGGTGACACTGAGAGCAGAGACCAGAGGAAAGCTCCTGGAGACCTGAGAGAGGTGAAACCAGAGCAAAGACCAGAAGGATAATCCTGGGGACCCTGGAGAGGCCACACTGAGAGCAGAGACCGAAGGGGTGCTCATGATCCTGGGGACCTTGGACAGGTGACACCAGAGCAGAGACCGGAGGGGGATCCTGGGGACCTTGGACAGGTGACACCAGAGCAGAGACCAGAGGGGGATCCTGGGGACCTTGGACAGGTGACACCAGAGCAGAGACCAGAGGGGGATCCTGGGGACCTTGGACAGGTGACACCAGAGCAGAGACCAGAGGGGGATCCTGGGGACCTTGGACAGGTGACACCAGAGCAGAGACCGGAGGGGTGCTCGTGATCCCCATCCACTGGTCTCCCTCCTGTATCAGACACACAGACATGAGACAGAAGCCCGGTGCAAGGCAAGGCTGCTACATGCCAAGGGAGGGAGCAAAAGGCAGTGGGCTCTGGATGGGCTCCACGGGCACTGCAGCCACACTGCAGACAGTGGCATGCAACTCCCCCTGTAGGCACTTGATCCTTCAATCCCAGGCACCCTGGCTCTGCCTGTGAAGCTCCAAAGGCACACGTTGGCTGCACGGGATCTCACGAACTCCTGCTGGGATGGCAGGGGGCCTGAGGGAGCCCAGCACTGTGTGGATGTGATGGGGTTTGGTCCCTGCCTCCAACTGGCCCAGCTTGTTTACGTGTGGCTGGGCTCAATCCTCCTGGCTGTGACAGTGGGGCTGCTCTTCACATGGTCATTCCCAGCCCAGATTCCCTTTGATCGATGAGATGAGCATGTTGTCAGACCTTTGCCTTCTCTGAAAGCCATCTGAGATGGCAGGAGCCAGGCAGAAGCCTCAGAAAAGCAGGGATCTGAGGCTGAGGGCTGTAGTGGGGGCTTGGCAGTGATTCAGAGCTGGGAAGAGGCATCTAAGCAAGGACAGGGAAAGTAGAGCAGGCCGCAAGATCTGCTCTGGAAATCGGGCTTGGACCAGAAGAAGCCAAGATCAGAGGGAATTGCTGTAGCTGGAAGTGCTGATCTAGTTGAAAATAAAAAGCATCTACTGCAGGCAGTGGTAGGTTCCCTTCCAGGGCAAAATCCTGACTGCTGAGTGCAGGATTTTGCCCAGGCTGCTCTGTTTGCAGGGTTTGCTCTAATAAATACACACATCCCTGCAGCAGAGGAGGTGAGCTTCTTGGAGGCATTTCTTTAAGGATAGATCCCTGCTCCTGTGCCCTCACTAATCTGCCCAAGCCCCCCTCCTCTTCCTCTCACACACTGCCTGGGTTGTAGCACAGCAGGTTGAACTCCAGGTTTTCATCCCAGTGACGGAGCAGCACGAAGAGCTGCTGGGCTGCAGCTTTCACCGTGGCCAGGCTGGATCCCTCCGGGAAGTCCTGCCCGCTCAGCCACAGGCTGGCTTTGGCAGCCACCAGCTCCCACTCGATGAAGTAGGAAGCCGAGCTGTGCTCCAGCCAGGCCAGGGCCACAGCCGTGGCCCACAGCATCCCCTCAGGCTCCGTCTGCTGCTGCAGCTCCATGTCCAAGAGCAAAGCCCGGAGCTCGGAGCCATCGGTGTCCCAGCCCCGGCCGCTGTCGGCCCCGCCCTCGGCCGGGGAGGAGAAGCTGCGGACGGTGATGGCTGGAGGAGGGGACAGCTCCTTCTCGGCTGTCAGCGCTCCGGAGATGCTCTCGGCCGCGCTGCCCGACAAGTGCCGACGGCGGCCCGTGTCCCCCAGCACTGCTCCCCGAGCGATGTCTCCAGTGGTGGGAGCCTTCCCCTGCCCGCTGGGGACCAGCAGCTGCTGGCTGGAGTTGGGGATTTTGTGCTCCGAGGAGGGACTGTTCTTCTTGGTGCTGTAGGAGTCGGAGGGGCTGAGGGACAGGCGGTGGCAGGCGAAGGGTGAAGTCCACTTCAGCTTCTCCATGGGGATGTTGATGGCATCGCAGAAGGCTGAATTCAGAAGGAAGGCACCACAGGCCAGCTGCAGGGACACCTGCAAGGGATGGCGGGCACAAAGGGAAGCTCTGGCACACCAACCACTTGTGGGTAGCTCAGGAAAAAGGAACGTATGGATGAGACAGCTCTCCATCTCTGACCAGGTCACTGGACATGGTTGTCAGAGACAGCAGGAGAAAGATTTGGGGGGGATCCTCCTCTGCTCCCCTGCAGTAACCACACAACCCCAACAAAACCCAGGGAGGAGCTGCTCACCAGGGGAACATAGTCCATGCTCTCACTGTCACCCTCAGAGCTGGCTTTGCTCCCTCTGCTTGGAGATTTACTCATGAAACCTTTGGCAGCTCGAACCAGCAGCATGGTTTTATTGAGGGTCAGCCTGTGAAAGGATGAAAAGGTGTCTGTGACCTCTGTGCTCATCCTGACACCCACCCTCTCCTCCAAAACCATCCCTGCTCCCCAGACACTGGCACCACACTTAGTCCCAGCTCCAGCTGCTATCCTTGGGGGTCCCTCCTCTCCCCCTGGCTTGTGTTTACATCAGACCCATGCAGGTGAAAGGCACCTACTGAGGTCAGAGAAAGGTCAAGCTGGCTCATACCTGGCAGCAAAGAGCCTCTTGATGGATTTTTGGGCTTGTGCAGAGGAAGCAGACAAGCTGTGGAGAGGCCCTGGGGAGAAACACAGTGCTTGGGTTACAAGGTGCTACGTGGGAGCAGAAGGGAGCAGAGTCAAGGTCCTGGGACACGAGCTTGTTTGGCTGCTGAATCTTTGGCAAAACTCTTCCTCTCCCTTTGCCTCATTTTTCCTATACAGATAATAAAATTCCTACACCTCTTAAAAATGAACCTGGGGGAGATTTATACCAAAAGCCACATCAGGTTCTATCCTTTGCACCTCAGAATGAGTTAGGCTCTGTGCTCACAAGCCTAGTTTTAGGTCATAAATTTTAATAAAATTCCCCAAAACTCAGCAGAAGCCCAAACCATGGACTCAATGGAGCTGTGTCAAGTGCCAGCAGCTTTTTCCCTACCTTCAGGGACACGGCAGTGCTCCCAGGCAGACGAGGATGGGGTGCTGGAGGGTGAGGGGCTGCTCTCCTCAGCATCTGCAACCGAGGAACCACATCAGCAACAGCACCCAGCCAAAAGCAGCACCTTCCCTCCCACGGCACAATGGGGTTAATGAGCCTCTTTGGGGCTCTGTTAATTCAGCTCTGGCTCTGACAGTGCCAGACAAGGTCTGATCCAACTCGTCTTCATTAGTGGAGGATTTGGTGACAAGCGAGTGTCTCACATTCCCCCTGCCTCTAATTACACTCGTTTCATCCTTCGTGTTACCCACGGTACGCCTGCCAATTAACTTCTGAGCATTGTCAGCAGCACGACCTACAGTTTCAGGGTTTTAGGGAAATTGAAGCTTCCTCACCATTTCAAGAGATGAGCCCCAGCCTGGCACGTGTCTAGTGAGCACTGTATGCAAAGGGGAAGGCAGGATTTAAAAAGACCAGAGAAGGTGTCCCAAACTGCTGAGATCTCTAGCACCAGGAAGGAGATAAAAGCCCAGAGAATCTTACTCATGCTGTTAAATCCATAGTCTCCATTCTGGCCACATGCTGACTGAGGACGTCCAGGGGAACAGCCACGATGCCTTCTGTTTCCTGAACTCTTCTGCTTCTTCTGGTTGCCTTGCTTGGATGCTGCCCCTTGGCACAAGAGAAGAGAATGGCCAGTGTTAGAGAGGGACTGGCAAAGAAACCACAGAATGAACTTGGTCAGGAACTGGACAAGGAGGAATGGCTTCAAACTGGAAGAGAGTAGGTTTAGATGGGCTATTGGAAAGAAATTATTTGATATGAGGCCCTGGTACAGGTTGCCCAGAGAAGCTGTGGCTGCTCCCTCCCTGGAAGTGTTCAAGGCCAGGTTGGACAGGGCTTGGAGCAGCCTGGGATAGTGGAGATGGTGGCAGGGGGTGGAACAGGATGAGCTTTATGGTCTCTTCCAACCCAAAACATTATGTGATTCTATGGTCTTCTCTGGGTATCCAGACCTCAGAAGAGATCTTTTCCCTGACCATGGGAAGAGGTTCTTGCCACCAAGAGCTTGGCCATGGCCTTGGGTATGGGTCTGGTGCCAAATTGTGCTGTGGCTTCATAGGGTTTGCCCTGAGAGAAGTTTCCCAGTGACACCTTCCCTACCAGGACAAGGTTCCACCCCTGTGCCAGCCCCAAGTTACCTGTGTGGGTGTACTGGACCAGGGTGGGCAGGTAGGAGCTGGTGCTCAGGTCCACGGGCACAAATGCTGTGTACTTGCTGATGATGTTACAGGCCTTGCTGGTGTGGACAGCGTTGAGCTGGAACCGCTGCCCAGACCCTGCCACGGGAGGAACAGCGGGGTCAGAGTCCATGGGTCCCAAGGGCTCCCCCACCCCTCACACCCAGCTCCCAGACCCACCTCCACGCCTGGGGATCCATGCCCAGCAGGGCCTGTATCCCTTCATCTCTCTAAACTCTGCCTACTGCTACTCCTGCTCTTATTTTACAAGCCCAGATGCACCTCATGGAGGACAGGGTTGACACGACCCAGGGACATGTGTGGGCCAGGGCAGTGATGTGTGACTGTTGCTGGAGTTGGATGCCACTTCCCAGCTCCAAGTGACCAACTCCTTAAAAATAACCATGTTACCTCATGTGTGAAGCAGAGGGATCACAGAATCATGGAACATACAGAGTCAGAAGGGACCCTCAAGGATCATCAAATCCAACCCTTCCCACTGAGGAGCGGGAAGGAACATCAGCTCGGGAATGATCATGTGCAGCAAGGCTGCAGAAGCAGAAGAGCACAAGGCAGCTGAAGGGGGCTGTTATTTGGGAGCTGTGTGAGACATTCCCTAATATTTCACCACCAGCAGCTTTTGTTTTCATTCCAGAGGCTGCTGAGACTGCTGAAAAGCCTTCCCGAGGCCAGGCAGGGTCTGCCTGCAGCCAGCTGTGCGTTACCATGCTCAATTTCACACTCCCTCTTGGCGAGATGCTCGAAATCCTGGATGAGTGACTTGGCTGCCAGGTGGTGGAAGGTCTCACTCCACAGGTCTGTGTCATCATCTTCCTGGCTCTCCCGCTCCCGGAACAGAGGGTGGATATCAAACGTGACTTCCCACTGCACGGGCTCATTGTTCCTCAGCCCCTTCACCACTGCCTTGCAGAGGGTCCTGGGGGAGCACGGGGAGCCGCAGGCAGCGCCAATATCCAGGTCCTGGGGCTCCCAGTCAGAGGAGGTCTCTGTCTCAAAGGTGAGGGATGGATGCTGGGCAGACTCTGCAGCGAGGGGAGAGGCGGATCATTAATCACCTCCCTGGGAGCTGAATTCCCCACTGGCACCACAAAACCATAATTAATCCTTCCCAATTTTCACACGGTGGCATGGGGCACGAGGCAATGCCACCGAACCCTGGCCACGGACAGGTGAGCCGGGCCACGCCTCCCCCTCTCCCACTCACCCAGATCCCCGGGGCTCCGGCTGTCCGATGAGGAGTGCAGGCTCGTGATGGCATCGAGTGCTTCCCAGCCCCCTGCCAGGGCTTCCTGCAGCCCGTCCCACAGTGCTGGGGAGTTGGTGTCACGGCAGAAGGACACACAGCTGTGCTGGAGCAGGGCTGGGCACCGAGCGCCTGTGCCAGGGATCCTGGTTGCAGAGCCATGTGGGATGGCCGGGAGGGGCTGTGAGCAGAGCAGGTGTTAGGGCTGGATCCAGCTGCAGCCAATGGCACAGACCTGTCTGTGCCCTCTGATCCCATCTGCTCCCTGCATGGACCTGCTCTGTGCCCTCTGATCCCATCTGCTCCCTGCATGGACCTGCTCTGTGCCCTCTGATCCCATCTGCTCCATACATGGACCTGCTCTGTCCCCTCTGATCCCGTCTGCTCCATGCATGGACCTGCTCTGTGCCCTCTGATCCCGTCTGCTCCACACATGGACCTGCTCTGTGCCCTCTGATCCCATCTGCTCCCTGCCCAACCCCTACGAGGGATGCAATCACACAAATCCTTCCCTCTGCCCATTCCTGGCTGGGACCTGTGCCCAGACAAAGCCCTCCACCAGACCTCAGGGTGTCCCCAAGGGACTCTGGCCTCAGGAGCTCCTTCCCCAGACATACAGAAGGTGAAATATGAGTTTCATCCCTCCAGACATTTTAATGACTTCACTTGGGAACCAAAGAAAAGAAGAGACAGAAAGATCAAGGACCAGTTGCTTAGTAACGAAAGGAGAGATGTGCAGGGGATGGGAGAAAGGAATTTTTTTTATCTTTTTATCTTTTTTTCTTTTTTTTTATGAGACTGTTTCTCCACTTTCAGGAGACATGAATCCCCACTCCAGCACCTCTGGTGCCACATTCCACAGAGATGCTCCCCTCTGCAAGATCTGGGTTTCATCCCTGTCCCCAGGGCTGTGGGAAGATCTGTCTAAAACAGACACTCTGTATTCCTAGGACATCACCAGCAAGGAACAGAGGTGGTAGAAAGTGGTGGATGGAAGGATACTTTCTCTGAGTGACAGACATATATGACCTCCACAACCACCACCTAAATTTTGTTGGTCTGTGACACCACCAGCAAAATTGGGAGCCAGGTGGCTCCAGGCGTGATTTCCCAAGATAATATTGACACATCCTGCCAGACCCTTTCTGTTCCAAACTGCTCCTTCTCCTGCCCAAGCTCTCCTCTCAGCCAGAGGAAGCCAGCTGGGAATGGAGCTGGGGGTTTAAGTTGCCCGTGGCTGGTGCTGACTTTCCTTCCCAGCATGGCAAGTGTGGAGATGAGCTGAGGGCTCAGCTTCACACCCCTGAAAATGTCAACCCCTAGCAGCAGGACTGGGAGCTGGGAGAGCTGCTGGGAGCCCTGGCAGCAGGAGGGATAGCAAAACCAGCCTGCATTTAATTAAGAGCAGGCTGCATGCTGTTAACCATTTACTGCCCTCCAGAAGGAAGTCAGTTCCACCCCTGCCCGCATGCTGAGGGCAGGAGGATGCTCTGGGGACCTTCCCAATACAGGGAATGTTGCCAGTACCCTTCAAACCTGCTTGTTTGAAGGTCTTGGTCACTGATGCTGTTCATCACCCTCACTGCTGTAGCCTGAGAGCAGAGATCTCATCCCTTCCTCTGGAGCCCTGGCCCTGCTTTCCCCTTTGCCCCCTCATCTCCCCTCCCACCCCTCACCCAGTGATTTCTAACCCACAGCAGAGGGGAAATGAAAGTCCCTGACATCCCGCTCTGAGTTTCCATGGGAACACAAGTGCTGCAGGTCCTCCCAGCCCTGCAGATGCTGATTGCAGAGCAGAGCATCCCAGCGATGCCAAGGGTGAGAGAAAACTATCCCTATCCTTCCCAAAGATCAGTTGACAAATCTGCCCAAATTCCACCTGCTGCAGGTAGGGAACAAAACCCTGTTCAGCAGATGTATCATCACACGGGTTCACATCTCATCCCAATGCTGTGTAAGGCGATGGATCCAGCTGGGAATCTGCTTTGGCACTGAATTCCTTTTCCCTGCCAGGCACAGAAGTGCCACAGCCATGGGGAGGTTTGAATCCTAAATTGTAGGGAGAAAAGGAGGACCAGAGGAGCAGCAAGGTGAAGCACAGGCCACTAAGGGGAAGGGGAGCAGGGAAAAAGCAGGCTCCCAGGGGGAGAGACTGCTATGGGATACCAGGATGGCACTCTACTCCCTGCTTGGCTCGTTTCCCTAGTGTTTGTGATGTGTTGCAGAGCTATTTCTATTATCTATATCTATAGCAATAATTTAGGACTAGTGTGAGTCACGCCCTTTCCTTCAGGCTCTTATTCACCTGGTATTTTCCTCCTTCTCCTTGCTGGCTTCCGCCTGCAGGCAGAGCCTCTCGGGGGATCACCTACCTGGAAATGCACCTGCCAGGGCTCAGGGCTGACCTGCTGCAGGTCCTGCAGGCGGGTTTTCCGGAGGGGGTTTTTCACCAGGGCTGTGCCAGGATCGCTGGCTGTGGGCACCTTCCTGCGAGGCTCCTGCTCGGAGATCTGGGTGGTGCTGTACGCCCGTCTCCTGGACACAGCCTCCACGTCCATTCCTGAATGGTGGGAGAGAGGATCAGCTCCACTCTGGAGTGGGATCAGCCAGCACCACGCCCCTGGCTCACAGCGGGAGGCAGGGAGCCCTCCCAAAGGTCCTGCCAAAGCTCAGGGGGCCACACTCAGCCCTGCAAAGTTTTAAGCAAAGCAACGAAACCACAAAAGGAAATAGAAACACAAAATTCATGGGGATGTCAAGAGAGCAGGTTGGGAAGGTTTTGTCTGAGGAGTTTTCAGCCAAAAAAAGCCTGATTGCATTTCTCCAAACCTCCCCGGAGAAGACAAAGGGTTTACTAATGAAATTTAATTAGCACAGACACGCTCCTGTCAGAGCAAGACTAAAATTTGCCTTGGAAAGACATGATTTCTCATTGCTTTTGACAAGTTTGAGGGGATGCACAGTACAGCTTCTCTTGGAATAAAAGGGAAGAACATCCCATGAGTAACAGAGGTTTCCCCAGCTCCAGGGTGCAACCAGCTGCTTTATGCCACATGCTGCTGACACAAACAACCAGCCAGGCCATGGTGGGGAGGAGTGGCAGCCTGGGGAGAGGGCTTTGGATCCATTCTCCCCCTCTCCTGACTGGGAAGCTGCTTTGCAGGTACAGGGATGGTCTAGCAGAGCTACCCATTTGCTCACTCCACTCCTCCTCACACCCCTTGGGAAGCTTGTAAATAATTATGTGGCCAAAGCTAAAGCTGCTTTGAAAATCTCAAGGGAACCCAGCTCACCAGGGCTTCCCTTGATTTCCTGACAGGTTTGGATAAAACATCCAAACCAAACAGACTTGCTCAAGCCTCAGGAGACCTGTCATCTCTCCTGCAAACTCCTCCAGCTCTTTGCAGCTGAAAACATGTATAAATCAGGCAAAAAAAATGGGGGAGCAGTGACAGGAGCTTGATTACAGAGACAGGGGCATCACCCCCCCGCATATACAGAGGAAAATCTGACCCGTGTCCGTGTCCGACTCTCCCCCAGGATCTCTGGCCACGCCCAGGTGCTCGGGGGGGCGCTCGGTGGGGCAGGACCCCTCCGAGTCTCTGGAGTGGTTCCAGCTCTCCAAGCTGGCTCCCTCCTCCTGGGAGTGAAAGAAAACAGAGCTGCCCGACTCCTGGGAATGCATCATGCTGTACCGCCGCCTCTTGTCCTGGGGTGAAGCACAAAGAGGGAACAGGTCCCACCACCGTGTCTGTCCACCGGCTCCCAGCTGAGACACGCTGCACCAGCATCCTTAGCCACTACTGCCCCCCTAAGTCCCGCCCATCACCTCCTTTAACACACAGCTGGGAAGCAGGAGACACTCCTTGACCACACACAGAGCCAAGACTCTTGTGTACACCCCGACACCCTCCACTCCTGGGACAGCCCCACAGACTCACAGATCTGGCGTTGGAGAGGTACGGGGAGGTGTCGCAGATGACACCGTAGCTGACCAGGCGGTCACCAGGGAACAGGCAGCTGGTGCTGACAGGGGACACCAAGACCTCGGTGCTCTCAGGAAAAACCCACTCCACAGACACATCGCTCAGGACCGGTGCCATCGCCTTCTTCAGTGACCTGACCATCTGCAAAGGGCAGGGAGGAGAGGTTCAACACCAGCTCAACACGGTGTGAGCCGTGGTGCGCGTGCCATGTGCCACAGGGAAGGGGAACATTCCCTCAAACACTCCCATCACCTGATTCCTACCCTCTCCTGACAGTCTGCTTCCTCTTAGTCTCCTCTGACATCCATCCCAGCACCCCCTCTCCTTGGCACAGTTATACTTGACAGAGCTGGGTTAATGCTTGGTATTTTCCAACCTAAATGACTCCATGGTTCCATGATTTTTTACCATGAGCAGATAGCGATGGAGCACAGGGCTCATCTCACACACGCTGCCAGCCCAGAGCAAGGTGGGAGCTTATGGCCTAAGGGATCTTTCTCTGATGTGAGGCAGCACCCCTTGCTCCCCTCTAGCACTGCTGTCAGCCTTCACTGGTCTGAGCACCAGCCCCAGCCCTTGTCCCGAGCCCAGCACTCACACAGTGATGTTTTTAGAACAGCTCACTGCCAGAGATCAGCAATGCTCTGCCAGTTACACATGTGGAGAAGACCAATATCTGTGAATACCTCGTGGACAAATCTCCAAGGGAGCCATCTACATGAGCCTCCCTGCACGCCACGGGAACTGAACACCGGATTTAGAGACAGAACAGCTCAAATATTCCCTATTGTTCCCTGCTTTTTCACAGGCTTGGGAAGACATACCGGGCTGTGTTTTATAAGGCCATTAACTGACGCCTCAGACTGCTGAAGGCACCAAGCTGCACAGCCTGCAAAGCTCTTATTAATAGCTCTTATTAAACACCTCTCTCTTCACTGTCTTTGCTTTTAATTTACATCAGAAATGTTGATGCCGTTCTGTCTTAGAGAGGTTTTTGTGCGCTCCAGGCTCCTGCAGAGGGTGGAGTTGCCAAACTCCTTGAGAGATCAAGAAGCTAGGAGCTGGCTTTTTGGAGATATTTAGGAGCTAAAGACCCAATTCTCTCTGGGTTTAGTGAAGCAGCAGGTGACAGGCTGGGCTCTGCATTCACCAGGGGACAGAGCCACCCCTATGCCAGATTTCAAGCACACAGTTTTACTCTTCATGGGGACAGAGGGAATGGAGAGGCTTTCAAGTCAGCTTAATCAGCAAAGCCATCACAGCGCATTCCTCTCCCTCCAACCCCGAGTCTTTCTCGCCTGAGCAATGCCAGGGCTGAGCCCGACTTCAAAACGAATTGGCTGCTTTGATGCCGGTCCCACTGCCCTCGTCGTATCTGAGGCACAGCTGCCGTTGGAGGCAGAGCTGCTTTTGAAGGCAGAGCTGCAGCATCGCGGCTATTGCGGCCCCCCAGCCCCAGGTGGAGGGAAACACACCCTCCCACTCCCTCCGACGGCGGGCGGACATGGAGATGCTTTCACCCCCTCCCACTCGCCCATCTGCTGCGAGGGGTTGGGAAGGCAGGGCCAGGGTGGGGAATGAACCCTCTGGGAGCCGTGGCCTCCCCCTCGCTGGAGCAGAGCATCGTTACAGCCCCGCGGGGTGGCTCGCGGGGCGTGGGGGCTGTACCTTGGGCTGCAGCCTCTCGCCCTCTGCCAGGAACTCAGAGATGCCCCTGGACACGGCAGCCACACCCCGGACCAGCCTCCTGCAGGCGTTTGGCCCGACGCCAAAGCTGTAGCACCTGCAACGGGACAGGGAGAATCAGGATCCAAAGGAAAAGCCACCCCCCAGGCCCACATAGCTCACATAGTCTCTCAGGCAGAAACTCCCCCTGGCTTTATCCCACTGCTAGATATGTGGCAGGAAGGTTGAGAACCTCCCAGTGCCTAAAGGGGCTCCAAGAGAGCTGGAGAAGAACTTTGGACATGATAATGGAGTGACAGGACAAGGGGAATGGCTTTAAAAAGGGCTGGGTTGGACTGGTTATTAGGAAGAAATTCTTCCCTATGAGGGTGGCCCTGGCACAGGTTGCCCAGGGAAGCTGTGGCTGCCCCTGGATCTCTTGAAGTGTCCAAGGCCAGGTTGGATGAGGTTTGGAGCACTCTGGGCTATGGAAGGTGTCCCTGCCCATGGCAGGGGGGGTGGAATGAGATGGGCTTTAAGGTCCCTTCCAATCCAAACCACTCTGGGGTTCTATGAACTGTCAACCCCTTCCCCAAAGACCAGCCTTCAGCAGTGACAGTCAGGGGTTCCCAGCAGGACCTCAAGCCTTCCCCTCCTCTGCAAACACAAACAAGCTGCTTTGCTCTCAGGTCAGCTCTTTTCCCTGCTGGCTGTGGTCAATAGCACTAAATATCCAGTAATTATCTCTGCTTGCAATGAAAATAAACATTTTCTCGAGGAAGCGATCAAGAGAGGTGAGGCTGCTCCCCCCGACTCCCAGGTCTGTGAATCAGGATTTGGTTTGGGCTGAAGGCTGGAAGTCGAGCTGGAGCCCAGGCAGGGAGGGCAGTGCAAAGAGGGGATGGATGTGCTAGGAAGCCAGGAGGATGGGAATGGGTGGGATATGGCATTTGGGCAGAGCAGTGGATTGCTGCGAAAGAAAGCACCTTCAGCAGCAAACTGCATCTGCACAAGGGGCTTTTCTCTTGGATGGTTTTAATCCTCAGCTGCCTGCAAATCCTAGGCCAGTCTCACACCCCTCCTAAATAAGGCTTTGATCTTCTTTTAAGATGAGCCATGCCCAGGACTCTCCCTCCCAGGGTCACCCGAGACCACGCTCCAGCTCTGATTGCATTTAACCCTCCCCTCCAGCTCCGCAAGAGCGAGGGGTGGGATGGTGGGATGCCCTCTCCACTGGGAAACAATCAGACCTCTGTGCAGTTACAAACCCACAGAGCACCTTCCCTGGTAACTCTGAAGTCTGAGAGATGGAAGAGGAATCAGGATTTCTTACATTTTTCTCATGTTTTGTGCCTCTTAAAGAGGCAGAGGAGAAACTAGAACAGCCTGTGATCAGGGCTGGGGAGCCAGGCTGGGAGCTCATGCACAAATTAGCTGCTTTTTACATTGCTCCCTTTCAGCATATTCAATTCTGCACAGCCCCATCCTGGAAGCAGCTGGGGCCAGCCCCAGATGTGCTTTAAAAAAAACCCAAAAAAGCAAGGAAGATTGTTGGTGTGTCAATCTCCCCTAGCAGGAAGCATCAGCTGAGAGCTGTGAAGTTGTCAGCTCAATTATCCTGCTTTTGATTGTTTAAAAAGCATCTGAACTTCTGGGATTCGTTCCAAACCCTTTGAGGTTCTCCCATGGCTCATAGCAGCAATCTCTCCTGCCTCTGTCTCTGAAGTGGGGACGTCTGTGAGATGGTGCTGTGCTCAAGGGGAGGCACATCCCAGCCTGTGCCAGGTTTCTGGCCCTGCAGGGGTGAATCCATACCTGGTGGAGCAGGAGTGGTCCCGCAGCAGCTCCAGAACCTTCCCAGTGTTGCTGATGGCCCCGCCTGTCAGCAGAAAGAGCAGCCGGGGGTGGCCCCTGTGGATGGGCTGGCGGATGACCCACTTCAGGGGGGATAAGAGGTTGATGCTGCCCATATCAGCCTGGATCCTCCTGATGCTCTGGCAGGCAATGATCAGGCTCTCCTGCCCAAAGGAAGAGTGGAATCGTCAGCACCAACACCCTCTGAGCACTAAGGAGAACCATAGGGGAGGCTGAGGGAGTTGAGGCTGTCCATCCTGGTAAAGGGAAGGACCTTAAAGGCCCTTCCAGTGCCTAAAGGGGCTCCAAGAGAGCTAGAGAAGGGCTTTGGACAAGGGCCTGGAGTGACAGGACAAGGGGGAATAGCTTTAAGCTGAAAACGGGCAGGGTTAGATTTGGTATTATAAGGAAATTATTTACTATAAGGGTGGTGAGGCCCTGGCACAGGTTGCCCAGAGAAGCTGTGTCTGCCCCTGGATCCCTGGAAGTGTCCAAGGCCAGGTTGGATGGGGCTGGGAGCACCCAGGAATAGTGGAAGGTGTCCCTGTCCATGGCATATAAGATATCTCCCCACACAAACCAGTCTGTGATTCTATGGTCTGTGGGTTCACCCACCTCACAATAGGCCTGGCTGACAGGAAAGAGGGTCTTGAAGGTGGATCCAAACCCAATGACATTGAAGAGACATGCTGGCATCAGGCTCTTGAGAATGACCAACAGGGCATCCTGAAGGGTGGAAAGCATACAGACACCAGCACACTTACAACCATCCCTGGCTGCCCCAACCTCACCAGTAAAAATCTGCCCAGAGCCATCCCATCTTATTCCCACCTTCACTTGACAACAAACCAACTGCTTCCTTCCCATGCCTCCATATGACCCCGCTCTTTTCAAAGTCCCTTGATGATATCTGGGACCTGAAGCAGTGAGGAAAATGGGGAGTCTTTGGAAAAAAAAGACAACAAAGAACTGAACATTTTTTTCTGTTTGTTTTTAAGGGATTCAATTTGTGCTGGCAACACAGTGCTGCAGCACAGAGCTGGTGGGTGAGAAGCAGAGTGTGAAATTGAGAAGTGCGACACGCAATGCATCTCAATGCCTAAACATGCAGAAAATAAACAAACAGCTTAAAGTTACACAAAAGGAAAAGCCTCCCCCATCCCCAATTCTCTTGTATTCATATCTGGCTTCAATTAAAATAACTGGGAGACAACAGTTTTAAGCTATTTTCTTTACCAGAGGTGGTTATCTAATGTGCCTATTCCTGGGCTTTACATAAGGCAAGAGCAACTTGAATTGTCACAGTGATACTGTGGACAAGTCCAGGACAGAGCTTGTGATCACAGCAACTGGGCAAGAGCTGCTTAAGGAGCTCTTGAGCTTGTAGGAGCAATTATGTGGCAGGAGAGGAGGCCCATTTAAAGCAAAGTGTTTATTTAAAGCAAAATGTAAAGCAAAGGAGCTGTTCAGGAGCAGCTCAGTTCTATTTAAATGCTGATCAAGGCAGACTCCTGCCAGTCTGCCGAGGGCAGCAGAAACCCTCTAGCCAGCCCCTGGAGGAGCTGCCAAGGTCAAACGAGCAAGAATAGCCTTCTTGAGTTGTCCTACCAGTGGCAAAGACCAAGTGACCACAGAGGGACACAGCGAACTCCCTGCCTGGGTCCAGCAGGGATGTGGTGCCAGGTGAACCCAGCTCCCAAAGCCTGTAAGACTCAGCAACAACACAGACCTGGAGCACTGAAAATCAGTGGAATAATGTACAAGAACAGGGCTGCCCTTTAACAGGCTCTGGAGTACTTGAATCCAAGCTGTTATCTCAAACCTACGAGGATATATTTATACCACTGCTCCCAGATGGCTCCTGGGATGCTGGCTCTTCCAGATCTCACTGCTGACATCCCATCTTGGAACTCATTACAAGGGAAAAAATACAAATTTCCAAATATTTCTCTTAAAGCACTTCCCAAAATGGGCAACTGATGCCTGCTTGCTATTTCAGCAAGCAGAAAGATTTATTGCTTCTTATGGTAAATATTGATCTTGATCCTGTTGCACTCCATAGCTATATGGCAACTCAATAAGGAGGGATGTTTGCTTCTAGAAAAGTCAATTCCCAGTTATTAGTGCAGTTTTGCCAGCAAGCACCATCACAGCCTGGCTCTTCTCCCTGGCTGCATCAGGGTGGGAAAGGAACTGGCTGCAGGAAATTTAAATCCCTGAATTTTCCACTCCAGCTGCTTTGGACGGGTGCCCTTCTGCTCTGCACGGGCCCTTCCACCCCATCCCTGAGTGCATCCTGAGGCTGCACAGCTTCAAGATCTGTCATGCCATGCATCCAGCCAGCTGAGGATGATGCAGAAGGTTCCACCAACCAAAACCCACCTAAATCCTCTCAGAACAGCCCCTGCTGTGAGGTCCCTGGTGTCTGTGAGTGACAAACAAGGACAGGACACTCAAAAGAGGGACAGTGGGTTTCTCCCTTGAGGTATCTCCTCCAAAATCTCCCTCAAAAATATTTTTTCCTGAAGGGGAACAGCCTTTTTCCTGCTTCTACAGCCCTCCTGTGATGGGGTTTCCATTTCAGGACCAATCAGAGAAGGGCTCTGATCCTGCAGGTCCCCATCCCTAGGGGACAATCCTGCCTCCAGAGGGGCTGCTGAGACTGTGGTGCTCAAACCCAGCCGTGCTGGGAATTGGAAAGCGAAAATCCAGCCTGGGACAAAATTCCCTAAAGATGCTGGGGGAAAGGGGCACAACCCCAGAGATATCCCAGGGGATGTGCTGCAGCCATCTGCAGGCTTCCCAGCATCCCAATCCCTGTTGCTGAAGGTGTCTGTCCTTCTTCAGCAGTTCCCATGGAAACTGGAGACAGATGGGAAAAGAGATGTGCTAGAAGGACAAGTTCAGGAGTGGGTCTGTGAGAACCTCATGAGGTTCAACAGACTAAGTGCATGGTCCTGCACCAGGGCTGGCTCTAGGTAAGAGCCACATCTGAGAGGAGAACCTCAGACCCACAAAATATCCTGACAATGCTATTTTTTATCCAGAGGTCTCGACACAACTCCCATAACTGTCCACCAGGCTGCTGGTGTTCATTTGTGTTTGGAAAAGGGATGTCTCATATTTAAATAATTTCTGTGGGTTCACAGAGATGCCCATCAGCAAAATCTCTCCTAATGCATGGTCAGCACCTCACTCCCCTTGGAGCTCCCTGGAGGTTTCCTCCTAGGCAGCCATCACCCAAAGCCCTCCTAGAGACAGGAAGAACTGGAAAAGGGATGCACAAAACATGCCAGCAAGAGAGGGAAAGAAAATAATTTGGCATTTTATGTGCTTCTGCTCCTGCAGGTACCTTGGCACAGTTGATGTTCACACTACTCATGCTCCTGCTGCGGTCTACCAGGAAGATAAACTCTCCCTGGGCTTTCTGGAGGCCTGGCTGCACAGTCCTCAAGTCAGGGCAGAAGTTGAGCATGATGACAGGGTGGTGGGGGATGTCCTTGTTCAGCCGCTTCCTGATGATTTCCATCTGAAAGAAAGCAGGAGACAGCTCGAGAGGTTGATTTTTCCACCCCATTTCAGTTCGAGGGGAATCAGAGCAGGGCTCAAAGTGTGAATGCATGGCCTCTTGTGGGCCAGAATCTGCTTGTTCAGAGGTGAAAACACCAGGGTGGGCCAACGTCCAGGTGTCCTCTTCTGTCCATACCCACAGTATTCACCATCCCTGCAAGGGTCCAAGGCCAGGCTGGACAGGGCTTGCAGCAAACTGGGATAGTGAAACATGTCCCTGCCCACGGGAGGGATGGGACAAGATAAACTTTAAGGTCCTCTCCACTAAACCATTCTGGAATTATATGGAGCAACTGCACACTCAGATAAAAGCCTGGAGGAGAAATCAAAAGACGTGGCCCTACCCAGCACCTTGGAAATCTGATTCTCCAAACTCTCATTAGATCCTTCCCGAAAACCTGGTTCATTAGTACAGCTTAGCATTCCACCGAGGCACACCAGAGGTTTTCTCCATGGTCACTCACTAATGAAGTGTGACATGCAGCCCTTGATCTGCTGCATTCAGCACTCCAATTCATTCCTGCCACCTCTGGTTTGCTGCTTTTTCTGCCCATTTCTTTTATCACTTTTCTTTGTAGAGATTGAAAGGCTTTGGAAAGCTGAACCGTCTGCTCTGGCCATGTTTCGATAGGAACCTGCATGATCTCTGCACTGCACACTGCTCCAACGGCTCTCTGCATTTCCTCTGCTTCTATTTCAAGTATTCATTACAAATGGGATAAAAGAAAACTGGCAAAAACCTCTTGTGATGGGTTTATAACGTGCTGTTATGTGTGTATCCAGCAGTTACGGGTTCATGGTCTCAGCTGCTTTGGAGGGAGCTCCAGGACCCCACATCAGCCCAGCCACAGCCTTTCATCCCTGGGTCTGAGTGTGGAAACAACTCCTCAACAGCAGCTCGGTCCTCAGGGGCTTTGTTTGCCTCTTTTCTCCTCTTTCTGGCTGCTTTTCTCGTTGGTTTCACAGGGAGTAAACCAGACCCCCGATAACTGGGCTTGCTTTCTCCAGCCATGAGTCACATTCTTCAGTCTATGAGCTGACAACTAACCTTTGTTTTCTAAAACTCACTAACTCCCTGTGGCTCAACACACACACACAAGCTCTGCTTTCAGCTCCTCTGCCTGAGTGCTGCTTCTCTGGCTTAGGGAAAAGACAGGTCCCACTCACAGGAATAAGCCAAGCTCCCACTCATCCTCCTGCCTTTCCTTCTATGCTATGGGGTATAAATGAATCAGCTGCTGAGAAATCAAAGGGCTTTTTCCATTCCCCTCCAGCCATATGACATTATTTTCTTTAACAACTTTTCCAGTTTATCGCACTCCAGACTAGATTGTTCCTTGCTGCCTCTGTACCAATACTGAATCATGGCCCTGGACCTATCCACAGAACTCCCTGGCATGCTCTTGGGTATCCATGACACAAATTTCCTGTGTGATCAGGATGAGCCCATATTTTGGGATTTCTCACTGACTGGAGGGAATTTTACAGGAAAATCTTCAGTAAACAGCTTCAGAGGAACTGCTACAGGTCAACCAGAAAAGAAAACATCTCCTCACCTCCCTTCCGTTCCCCTTCACCCATTATCCAATTACAGTAAACTAATCAGATTTTGTCAAGGAAACTTGATTCCAGTGTCCATCCATCCCCACCAACCTGCAGCTGACAGCATCCAAGCCTTTTGCATAACAAATGGAGGTAGGAGAATTACTTATCATTTACTGCTGAAATTTCTGGGCTAATTTAATTTAAGCCAAGAAGTGGCCAGTGTTCTGCTCTGAGCAGCAGCAATTCCAGCCCATCATCTACCCCAGGTATTCCAGGCATTTTCTCTGCTCCCTGCAGATGTTTCCCAGTCCTCCTGGGGCACAGGTGGTTTTCCTGCAGGGAAATGTCTCCAGAATGATCCCCCTTAGATAATTTGACATGCTAACGATGCAGAAATAATTAGGGAGCCATCTGAGGCGTAGCGTGGGAGTTCCATCTCGTTCCACCTGCCACACGCTGAACACAATTAGAGGAGATGCCTGCAGAGTCCCAGCCCTGTGAGAGAGAGCGGAGGGCAAAGGGAAGGGAGGAGAGCAGGGCTGACAAGTCTCTGGTGAAAGGAGAAATCTTAGCAGCTCAGGGAAGCACTCCTGCAGCAGGTCTGGGATGTCTGCCAAGAGGAACCCAGGATCAGACATGTGGAGAAGGAGTTTAGGGGGAAATGAGCATCCCTGGGCACACAGCAGAGCCCTGGCTGTGTAAAACAGGACCTGACACCATCAGCCCCAGCTGTGGCCACACAAGCACAACCTGCCCCTTAGGGGAAGACGCCCACCCTGGAAATCCACAGGGCTCTGAGCTGTCTGCTCCTCTACGCTGATCCCAGACACACCAAAGAGTTGGGCTGTCACTCATTCCTTCAGAACTGCTGGAAGACGAGGCACAAATCCCAGCACAGATATTTTTCTCTTTGCTGCTCAGCAGAACAAAGAGAAGTCTCTCCTACCTTGTCTTCAGTTCAGCTCATTATTCCCAGGAAAATCACTTCTTTCTCTCTGACAGCTACCCAGAAACAGTAAACATTTACTGAGCAATTAAAAGAATATTTTATTCTATGTCATTGCAATAATTATAATACCCTTAATGCTATCACAATGCACCTCACTAATTATGCTATGCTAGACTAGCACTAATTATACACACAATAACCATCTCAGAGCTCCTTCCCCTCTTGGTTTACCAGCAGCACTGCTGAATTTTCCCCTCTTCCTCCACACAAGCCCCTCTCTGAGGGAGGATGCTGCAGGTCTCATTGGGACACTGTAATATCTGATGCTGGAAGCATGGAATCATCTTCTAGCTCAGCTCCAGTCCATGGAAAGCCTCAGCTAACACCTGCAGCTTGTGTTTCTTACCTTTTTCTTGGCACTGGGGTCTTTCTTAGTGCCTTTAATGAAATCGTTCTTCCCCTTCAGGTGTCGTTCGTACTCTGCAGGGGTCATGTCACCCTCTTCCATTAAGATGTGGGGCATGTGGGGCTCTGTAAATGCAGAGAATTGTGTAAAGAACAGCTGTGGTCACACTTTGGGTCTGGCAGAGATGCAGACACCCTTGGCTGGGAAAACAGCAACATCTGTGAGCTTGGGGAGCTCAGAAAATCCTGAGGGGCCAGGATTACCTCCTGGGAAGCCTAACCTTGAAAATATTTGCAAAACCAGCACTAATCCAGCTGTCTCCAGAGCTACAGATGAGGTTCCCAGGAAGGGGCAAGACCAGCAGAGGGGAAGCAGAGCCCACCTACCACTTGGGTGGATCAGGATCTCCACGGGTCTGTCGAAGGTGTGTTTGTTGGCCAGCGTGATCACAATGCTCTTGGCAGAGCGAGCCGAGGGGTCGGCGTCTGCTCGGATCTCGTGTGTGGGGCTCTCAACTCCTGCTCGGGGAAACGGAGGTGCCAGCAGGGATTGAGGATGGGGGGAGACCAGGGAGAAAAGATGACAAGGCAGTAGAGGACAGGAACCCACGTTAGCATCAACCCTGTACTGGTAAATCCACCCCAGCACTGTTAAGTTGCCAACACAGATTTACATTGAGGAGGAGGAGTATGGACATTGCCTTGGGGAGGTGATAAATCAGCCTTGTGCAGCAAGAGAGCCCCGGTGCTCCTACCTGCCAGCAAACACGGCCCCCGGATCTCCAGCTGGAAGCTGAACTCATACTCAAAGGCATTGGTGGCCTCACTGTCCAGCAGCTGAGCCAGGCAGAACCTGCTCCCTTGCTCCGGGCTCCCCAATCCGCAGAGGTGCTTGTCCCTGCCGGCGAGATAAATCCAAATAAACCCTGTCAACATGTTCTATCCCCCCAGAAACTGCAGGTCTGCCTGAGGTAAAGCTTGCAGCCACTCTCCAGCCTCCTGCAGCTCCTGCTCAGCCAGACCTGCATTCCCCAGGATCAACCCCAGACAGAGCCCACCCCGTGGTTTTCCATACGTTTGGAACTGATTGCTGGAAAAGCTGCTGGCATCCTCCAGGCTGGGCTGGGGGACCCTGGGGACACACACAGCTGGCAGAAGGACCCTCACCACCCCGCTGGGCAGTGTCTGCAGCTCAGAGGACGTGCTGATGAAGATGGAAACACTTTCCAGGGGAGGAATCGTGCCCAGGTTGGCCACAAAAACAATCCTCTCCAGGTCCTCATCCATCACAATCCTTCCTGCACAGAGATTGGACCACGCCAGATATTGCAACCATGGAAAATGCTCCTTTCCAAGCCTCCCACAACCCCCAGCCCTGGATCAAAAACCCAAAGCCATCCCTACACACATCAGCTTTCTCTAAAAAGCCCCAGCTTCTGCATCACTCCTTTGGCTGCCCAGAAGCAGCAGTGCTTTCCAAAATGGATAAGACTGACACTTTGGCATAAGCACCACAACCCCTCCCAAAAGGAGCCCCCTTGGTGCCACAGCACACACCAGCCAGCCACCCCCTGTCACCTCCCCACTCCACTTTCCCTCCTTTTCTCCCCACATTCCCTAAAACACCCTCAACCCCCTCACCACTTCCATCACCAGCTCTTCCAGAGCTGCAGCTCTTGAAGTAGGTGTCATCCATCTTGGCTTTGTCTTTGATCTGCACTGTCACAGTGCGCCGGGACACAGCCGCCTCGAAGCCCACAACAGTCGTGCCCTCGTCCAAGGGGTACACAAAGAGACCTGCCAGCCAGGAGGAGTGTCAGCAACACCCACCTCCTCCCTGGACCCACCAGACAGGTCCCTCTTGGCACTTTCCAAGTGGGAAAAAAATCCCACCTGTGGGATTTTTCACACCTAAAACGTTGTAGACTTGGGCACAATACATTTGGTTGTGCTTCCCACCAGCACCTAAAGGTTGAAGGCATGCACAGAAGCCCAGCACTGCCATATCCTGACTTTAAAGTTCCCGTTCCAAGCTTCACTCCCTAAAACTTGCCTTCCAAAGCCTGGGGGTCTGGGTTGTGGTAGGTGAGCAGGGCTGTCATCCCAAAGGCATAGCCGCTGACGCAGGATGTCACCTCGGACGCAATGAGGGGCAGCCGGGAGAGGGTCACCCGGTTAATCAGACCTGGCATCTTCCTGGGGGTCTCTGGATGATGGTGGGGAGCTGGAGAGAGAAAGGTGAGAATTGATGTGGAGCCTCAAGTGCCCAAAATGTTTGCATGGCTCTGCCACCTCGTTCTGAATCCCTGAGGACAGAAAAGTGAGTGACCTGGGACAGGATGAGACCTGGGTTTGATGACTGCAGTGATGGAGATGGGGATGGAGCATGACAAAATGGTGTGAAGACATAAGGAAAACCCTTGCCCCAAATCCCCATTGTCACAAGGGAGGAGGTTCAGATGAAACCTCCCTGGCTGGGGATAGACAGCCCTGGAGGTCCACAGTCCCCAGCCCCCACACTGCTGGAGTCTGGGCAGAACAGGTTAATGTCTTTTTCTGTCCCTCTTTCTCCTCATCTTCCAAACCAACAACTTTCTCCAGGATAAGACTATGATCATGAGAGTTTTCCTTTCTCCTGGGGAAGGAAGAGTAGGCAGGCAGAGCCAGACATGCTCCTGCCCTCCCATGCCTCATCCTCGCTGATTACTGGGAAGTGCCACTGCTCTGCTGTCTTGCATGTCCAGATCCTTCCTGCATGGGCTGACTCATCCTTCCCTGTGCTCAGCCGACACATTCAGATGCAAAGTGACTCCTTATGCCAATTATATTCCAACTCTTTTCCCTAAGCAGGTTTTCCTCCATTACAGCTCCTCTCCCCCAGGCCACAGAGTTTTAAAGGAGACTTTTCAGGTGGATTTTAGGGCCCCATCCCACTCCCCCAGGGAACCAGGAGAAGTTGCTAGGCAGCAGTTCTCCCTGGCTGGCTCTGCAATGCTTTATGCAGTGATTTACGAGGCCCAGGAGAAGCCAGCAGCACTGAAATACATCAGTTTCTCATTCCTGCGTTATTAAAACCCACCTTTATTTGCAAATGCCACAGAAGACATCAAGGCCACGAGCTCGATGAGTGCTCGGGCAGGAAAACAGCATTCAGAAAGGAAAAAGGGAGAGCTAGGGAGAGCAGGAAGGGCTGTCCAGGATGGGGGAGAGCAGCCAGGGAAACCGAGCACAGGAAACAGCAGCGAAGATGATGATGGAGGGCAGTAATCCCATGGCACGCTCCTGAATCCTGGCCAAAACCCTTGAATTCCTGATTTAATCCACCCCTCCTTCCAGTACAAATGCTGCTCATGCCAGGAGCTGCCCGGGGAGGTTGGGATGTATCCATGGGGATGTAGCCCCCCCAATCAGGAGATGAACGGGAGCCCTGCCTGAGCCAGGGGAGGCCATCCCACACCAGGATGCTCCAAGCCATGCCAACAGGGCTTAGGGAGTCAGGAGCTGGCAAGAGTTCACCTGCCACAGGGAGAGATAATGAAGGTCCCCTCACTTTGATATGCAGCAGAGGCCATCAAGGTATCAGGAAGTGATTAAATGCCAGGTGGGGGAGGAAGGAGCGGGAATGATTTTACCTTAGGGAAGAAATAATAATGGGAAGAAGCTAACAGCTTGGCACAACAGGAATTCATTACGGGACTGCCACAGGGGAGAATTTGGGCTCCAGGAGTGTGACTTCAGCTTGGAAGTGGGAATTTAGTACAGAGCCATGGGTGAGATCCAAGCCCCTCACACCTCATGCACCCATGAACGACTGGGGACATAGCTCCCACGGGAACCACTCTGCCAGCAGGGATTTCTGCATCACCTGGGCCAGGACAAGCACTAAGGGACCCTTGGTGAGATGCAGAGCCCTGTGCCATGTCCTGTTTAATCCAACCAGGAAAGTTGCACCTCTCCTGCACCTCTTCTGCAGCTCAGAGGAGCTTGGCACCAGCCCTCACTGCTGTGCCAGCCAAAAAATCGGCCCCACAAGGACAGGGAGGGCTCAGAGGGCTCTTCCCGGTAAAAACCCTTTGATAGGGGATGCTGCCAGCAGAGCCATGGGGCTGCTCCACACAGCTTGTGTCACCAACGCCATCAAGTGACTGCAGCATGGAAGGGGAGAGCAGCGGAAAGGTTGGAGTGAGGGAGAGCAGTGGGAAGGCTGGAATCTCTCCCCTGTGCCCCCCAGGAGATCAGCACCAGCCCCTTGCCTGCTCCCCATCCTGCCTTTGCTGCTCTGGGATGTGCACTCAGTCTCCGTTCAGGCCACAGGGCCTGGACTCTCAGGATGGGACCTGGCAGGACCCTGCATCCCAAAAAAATTACCAACACCTTAACGCTGCACGGGGTACCCCTAGACCCACCCAGTCCTCAGCATGTCCCCTCACTGCCACCAGCCGTGTCCTGCCTCCCACACACAGCAGGCATGGGGCCATCCCACAGACCTGGCCAGGTGCCTCCCGACCTCGCACTGCATCTGGCATCCCAGGAAAAAGGGAAATCACTGAAGGTTAATACCTTCAGCCCTCAAAATACACCTGTAATCCCATCAACTAGGGAGCACCTCAGGGCTGGGGACAGACATTGTCCCTTGGCCAGCTGCACTCTGGACCTGGCACACCAGGCTGCTACTGGATCGACCTTTTTTTTTCCACCTTCCTTTGTGAGTGTCCTTTCCATGACAATGCACTGCTCTTCCTGGCCACGAGGGCAGGGAGACACAGAAACGTGATCACCCCACTGCAAGTAGTGGCCGAAGCCTGTGCCCGACTGACGGGGAGGGCGCTGATGCTGCTGCGATGTCTGCGGACGGTCCCCGTGACGCACAGGGAGCGCAGGGCTCCGAGCCGGAGCACAGGCTCCAGCCCCTGCACGGGGCTGCAGGTGTCTGTCCCTGCACTCCCGAGAGGCTGGGGCTGTATTTTATGGGATGGGAAAAGGTGTTTATGTGCCCGAAAAACGGGGGTGGTGCCTGAAGCACTGCTTGGAGCTTCCTGGGTGTCCATCTGTGTCTCTAAGCACTCATGTGCCCTCAAAAAACCTGTCTAAGCACGTGGAGTAAAGACAGGGGCAGAATAATGCTCCTCTGAGGTGTATCTTCATGCACTGAAAAGGAAAATAGAGCAAAACTGTGAGCACACAGCCTGGCTGCTGGCAGGACCCGACTCCCAGGATTGGGTTGAGGTCACAGCTGTACCACACCACAGGATCTCTGGCATCCGCAGCCGACTACAGGATAGGGAGAGTCAAAGCAGGAGCTGGGATAAAACCCGACAGAGCTCCACCCAGCCCTGCTGCCTGAAGGGCAGAAATCAGGGGAGCCTGCTTCCGCCCCCCAGGACAGGAAGACTGCCGTGTGAAGCCCAGCCCTGGTGCCACACCTTGTGTCAGACACATTTTTGAGCAACTGAATCGCTACCCCGCCCTTCTGTAACCCCTGACCGGCCACAAACGGGTGCCCTTGGAGATCTCGCCTCCAGGTCCAAGCTAGACCAGGGGCACATCCCCACTGCTCAGAGGACGCCTGGTTTTCTGCAGCTGCAGCTGGGTAAAATATTCCTTCCACGTCGTCTGTCTCAATCAACACTGACATCCAGTGGCTCGCCGGGATGACGACAGCCGGAGCGCCCTGTGGGGATGTACAGGTGGACAGTGCTGGCCAAGGATGCCTGTTGCAGCACAGCCTCCCATCAGCATTCCTGGGCAATTACCACGGGGAAACAAACACTCCGCCCCCGTTCGCAAATCCAAGACAGGAGAAGCCTTCCATTTCCCAAACTTTCAGGGCTCTCAAGTAGAGTCACCCTTGGGAATTCTCCCTGGTTTTCAGGGGCAGCAAGGTTCAGGGAGCTCCTGAGGGACCCCTGACTTCATTTACTTGACCCACATCACTGCAGGTCATGACTAAGGCATGCAGGAGCCCTCCAGCTCCCAAAGCACAAGGCTCAAACCTGGCCAGGAAACTGTGATCAACCCCCAAAATGTCTCTAGGAATAGGAGAAAATGGGGTTTGAAAGAGCACCCATAGCACTGTCCTATCTGTAAGAGCCATGGATCCATCATGGCAGACCTGTGAGATACTCTCAGGAAAAGCTACAGGGACTGTTCTCTCATCTCCAGCCTCCCCATGCCTCAAACTGCAAGTGGAATATCCCACTTGATGGAAAACCAGTAAAACAGCCACTGCAGGCCCCCAAAGGGTGACAACATGGGCCCCCCACTGCCACAGCAGTGACAAGGATTCCTGGCCCCAAGGACACCCTGAGGCCTCAGATATGAAATTGGGGAAAGGTTGTGAAGCAGCTGCTCCTGCCAGAGCCCAATGGCAGCAACCAGTCCCCCTTCCCGAGGTGACACAGTGCCAGGCTGAGACATGACTGACAGCCCTGGCAGAGACAGATTTTGGGGACTGTCAGCTGTAACCCTGGCAAGGTCTTGGACCACCAGCCTGGCCCCAGAGTTGGGTCTCACAGACCTGGATTCATGTCCGAAGCCCCTTCCTAGAGCTGTTAATCACACTTTTCTGACTCAGGGGTTAGTTAACCCCCACCTCGCCAGGCTCACAGCTGGGGGGAAGATCTCTGGGCTGAGCCAGAGGCAGGGTGTTGGCCCAGACACCCCTCAGCTGGGCTAAACCTGCCAGGCAGCCTGCTTCCTGCTTGGGGTGCATCCAGATCCAAGGAGACACACAGGGCCCCCAGGAGCAGCACAGCCCTTCTCCATCCACCCCTGTCATGCCCTGGCTCAGCCAGTGTGGTGGATTCCAGCCAGGTCTCAGTGTTTTGAGCCTCGCCGGGGGGATCAGCCCCCTCACCCTGCCAAGGTCATTCCTCCTTCCCCACACAGTGTGTCCACAGATGGGTTATCCCACTTGGCTGCCCAGGACAGCACCAGCCCGTCACCCCCAGCATCATCCACCCATGCATCCCTGTCCTCTGCCTGCACAGAGATGGACCCAGTCACTACTAATGTCTGCACAACTTTTGGGGGAGGGATGGGATGTTCCGGGACTCACCATCCAGCTGGGAAAAAGCAAGGCTGGGAAGCAGCAGCTTGCAAAGTGTGGGCTTGTGCCTGCACAAATATTATGACAGGAATCTCTTCGGTGAGCAGCTTTGTGCTGGGATCGTGCACAGCCTTGGGAAGTGACACACACACACCCCTCACACCCACCCCTGCGGAGCTAAAAAGGTGCAGGAGCAACTGGAGAGTAGCCACTGCTTTTCTTACCTTTCCTGAGAGAGAGGAGGAGGAGGAGGAGAAAGAAGGGGATAGGGGGGGATTGGAGCAACTTCACCCACTCTTCCAGCCCCTCTGCGGCTGGGCTGGGGAGGGCAGGAGGGGCAGGAGGAATCCCGAAGGCGACAGGCACGGCTGCGGAGCGCTGTCTCTGGAAGACAGGGAGAGAGGGAGATGAGGAGAGAGGGAAAGGGAGGGAGGGAGAGGAGCAAGCGCCGGGGCTTGGGGTGGGGGAGCGCTGCACCACCAGCCACCTCAGCAACCGGTGGCTTCACCCCCGGACCCTCCTCACCGGGCAGCGGGGCTGGGGGAAACCGGGGAGTCCGGGGGGTGCCAGGGGGGCGAGGAAGGGTCTTACCGAACCGGCTGCAGCAACATGTGCCCCGGCGCGGAGGCTCTGCCCGGAGCCGGGAGGGTGTCTGGCTCCCCTGGGATGAGGGGCTTCTGGATCCCCAGGGTGGGTCTCTCGCCCCCCACCGCTGACTCAAAGTGTCCGGAGCTGTCTGGGTGACCATCACCATCATCATCGCCCAGTGGAGCCATTTGTTTTGCCAGGGACGTAACCATGACAATCCCCCCGAACATCCTTGCGGTTCCCCCTCCCCTCGCTCCCCTCCTGAGCCCGGGGGCTGCAGGGGAAGGAAAGGGCGAGAGGCGAAGCCCATCCGGGTAGAGGAGATGCCACCGAGCTGGGCAGGCTGGTGGAAAAAAGAGGCTGCAAACTCCCCTTACCCATCCCCACGATTTGTCTCCCTGGGATTTTCTGCAGCAGCTGCTGGGAGGGGAAGAACCCACCGCATTCACCTTTCTCTTTCAAAGGAAGGAAAGCACCATAAAGCCCCCCAAAATCAGGATGCATCGCGGCTCACTGGCCTCCTCTGCAGCCCTAGGCTGGATCTGTCTTCCATCCTTGCTGTTGCCCACATTCCCACCTCAGCTCACGCACCCTCTCCTCCCCAGGAACATCCAAAGTCCCTCAACCACAGCTCCCATCCATGGGGGTCTAGAAGGACCCTCCCCACAGGAGCAATGCTGTCACTGAGGGATGTCCCTGGGGGATACAGTTCCTGCCCTGAGCAGCTTACACTTAAACCCAGGAAAAACAACTGGTAGAAAGGGGAAACTGAGGCAGCTGGGGGGACATGGACTTGGACGTTGTCTCAAAGCAGAGCCGGACACTGAGCCTGGGTCACAGCATACTGAGGGTAAAGCTCCTCTTTCTCCCCCTGGTCCCCAAGGACACATCCACACCACAGGATCAGGATGACCAGACATGTGGCATCCCTAATGGCCCATCTTGTTCCCCAAGAATAATGTGGTTTAGAGGAAATGGCAAGAAACTCCACAAATGCCTGTTCAAAAATTTTTTTCCTAAGCCCAGCTCCCAGGGCTGACTTCAGCCCTGAACCTCCAGAATTTATGGTTCTTGCCAGACAAATAAGTCAGCCATGGAAAAACCCAGGTCCTGTGTTCCCAGCGTCTGTAAGTGTTTGTTTACCACGGCTTGTGGCTTCCAGGAAGAAAATAACATATGTCAGGAGAAATCCTGGGATTCAAACCAACAAATGTGGTAGCAGTGGGGTATTTGTTTAGAAGATAAAGCAGCATCTGACATGGTGGATGAGGCAAGTGTGAGACCTAAGGAAGACACACATGGAGCTGTTTTGGGGGAAATTAATATTTAGTGCTGATGCTGAAGCTGCATCACCACGGGCATCGATGAGGTGATCAAAAGTGTGCCCAGAACAGCCCACAGGGGTCTCCAGCTGGTGTTTGTTCCTCCTCATGTTCTCCAGGCTGGCTTTGCCCAGGACACCCCACCATCGATGAGAGCCAGCCCCTCCCAGGGAGCAGCATGGGGAATGGGATGGGTATAAATGAGGCAAAACTGGGGAGGGGACAAGCTAAAAGTAGCATTTGAGATCACCTAAGTGCCATCTCTAAGCTTGTGGCTTTACCCACCTGGGGCCAGGCAACAGCAGCATCTCTAACCACCACAGAGGAATATTTCCAGTCCTGGTTCATGCCTGTGGTGGATTCTGGGACTGGCCAAGCACAGGACAGGCTTTACAGGCTCATTTTCCAGCTCACTCGAGTGTGCAAGTGCAGTGCTCTTGTGCTGGGAGATTCAGATGGGCTCAAAACTGAAAACAAAACAAAAAACAGAAAAAAACCAATACTAAACCAAATATCCTGCTGGATGGACAGCAATGAGCACTTCCCATGATCTCCATGTGTGCTCTGTATGTAAATGTCATTTTCCTCAGCCTGGAATGCTCTGAAGAAACAAATAATCACCCTGTTGGGAGACTATGATGATTAAAAAGTGATGACACAGGGCTGAACAGGGACTGCCTCCTCCTCTTCCTCCTTTTCTTCTTCCTCTTCTTCCTCCTTGCAGCAGGTTTGTGTGTGGGCAAGGAAGACTCTGACCTGTTTGGGATGTAAGGACCAGAGGTAATTCAAATGAAATTCCACCGTCCAACCTCCACCACTGTGAGATCTCTCATTCCAGGAGAGCCAAAGTCTGCTGGTGAGGGTAATTAAGCATTTACTTAAATTAATCTGAATATTTATCTCATGTTTAAATGAATAAATATGTAATTTTATGACAGCGGAATCTCCAGCAAAGTCATGGACCTGCATGGAACCCACAGGAAACCCACACTTCCATCCCTGCTCCAGAGACTGAGGAGAAAAGTCCTTCCTCATGGACAGAACAGAGAAACACCCACCACAGTCACACCTCACTACAGGCTGCACAGCCCTGACAATCCCAAAGAATTATTGCAGCCAAGGTCAAGGAGCAGAAAGGAGGCGTTGAAAGGATCTGCCCCCAGCCAATGTTGCCTGATCACAGTTGTCTTCTTCTCAGTACCTGTTTCCCCTCTCTAAAATGGGACTAATCCCAACTAAATGTGTTTATGGGAGGTGTGTCTACAAGAAAACATTAAATTGGAAGCACGAGCCTGTCAGCCTCTGGAATTTCCCACATTCATCTTTATTTTTACCCTAATTAACTAATTAATGTCTCAGACTTGCCTTTGGCTGCCTGCTCTGTTCCCATTGAAAATCTCCTCGTGTTCAGCTCCTGTGTTTAGCATCCTCCTGTTGCCATGGAAAGAAACACCATGATGTCACCTCCACAAATAAAGCTGCCAGACCCCAAAGTGTGGGGCTGGGGAGGGATCCCAACAGATTGAGGGACATGGGGCTACCACCTCCAAGCAGGAAGCTGAATTAGATGGGAAAGCATCAGATGATAATATTTGATAATGACAGGGTTTAGTTTTAAGGAAAAAAACAACCACGGTGTGAAGAGCAACAGTGCAGGGTCCAGCCCTGCCTGGGATAAGGTTTCTCAGCACAGAAAGAGATAACAGCTCAGTTGGAAGTTTTAGGCTGTGGGAACAAATAAAGTGTCCCCATTAAAGGAGAGGGGGAATATTGAGTCAGGGAAACAATCCTTGGCTTGGGAACTTGTGGCTGATGCCCACAGGCTTGGCCATTTCACCGGTTCTGCTGGATGGAATAAAAACACAAATTCAGACTGTCCTTGAAAGCTGCTCTGTCAAACAAGGCTCAAGGAAGGAAATAGCAGCCCAGCGAGGAAATCCCACAGGCTCTTCCCACACTTCTTTCATTTCTACTTTCCCTTTTACTCCTCTTTATTCCAGGACCTTTAAAGAACAGGTTTGATACCAGGTCTAAGCTGGCTCCTGCCCTACAGCAGGAGACAGCACGGAAATGACTCTTGCAGCTCCTGTCACTTCTACACCTCCATGACTCATTCTTCTACCTTGTTTTCACCTCTATCCCTGTTCCAGAGATGAAGCTGCGGTTCCCTCACAAATGTCACAATGTCTGCGTGACTCTCCCCGGCCCTGGCTCCCAAAGGGACTCCATTCCATCGGAAACAGAAGCTCCAGCCTCACACCAGATGGCACGGCAGGGTCTGACCCCCAGCCCCAAACCAGACAGGGGCACAGCCCCAGCCCCAAGCCACGTGGAGGGCCTGGCCCCCAGGGATGGCCACGTTACACAGGGGACTTAGCCCCACATCACGAGAGACACAGGCTGACCCCCAGACCCCCAGATCGTACCAGGGGCCTGATCTCAGCCCCACAGCATTCATGGCACCTGGCCCCTGACTGCAGTCCCCTTCAACATACAGGGGACCTGACTGCCCAGCCCCACACCACACAGGGCTCACAGCCCCACAGGGCTCACAGCCCCACACTGCACAGGGCCCACAGCCCCACAGGGCTCACAGCCCCACACTGCACAGGGCCCACAGCCCCACACTACACAGGGCCCACAGCCCCACAGGGCTCACAGCCCCACACTGCACAGGGCCCACAGCCCCACAGGGCCCACAGCCCCACACTACACAGGGCCCACAGCCCCACAGGGCCCACAGCCCCACAGGGNTCGCAGAAACCCTTTTCCGCCCCATTTTCTGCCATGGGGGCAGGGAGAGCCCGGGGTATCCCATTGTCCCTGGGCTTGGGCTCTTCCTCTATAAGCAAAGCACCCAAATTTTATTTATTTATTTATTTACTTACTTACCATTATTTTTAAAATTTCTTCGCCTTCATTTTTTGCGTGTCCAAAGGGCAAAAACGTCTCTGCGGTCGCCCTCCATCCAGACGCTGCACCGCTTCAGGCACTCACCCAGCCTTAGCTCTGTCTTCCAGCATCCAAAAAAATCTGTCTTTCTCTCATATTTTTTTTATGAAAAGATGTAACTTTGTACCTCAGAAAAATTGTTTTCTGTTTTTCCTGTGCTTGGGCACGGAACACTCGAGGGGAAGACCCTCGGGGCTGCTCTCCCTGCACGTCTCAGTTGGTGAAACAAACTCATCCTGGGGCAGCTTGTGTCGGCCAGGACAGCACATGGATCCTGTTTCCATCCTGGAATGCTGATTTTCTCCCATTTTCCATTAGCAGAGCTATTAGGGACTCGAGGCTACAGGACAGAAAACAACCCCTTCCCTATGTTGTCATTACAGCTTAAAAAACTTGTATTTCTCTTAAAACTCCTGCTTAGAAACAGTTGTATTAAAACTCTTGAAATCAAGTTCCTCTTGTGTCTTCATCCCTTCTAGTTGAGCAGGGTTTGTGCAATACTTGATAAATCCAAAGCTCAGATTTTCCTGGCTGGAATTAGAATATAGGGAGCTATATTTGAATTTCTCTGATTTTGTGTTTTTCCTCATTTCTAGCTGAGCACTTTACACCTGAAGGATGAAAAAACCAAACCAGATGCCAATGGTGAGTTCCAGCTGCTCAGATGGGCTTGGAAAGGGTGGAATGTTTTCCTGTGGAGGTTCAGAGCACTGCTGCCAAAGTAAATTGCTGATAAATCATGAGATTCCAGAAGAGCTGAGATTAAGCAGCAGCACAGACTAACTATTCTGGTGTCTCAGGGAGCTGTGTGAGCAAAATCCATTGGTGTAGTTGCTAAACTCCACTTGGAGCTGGTGCTTGGGTTTCCTCTGCACAGCAATGGAGCAGGACAGTTCTCCTCAGGAAAATGAGCTGTTCTGCAGCTTTTCCCAGGATATTGCAAAGCTCTGGGGGTGTGGGCTGTCCTGATGCCTGACCTCACCTCTGCCCCCCTAAACTGTTCCAATTCAGGTGCCCTTGTCAAGGCAGATGACAATGTGGAGAAGACAGAGGATGAGGAGAAGGGTAAGTGCCTTCCTGAAAAAAGCTTTGGCAAGGAAATTAATGTAATTTAATTATAATGATATATATACTTAAAGTAAGTCTGCCTTATGTCTCAGGACCGCTGATCTTGTATCCTGCCCCAAGGACTTAATTGTAAGACATGTCCTTCCTGCATAACACTTTTAAAGGCATTGTGTCCTGTAATAACTTGGGAGACTCCTGGATTAGAGTGGAGAGAAATAAGGGGATAGCTGTATCCTCAAGGCAGGACTGGATACAGGAGCAGTTGGATAACCTGGAGCTGGGATTGCTGTAGCAACCAACAAGTTGCCTTTATGCAGTGGCTGTTCAGAGGTGGGTAAAGGCTCACATTCTTTCAGAAGGTGGTTTTAGGAAACAGATTTAGTAGCAAAACCCCAAAGTGCAGCAGTTTAACCTCGTTTAGATCTCCCTTATTCTCAGCCCTTGTGTTTCAGCTCTGAAATCTTTTAAAGTACCGTTTATCCTCAAACTTCCTTTAAAAATAAAGCTCTAGGAGGTGTCTGCCCACATGTCAGAGTGAGGGTTGAGGAGGCCTTACCCTGTCCCAGGTAGATGCTAAGCTAAAATTGTCTTAATAAGCAGAGATCTGGATCTGTTAGAGTCCCCCTTAGAACAGTGCTCGTTTGATTTGTCTTCCTGGGTATTAAATGGGGGAATCTCTGGGGTCTCTCCGTGTCTCATCTATGGGCTCTTCAAGCCATTATACTCTAATGAAGAATTGCAGTATTTGGAGGGATTTTGTTCCTTTTAAGTGGCTCAGGAGTTCAGTGAGAGCAAGACCTGGAACAGGCTGTGGCTGATGGATTTGTGTTTTTCACCTCCTTTCCCAGAGGACAGGGCTGCGCAGTCCTTACTGAACAAGCTGATCCGCAGTAACCTGGTTGACACCACAAACCAGGTGGAGGTGCTGCAGAGGGACCCCACATCACCCCTCTACTCTGTCAAGTCTTTCGAGGAGCTGCGCCTGTAAGTGCCTGCTGCTGAGCCAGAGCCTTCTCTGCATGGAGCTGTTAAATCCTGGGATCAGATATATTAAATAGGCTCCCTTAGAACTGGATTTTTCAGTTTGTCATGGGGAGCCTTATTCTTGAACTCAGGGAGTGAGAGCAGTCTTGCTAAAACTGCCAGAGAAGATGTGAGTTTGGAGCCCAACAGGTAGTTGGAACCTCTCCTCGTGTCCTGAAAAACTCCCTGGTTGCATAGGGGATACCACTTAAAAGTACATGGGTTTGTGTTTCAGGTTACTGCCAACCTGCCATCAATGAGTGAATGTATCATTTGTGTTATTTAAATGCAAGGAGTGTTGGTTTATCTGGGTGCCTGGTGTGAGTTTCCATCTGAAACAACAGCAGTGAGCAGCACAAAGGGAAAAGCTTATCTTTTCCAGCAATACTGGATTTATGTACTGGAGAGACCAGTATTTTCTGACTTCCTTCCCATTGAAAACCTCTACCAGTGCAGCTTTCAAGGGATGATAACTGATCCATGGTTGATGGATATATGTATTAATATGCTGAAGAGTGTGTCCTGGTGGGATTGTTGTGCTTGCATTGATGTCAGGTTTGTTGCTCTACAAGCTCCACAGGAAAATGGGAGCTTAAAAGCCTTCTCTCCATGAAATGCCAGGATGTTTTGCTTTGTTAGTATTCGTGGTTGAATGTCTACAAAAAGAAGCTGAGGTCCTGCAGTGCCTGTTAGACTAATTCATTCCTGTGTTTCAAAAGGCAAACAATCCCAGGGAGTTAATGACAGGGACAGCCAGCCTAATTGAGTCTTCATTTTGTTATGACTCGGGGTATCCTTGGCAACTGGTGCAGAGTTGGGCTTTGTCTGTCCTTGCTTGGAGCAGCACAAGGTTACGTTTTCAAAGAGCTTTTGTTGCAGCCATCGTTGGAAAGCAATACAGGATTTTTGCAAAAGCACGTTGTGCTGAATAGGAAATTACTGCAGTGGGAAATGTGGGCAGGAGACCTGTAAGCTGCTTTGAAAGGAGAGCCCTTCTGAGAGCACTCACAGCATCCAGGGAGCACTTGGGGGTCATCAGCTGAGAATTTCCAATACGATAACCCGGATTTAGGTTGTTCTGGGGTCTCCTTGTCTACACAAGTGTCTGCTGAGAGTAGAAAGCTCCCTTGGGAGAAAGCAGCAGATGAGAGTTTGCAGGCCAGCAGTGTCACCACACAGTTCTGGGTGTGAGGGCTGGCTTGCAGCCACAGATCACAAGGTGTAGTCACAGCAAACTCAGCTAATTATCAGTCATTTACCTGGGCTAGCATTGCTCAGCTGTATTACAGAATCCACACAACTTCCTGAAGTCCTTGCAAGGATCCCATGATCCCTTCATCCTGTTCCTCACGCTTTGTCCCACATTTAAGTCATCGAGGAGTGATAATTCTGGCACCAAGATTAGGCATGGCTGAGGAAATGGGATTGGCCTGAAGGACAGGATTAATGCTTTCTGCTCTGGGATTCCTGGATTGTCTGAAAAGCTGTTTTGGAACAAGCAGTTCTGGCCTTAGACACAGGCTTTGCCCTCAAGCTGGGATAGGTGGGCTGGCTTACTAAATCCAGGGCTTTTTGCAAAGCTTCCTGTCCAGACTTCTGGCTGTCACTTGTAGCTTCCAGATGCTGACCATAGTTGTTTCACAGGTGGGATTGTTGCAAGGACAGCTGTAGGATGTCTTCTTGAGGGTTTTTCTCACCTTTTTGTACAGAAATGAAAACTAAACGGACTTAAATAGATCATGATACAAAAATTTCTCTTTTCAGGAAACCACAGCTCCTGCAAGGAGTCTATGCCATGGGCTTCAACAGACCATCTAAAATCCAAGAGAATGCCCTGCCCATGATGCTTGCTGAACCGTATGTACACATTCTTCCTATTCTCTACCAGAACAGAAGGATTTAAAAGGTTCAGTGTGCTGCTCCTGAATTTTGGATGGGCGGAGGGTGATGGAGAAACTCGTAGGGTATGGAGAAAGGGTTCCCATGTCATGGTGTTGCTGTCATTATTAACTATGTGACAGCAGCCCTTTGTCCTTTTGGATTTGTCCTTTTCCTAGGGCTGGTACTGAGCATGCACTGCTGTGGGGTTTGGGAGGTCGTTGCCATTTTCCTCATTAGTTTGGGAAGAAATACTGCAAAATGGCTCAGAAATCCTGGGTGGATAGGAGTAGCTGAGGTGCTGATTTTCGTCTCCACAACCCTGATCTGGAACGTGTGAGGTACTGACACTGGGGAAGACATGTGAAATGAGAAATCACTGAGAGATAATCACAGTTCTTCCAAATCTCCATAATTGAGAAACGGTGGAGGAGAGTGTTTGGAGTGTATGCAGCATGGCTGGTCAGACTGGCCATGGTTACAGAGCAGGGGTAAATGTGACAGGATTCAGATGCCACCATGCTGCACCCTCTGAGCTGTGCCTGCTGTGCCCCCAGCCCGCAGAACCTCATCGCGCAGTCGCAGTCCGGTACTGGCAAGACAGCTGCCTTCGTCCTGGCCATGCTCAGCAGGGTTGAGCCTGGGAACAAGTATCCACAGGTAAAGTTGGTGGGATGTGGCTGTTTCAGGGCGTGTTTCACCCTGGCGGTGCAGTGCCATCTAGTGAAGAGCCTGAGCTGCTGGGAGGCCTTCAGATGTAAATTCATGGCTTGATGGAGCCACGGTGTTATTTCTTTAAACTGCTTAAAGGGGATGGAGGTTTGGGGATTTTTCAAAATGCCTTCAGTGCAAAAGGTGTGGATTTTGCTCAAAGCTTGTTCCTGTCAGTCCTTCCTGTGCATCACACAGGATGCTGTTGCTCTGTGAGGAGTTAATCTTTCTGGGAGGACTTAAATCAGAGAAATAGTGCAGGCTGAAGGGGGTTGGGTAAGTGGGTTTGGGGTGGAAGAGAAGGTAACTGTGACAACAGAGCAGACAGTGCCTGGAGAGGGTCTTTTTAAACCAAATTTCCTCATGGGATGGTTGAGAAACTTCAGCCATTTGCATGTTTGTCTCGAAGAAAACTTCAACAAGGATTTAAAAAAGCAAGTGTGATAGTGTTGCCCTTGATGCTGATCACCTCACTCGTTATTCTTCTGTTCCTCCAGTGTTTGTGCCTTTCCCCAACATACGAGCTGGCACTTCAAACAGGAAAAGTGATTGAGCAGATGGGAAACTTCTACCCAGAGCTGAAACTTGCGTATGCTGTCCGAGGCAACAAACGTGAGTAAACGCAAACCAGGAATGAGGGGATGGTGCTCCTCAGGTGCACCAGAGCAGTCAGGTGGTGAAATAGCTGGGTCACAGAGGGCCAAAAGATTTCCCTGTCTGCACAGCCACCCTAGAGCAGCCCTTCCTTCTGTCTTGGCAGTGGAGAGAGGGCAGAAGATCTCGGAGCAGATTGTAATCGGTACACCTGGCACCGTGCTGGACTGGTGCTCCAAACTGAAATTCATCGATCCCAAGAAGATCAAGGTGTTCGTGTTGGATGAGGCAGATGTGATGATTGCCACCCAGGGCCACCAGGACCAGAGCATCCGCATTCAGAGGTACGGAGCGGTGCCACAGGGACAGCGGGGCTGCAGTCAGGACCGCTGTCCTCACCAATGAAGCAACAAGATTGAGATGACAGATTAGCTCTAGTCCAGGGGGTTCGTAGAGGCACAGTGTCAGGGGATGACAAGCAATTTTCATCTCACAGAATCACAGAATGACTAGGTTGGAAGAGACCTACAAGATCATAGAGTCCAACCAATGCCCTAACATCTCAACGAAACCATGGCACCAAGTGCCACATCCAGTCTTTTTTTTTTAAACACATCCAGGGATGGTGACTCCACCACCTCCCTGGTCAGACCATTCCAGTACTTGATCACTCTTTCTGTAAAAAACTCTTTCCTGATATCCAACCTATATTTCCCTTGGTGCAGCTTAAGGCTGTGTCCTCTGGTTCTGTCAGTGCTGCCTGGAGAAAGAGACCAACCCCACCTGAGCACAGCCACCTTTCAGGAAATTGTAGAGAGTGGTAAGGTCACCCCTGAGTCTCCTTTTCTCCAGGCTAAACACCCCCAGCTCCCTCAGTCGTTCCTCACAGGGTTTGTGTTCCAAGCCCCTCACCAGCCTCGTTGCCTCCTCTGGATAGGCTCAAGTGTCTCAATGTTCTTCCCAAACTGAGGGGCCAGAACTGGGCACAGCACTCGAGGTGTGCCCTCAGCAGTGCCCAGTACAGGGGAACAATGACCTCCCTGCTCCCGCTGGCCACACTATTCCTGATACAGGCCAGGATGCCATTGGCCTTCTTGGCCACCTTACAGAATAAAAATCCTGTCCCTGGAGCAGGGTTTATTCCTTTCTAAGAAGGTAAGTCTGGATGCCTGTGGTCCATGAGGGAGTGATCATGGGTGGGTAAGATTGGTTTTAGTCTTTCCAGCACTGAAATAACTGGTTCCAGGGTTATGGTTTTCCTTTGCCTGTAGCATGAATTCCATCAGGATAGCAGGAGATTATAGTGTTGTGTGGGAACCCTCCCATTTCTCTCTCTCTTTCAGAATGCTCCCCAGGGACTGCCAGATGCTCCTGTTTTCAGCCACTTTCGAGGATTCTGTGTGGAAGTTCGCTCAAAAAGTTGTTCCTGACCCAAACATTATCAAACTGAAGCGTGAGGAGGAGACCCTGGACACCATCAAGCAGTATTATGTTCTGTGCAATAACAGAGATGAGAAGTTCCGGGCTCTCTGTAACATCTACGGCGCCATCACCATCGCCCAGGCCATGATCTTCTGTCATGTGAGTGCTGCCAGGGAATGTTAGTCCTAGTGACCCCCTTAGAGTCTGCCAGTGCTAAAACCAAGCCAGACATGGTTTCCAGAAAGGAACTGAGAACAGAATTGCCCTTTTTGGCTTCTCTGGCTCCGTCTTTGAGTGAAATCCTGAAAGCCACGTTAGCGCTGGCTGGTTTGATTCCCTGGGTTTGTCCATCCAGGAGACAGCATTGGACTTTTTTATTCCTGAATGGTCATTGTTATCACTGCAGTCCTCTGAAGCAAAGATCAGAGTAATGCACATTTTTCCAATAGTCTGAACTACTGAAAAAAAAGAAGTGTGGTTGGAAAATGGATGAAAATAGGGCAGAATGAGGGATTTGGAAGTCTTTTGCTTGTCTAGCTGATAACAGAGCTGTTCCTGGGACTTCATTTCCCTCAGGTAATTGAGGATGCACCTCTGGGATCTCACTGTGAATCATACTGAGACTTGGTTTTCTTCCTCTGGAAACCGCCATGATCATCTCTAGGGAAAAATCAGTGCTGACAGCACAGAACAGCCAGGCAAAGTGAGCTCAGACAGGATGAAAGCGTTTGGAGTCTGCTGCAGCAGTTTGCTTTTAGGCTGTCTCAAGACATAATTGAAGCTCAAAAAACTGTTAAATTCAAGGCTGTGCAGAGCCTCTGTGGGATTTCACAACTACATTCAGGTCTGACCCTGCCATTTTTCAAGCTGAGTAGTTGCTGTTTTGTGACAAGTTTCATGAGTTTTCAGTGTATACATGTAGTGTCAGTCTCCAGCAGAGTGAAATCCAGGGAGCAGAGCACAAAGTAAACGTGTCTTATTAATTGGGGGCTCCTGTGGTGGCTGAGGTGTCCTTCTGATACAGTTTGTAAGGGAGACAAAAACTGAGCAGCCATGGAGCTTCCAGTGGGCCCCCAGAGAGGTTTGTTGTCGCTTTGCAGCATTAAAACCCCTTCCCAAATGTGGGCCTGGCTGTGTGTTGCAGACTCGGAAGACGGCGGGGTGGCTGGCGGCGGAGCTGTCCCGGGAGGGCCATCAGGTGGCCTTGCTCAGCGGGGAGATGATGGTGGAGCAGAGAGCTGCCGTGATCGAGCGCTTCCGAGAGGGCAAGGAGAAGGTGCTGGTGACCACAAACGTCTGTGCCAGAGGTAGGATACGGAGGAATGGGGCCAGGTGATGCCCTAGGATTTTAGCTTTTCTATTTTTCATGTATTTGTAATCCTGCAGCTCTTTAGTGTATAACTCTGAACTCCACATGCAGTGTCAGCTGCTGTTCTCCCATTTTGGTCAGACACAACAATTCCTCTCCAGGCCTGGGAATCAAGGACACCTCACTGTCTCAGGCCCCAAGAAATTAAACAAAACTGAATCTGGGGAGAGCAGACTTGGGGTAAATGACTTCATTACCTGAATTAGAAGATTAACCCCCAATATACAAATGAACCAAACTTACAAAAGTATGAAAACCCGTGACCCATGGTCCATTTTTGGCTGTACCCCTTGGGGGGCTTCGTCTGCCCGAAATGTACCTGAAGGCCCTTCAATAAATACTGCTTTTTATTCCCTTAATTTTGTCTGGCCTCTATTTTTAGATGCCTAAAAAGGCATCACAGGGAGGGCTGGAAGCAGCACTTACCCTGACCAGCTCGCAGGAGGAATTCACATCCTCAGGTGTTCCAGTTGGGAGAAATTGGTGTCCTTCCCCTGTATGCCTGTGGGCAAATACAGGATTCCTTGTTGGCTTCCTGCTGCTTGAGATGGAAAAGTCCATCCTCTGAGAGTCTGGCACCAAGCCTGCCTTGTGCTGCTGACATTCACACTTTGCAGTGAACGTGTGCCCAAGTATGGAAAACTGAAAAATAGTGAAATCCAGTTCACTATCCCAGTAGGAATTTGTGGTGTAATTTGACATCCTAGAACAGTTAAGACAGGATTGTACTTGGAAAAAAACAAGTGGTCTTTAGAGCTTTGCAGGGAAAGAGAGAGTTTCTGAAATATTTAAGTGCTGGTAGAATTTCCAAAATATTTAAGTGCCTTTGGCTGGTTCAGTGGGACTTTCTGCCCTAACAGCTCGATAGTTTTTATTTCCAAGTACCCCGTGAGGATATTGTGGAAAAGCTCCCTTTCAGAGTGTGAGGAGGCTGTTCCTGCTCTAAAAAGATTGAAGTGAAGTTGTGTAACCCGATGCTTTCTTTTTGTCAGGGATCGATGTAGAGCAGGTGTCTGTTGTTATCAATTTTGACCTTCCTGTGGATAAGGATGGAAATCCAGACAACGAGACCTACCTGCACCGGATCGGCCGCACCGGCCGCTTTGGCAAGCGAGGGCTGGCCATTAACATGGTGGACAGCAAGCACAGCATGAACATTCTCAACAGAATCCAGGAACATTTCAGTACGTACCCTCAGGCTTTCTCCTTTCTCTGAACTGTTGAATTACTGCAGAATTTGACTTGCTGGATGCTGAGCAGGTCTAAGGGTGCTTGTTGAGCCTTAAACGGGTGGCAGAAGAGCACAGCAGGAGTGTTTGGTGTAGCATCACTTGGGGTTGTGACCTGCTGCCTGTGACAGGAGCAGAATAAATCAGGCTGTGTTTGCGGGCTGCCTGGATAGTCCTTGAAGTGGATGTTCCAGGGGTGGGTAACACTGGAGTACCCAGATGGGCCTTTGATAAAACGAAAGTTTCAATTTGTATTTTTAAAACCTGACTGAACATTCCCTGATAAACCAGAACTCAAATCCAGCTGAGGAGAGCAGCGTTCTCTTCTCTACTCAGTGTTAGAAAATCTGACCTATTTCTCTTCTTTCCCAGACAAAAAGATAAGCAAATTGGATACTGATGACTTGGATGAAATTGAGAAGATAAATAACTGAAATAGCTGCTGGAACTGGTGTGTGCCCTGCTGTGGAAACTCTCCCACTACAATTGGATCAGCGTTTGGATTGGCACAGCCTCTCGGCTCGTCCCAAAAAGGACTCTTCAAGATACGAGTACACAAAAATTACCTCATTTTCAAAATTGCAGCTGGACTTCAAATTGTGCAACTATGGGGAGGAAGAGGAAATGTTTACAGAAGCTTTTAACATTTCTTAGTTTAGCCTTAAAATGGGATGATCTTTGGAATTCTGGGAAAGACACTTGCCGAAAGAGAGGCAATAGGGAATTACCTAAAATTTTAAAAGAAAAAAAACCATTATTGTCTTTAATTGGAATAATGTGCAGCATTAACCTGATCAGTTTAAATTCAACAGCTGAATATATAATGGACATAAGGAAAGGAAAAAAAAATAAAAAAAGAAAACCTAAAAACCCCAAACAAGGCAGCTGGTTTTTGGCTAAATACTTAACTTGTACAAACTAGGATGTCATTCTCTTTGGCGCTCCCCTGAGCTCTTTTAAGACTCATTTCTGGCTTTCTGCTGGATTTGCCCTGCTTTTCCTTACATAAATTGTCCTGAGGATATCTGCAGTAGCTCCTCCTCGCAAACACAGGTGCCGTGTCGCTTTGCTGGGCAGTATTTTCTTTTCTTTTGTCCTGGATTTGTTGGGATGGCCGCTCTCTGTGACGTGGGTGGTGGTGACACTACAGAAGTTCATCCCAAGTGTTCAACCTGGCTATGGTGTGGGTGGGTGGGGTGGGAGGGGCAGTATGAAGGGAACTGTACTAATGAATTGCCTGATTACATTCACCTCTGTGAATGAAATTCACCGTGTGATTAAATGCACCATGCTGTGAAGCTCAGCATGGGTAAATGTACAGAGCTGCTGGGCTTCAACTATCAGATACAGGATTAAAAGAACAAAAAAATCATGATAGCCTGGATTGACCAAAAAAAATCTACCCTTAGAACACCAAATTTACCTGTTGCAGTATGTTTCAGTACCAGAGTTTTGAGTTAAATTGCTCAGCCAAATTGCAGATGGGAAGTGCTCCATAGTGCAAAATAGGTTGTTGGTCCCTGCCCCGGGGTGTTCCATGGAGAAGGAAGGATTCACAGCTCCTGGAGAAAGTAAGGATGGTGCCTCCTGTGTGTTGGGACCACTCTTGTGCACACAGCTGGACACTGTGGGCTGTTCCCCCAGCCCAGTCTCCAGGAGAAGGAGGTTCCTGAACCAGGACTTAGGGTGCACAGCTCTTTGTTGGGGGGACATGGGGACATGCATGAGCAGCCATGGGCCTGCTACTCAGTGTGGGAATCACGTCAAAACAAATGTATAAATTGTAAATTTAAACTGAATTGTTTTCTTTGCAATTTTGGCCATCATATTCTGTTCAAAGACAGGAATATGGATCCTTTTACCAAGTAAAAAAAAGGCTCATTTAAAATGTACCTAAAATTTTAGGAAATTGTGCACCCTTTTATCAATTTGTATAAAGGCTTTAGTGAAGAAAAAAAAAACAGCTTAAAATTAAACTTTTTGTATTCTGGGGTGTATCTATTTTTATTCTGTTGGAATCCTATTTAAAGTGGCAGGTGAGTGAGTGCTTATGTGTGGAGTGGAATACTTGATTTAATCACCTACTTTACCAGTACAGTTGAATGACCTGGTGACAGCAGACTATTGGATTGAATTGTCATGGAAGCTGCTGCTGGTCCTGTGTGCTGTTTCTAATGTACTTTTAATTGGAATTAAAGAACACATACTGAACAATGCCTTTGCTGACTTCTTGATTGAATACTTTGTTGGTGTTTAAAAGCCTCAGTAAGGACATTCTCAGCCAAAAGTCCTGGTAAGTTTATATTTGACAGAATGAATTTTAATGCTGAAATTCTTAAAAGATTCCCACAAAGAAGTTTGTTAAATGATGCCACGCAATAAATGAGGTCAGATAAATATTGTTCTTCCCCCTGTGCTTCTCGTCCTGGACTTAGAGTTGCTGCTAAAATCTCCCAGAACAGTTCTGAAGGGAAGAGGAGAACTGAGGGAGAGAAGAGGTGTTTTCCCTGCGCTGTGCTTGCCTAGATCAAGACTTGATATTTTTTGCCCATCTTTGGTGATGCTGTAGCCTGGGTGAGGTGATTAGAACCAAACTCATGCAGCTTTATCAGGAGGAACATCCTCCAGCATGAGAAATCCACTGTGAGCCAAGTTACTCTGAATTGTCTGATTGTTCTGCTCTTGCTCAGAGCCCCTGTGCTCTCACAGCTGCCTGGTGGTCCCTGGCTCTGGTCACAGCTTGTCACTGATGAAGAGTGTTTCCTCCTTGGCTGCAAGCTTGTCTTGAGCACAGGATGCAGATACAAACTTCAGGAAGCTGGTGTAGAGGGCAGCTGACCATCCCCAGGCTGATTTGGGCAGCCCTGAGGTATTTGCCATCAGATTAAAGAAGAGCAGGTGTGATGGATAAACCTCAGCTCATGTAAATCATTTAAAGTTCAAGTTTCAGCCTAAAAGGTTTTATTTAACACAGAATGGAAACACTCTGAAATGTAGGAGTAACACAGTACACACAACAGGCAGAAATAGGGAATTAACTTCCTAACACTGAAGGAAACATGGGAAATGGTCCCTTTTCCTGAAACCAAGTGAAATACTTTGTGCTTCTGTTGAAGACACCTATATGTTGTGATATCTGGGACTGCTGCTGAGCGATTCCCATGACCAACAGCAGCAGGGACCACTGTTCATCAGATACTGGTTTTACAAAGCTGCTGGACTCTTGATTTAGCATCAGGTACCACACTCACAACCAGCACCAGCAATCAGCTTTCTGCTCCTGTTGTGTTTGTGCTCCTGTGCCGAGTTGGTTTGGCAGTTACACGGAGCTTCAAAATAAATTTGGTTTGCCTCAAAACCTTTAAACTTGCTCATCTGTGTGCCAAGTGGTCCGTTTTTAAAGGAGATTAAAAATTACCGCCTTAGAAATTTCATTGGAAACTAGAAGATATTTCTCTTTTTTTAGCACAAGCACATTGTGTTTGCCTAAACCTGCCAAGTCACCCAACCAGCCTTTTAATGATGGTTGAGCAAAAGATGGCTTACTCCTTGAGCCAATTCCCAGTCAAATCCCATTAATACCTTATTTAAAAATTCCCAAAGCAGCACTTGCTTCTTGGACTAACTCACTTCAGTGTAGAGGGGTTAAATGGAATTATCTGTAACATCCCTTCTTAACTATCCATCTCTTCTTACCTATAGATCACATGAGCCAAGTAAGAGCAGGACAACTAAGGAGAAAATCCTGTTGCTCCCCAAGACAGCCAAAATAATAATGATTTGTTCTTAAAAAGATGATTTAGTCATAGTTAAAGAGCTGGACTGAGGTCACCCAGAAAGACCTGAGCCCTCACAGGTATTTTACAATCAGTCTTGTAATTTAATACTTCACAATAACTCATTAATGTATTATTACTGTTATTTCAAGATTGTTTTGGCATTTGATCTCCTTTTCAGTCTCTTGAGAAGACGTTTAAGATAATGATAAGCTACTGAAGGTGGTCCTGTAGCTACACCAGTTCTGTTTCTACCTTCCCACATGGTGCTTCTGTGTTCAGAGAAGTGGTACCTTTCCAAAACATAGAAAAGGACAAGGGGAGAGGTCTTGGAAACCGAAATTTTCAAAGAACATCAGCAACTTCAAGAAACCAGAAAGGCTGAAGGTTGGTGGTGCTGAGGCAGAAATTTGTGATGGCACAGGTGACACAGGCTGCTCTGTATGAATCAGGTTTATGCATCTGAAATACTACTTTCTGAAATACTATTTCAAGTACTATTACATATCCATAACTCTGCTTCATAGGGATTTTGTGGGAGATGGAAGAATAAGAAGTAGGTGCAGGAAGCATCAGACTCTCAGTTTTTTGGAAGAAGCAGTGGACCCCACTGGGCAGAAGGACCCACAGCATCTCTGTGTGCCTAAAGATCTGCTGCATCGTGCTGCTCGTCCTGTCGGATGCACAGCACGGACCTGGGGAGGATCCCGCACTCGTGAAGGGACTTTGTAAGGTCAGAGAAGCTCCTCCGGGGCACCTCCATGGTTTCAACGCTGCAGTGTTGGTAGTTGGCCAGCAGTTTCTGTCCTGCTACGGCAAGGACCGTCTGGAGGCTGTCAGAGGGCTTGAAGTGGTGCTCAAACCTCTGCCCAGAGGGAGATCGGACAGCGAGCAGCACGTGGGGCTCTTCTGGGCCTACAGGGAACACCCAAGGGCCCTCCTGCCTCCCTTGCCCTCCCCACCGCTCAGGGGCACAGTGCATGTGTGAGCTCTCTCCAGTGAGAATGTCACTTCCTGACAATGTGCTGGCAGATCCCTGTCCTCCAGAAAAAGTCTTGATGGCTTTTGGAGCATCCTCCTGGCCCTTGCTCACTTGCAGCCGGTTGGTCCGTTCAGCCAACGCCTCCACGGCGTCGCTCCCGACGCCCTTCCGGATGATGGAGGGGAGCACCCGGTACTTGTTCAGGGAGGAGGAGCTCTTCAAAGGCACTGGCTGCAGGAGCTTTGGGATTCTCTTAGGAGACACCTGGCTAGGTGGGAATGCCGCTTTTGTGAGTGGTGCTCTGCGGCCGTTCCCTAATTCCCGAGGAGAGGCTGCTGGCGGGGAAGATGGCACGTGGCACAGATAGGCTTCCATGCCCTGAGGGTGGCTCAAGCTTGGCCTCCGTCCCTTGGCAGATTTGGGCCTGGAGACGTGCATGGGGATGGCGCTGGCCCACGGCAGAGTGGCTGTGCACAGAGGGAAGCGGAGCTGAGCTGGTGCTGTGTCCTGGAAAGCCGCTGTGGCCATCGCACCTGGAGGCTGGGAGCAGAGGGAAAAGTTACAGGAACTGGCCAGGAGACTTCAGTCTCCCTGAGATGGCCACGCTGTGCTGTGTGTCAGGTAATAACAGAAGAAGTCTGGGGTATCACTGCATGGGCAGGCAGCAGCCCTGCTGTGCAGTAAGGGCTGAGTCACAGAGGGTGGGAGATGCCTCATTTGGAGGGACTGGCTTTGGCAGGAATTGTGTAAAGTTGACCCACAGCTTTGAGGAGTTGTGCCCTTTGCCACTAAGTTTTTGATGGAAAGAACAATTTCTTTCCTCTGAAGATGGAAACAGTGCAAATGGGAGCTGAGTGAAGCTCAGAGCACAGCTCTGGCCTTTTCACTGTTCCTGCAGTGGCAGATTCAGTTCCCGTTGTGGATTTTGGGATAAGACTGACTACACTTCACGTTTTAAAGGTGTCTCAAGACGACTGAGATTAAAAAACCCTGATTCAATACACAGAAACTTGTTCTGACTCTCCAGTGACCAAAAGCTGCTCAACAGAGAATGATTTACCTGAGGGAATGGCTGGAGCTGTGTCATGGGAGGTTTAGGTTGGATATCAGGAAAGGTTCTTCCCCAGAGGGTGCTGGCACTGCCCAGGCTCCCCTGGGAATGGGCACAGCCCCAAGGCTGCCAGAGCTCCAGGAGTGCTTGGACAACACTCCCAGGGATGCACAGGGTGTGATTGTTGGGGTGTCTGTGCAGGGCCAGGGGTTGGACTGGATGATCCCTGTGGGTCTCTTCCAGCTCAGGATATTCCATGATTCTGTAATATAACCTCCACTGCGGAGGAAGCCACTTCTGCTGCATGTTCCCCAAAGGAAGCTGCACTTGGAGCTCACAGCTATGCTGGGACAGACAGCCCAGCCACTGGGTCACAACAACATTTTGGAGAAGTGCCACAGGGAACCTTCTTTTCTGTTCCTGTGGGGTTTGTGGCAGCATTTACCAAGGGGAAAAAAAAGGTCACCTTGGATTGCTTGGCATTCTCCAGAAATGACACAGTCACATTGAGCTGCTGTTTGTCACCCCAGCAGTGCGTTGGCCAATGCAAACCTCGTGGAGTTCAGCAAAGCCAAGGGCAAAACCTTACACTTGGGCTGGGGCAACCCCAGGCACACCTGGGTGGAGGAGGGATGAAGAGCAGCTCTGGGAGAAGAACACCCTGCAGAGCTGCCTCCAGCTCGGGGGTCCCCAGCAAGGGAAGGACATGGAGCTGCTGGAGAGAGTCCAGAGGAGGCACCAGGATGATCAGAGGGAGGGAGCAGCTCTGCTGGGAGGAAAGGCTGGGAGAGCTGGGACTGTTCAGCCTGGAGAAGAGGAGGCTCCAGGGTGACCTAATTGTGGCCTTCCAGTGCCTGAAGGAGCCATCAGGAAAGATGGAGAGAGACTGTTTTCGAGGGTCTGGAGTGCCAGGACAAGGGGGAATGGCTTCCCACTGACAGAGGGCAGGGTTAGATGGGATCTTGGGATGAAATTCCTCCCTGTGAGGGTGGGGAGTCCCCGGCACAGGGTGCCCAGAGAAGCTGTGGCTGCCCCTGGATCCCTGGGAGTGTCCAAGGCCAGGTTGGACATGGCTGGGAGCAGCCTGGGACAGTGGAAGGTGTCCCTGCCCATGGCAGGGGTGGAACAAGATGGGCTTTAAGTTCCCTTCCAACCCAAACCCTTCTGGCATTCTATTCTAAACCAGAGAGAACAGCCCCTGTGGCACTTTGCCAGCAATGTGTTTGTTGTTTAACATTTCGTTTCTCCTCCAGCTCAGCACGGCCAAGGCAGAGTCCCAGCACACCCTGCCCAGCCCCAGGTGACAGACATGTCCCTCCTGAGCCCCCAGCGGAAGGGGACAGAGACACTCCCCCAGGTGACTCACCCCAGCTTCCCAGGAGCCTGTGGGAGGGACAGGGGCCGTACCTCCCCTCACTGCCGCTAACAAACAAACTCCAAGGCAACAAGGCACTGCGGCAGAACTGCCAAGTGCACGAGAGCACTTACAGGTATCCCCAGTACACCGCTGCCGGGGTGTGACTTCGGTGCATTCATGTTCCCATCAAGTTATCACCTGGGAGATTAAATAACGAGACGTTGGAGCAGTTGCTCCGTGGTAACGAGAACTTGCAATTCGCTCTAGATAGATGGACAGCTATCCAGGAAAAATTTCAATTCACCATCCGGGTCATAAGTTGTTTAATACCGAGTTTAATCTGATCCCAAAAGATAAGCAAAGTCGTAGGCCCCTCAAAGCCTTGACCATTTTCACTGATGCGTCTGGAGGGTCTCACGAGTCAGCGATGACTCGGAAAGATCCTCAGACTCAGCTGTGGGAAGCTGATTTTAAGATCGTTGAGGGCTCCCCTCAAGAAGCTGAGTTGGACGCTGTGGTCAGGGCTTTTGAGATCCCCAGACACTGCCATTCCAAGAACAAACCCCCAACCAACCAACCTGGCAGAAGCCCTGGTGGGGCCCTCCATGAGTTTCTGTATGGCGTATGTGAGAGAGGACAGGCTGAAAACACAGGCTCTGGTGAGGGGTGGGATGGGCAACCACAGCCAGGGAGGGCTGTGCCCACACGTGCCCAAAACGGTGACCCCAGGGCCTGGGAGGCTGGGCACTTCACAGCCCTGAGCTACAGCCCGGGATGACAGGCTGGATCAGGCTGGAAGTGGCAGCTCATCTGGTGCCACAGCCCAGGGCACAGGGCACAGGATGGTGTGAGGATGGCTCTGGAACATCTCCGGTGAGGGACACTCCACACCCTGCGCAGTGTATTCCAGCTATTTAAAGAAGTCCTTCCTCATCTTCAGGTGGAACTTCCTGGCCATCAGCCCCTGCCCACGGCCCCTTGTCCTGGTGAGGACTGGCAGAGCCCCAGGCAGAGCCCTCAGTGCCACAGCCTGGCTGGGCCCACAGCCGGGCCTGGGTCTG
>VXAX01001331.1:5328-23543 GCA_013399835.1 Leptocoma aspasia | reverse complement strand
CCAACGAGAAGCAGGTGCCCTTTTCACCCAGAAAATTGCCCAAATCTGTTTTCACTCCTTCTCCCTGCACTCCCCATTCCCCTGCATCCCCCAGCCCCCTGTTAAAATGTTTCTTCATTTTGCAACACTGCTGCATCCTGTACACCCTGCTAATCCCTTTTGGAAAAATTACCTGTTTTCACCCCAAAAAGTCCTCCCTGAGGAGGGGTGGATTTGGGTGGAGTTTGCAGCACCCAGTTGGGTCAGCACTCCCCGAAATACCTGCAAATTAAATGCAATTGCAGGAATTTTGCAGAAATACTCTATTTTTACACAAATTTGGGGTGATTTGTGTCAAGGCAGTGCAAAAACCAGGTGGTTTCGTGCCATCTGGGTGGTTTTTTGGGGTGGCTTTTGTTTTTGCAGTACCTGAACACGGTGATTCCCTACGAGAAGAAGGGCTCACCACCCTCTGTTGAGGACCTGCAGATGCTCACCAACAGTGAGTATTCATTCAAGCTGCTGTTTTGGGTCAGCATCACATGTTTTGGGGACACAAAGGCACATTTTGCTTTGCTTCAGTGGCTGCAGTGTGGGGTATCATTGCAGCACAGCCAGTTTGGGGGATTTTTTGCATCCTTGCAGCATGGCCAATTTAAGGTTCTACCACCCACGTTGCATCATTATTGCAACTAACCCACTTGGTGGGGAAAATCCCTGGTTTGCATCACTGCAGCACAGCTGGCTGGCAGCCAACACCTCCCCCCAGTTTATGCTCCTTATACCAGGGTTGATTTGGGGGTAAATCACCCATTCTGCACTGCCACACTTTGGCTAATTGGGAATAAAGTCCTTTTTGTGTGGATGTTCCCAGGCCTGCTACATAAATTATATGGGGAAATTGTATGGCAAATGTGGGGCTGGTTTGGGGGTAAAAAGGGACATTTGGGGGGCAGCAGGGCCAGGCTCACAGCTTTGTTCTCCCTCACAGTCCTGTTTGCCATGAAGGAGGGGAATGAGAAGGTGCCCACCCTGCTCACAGATTACATCCTCAAAGGTACCTGCTGCCCTCCTGCCTGCCCTGGGCACCCCTTGGGCATCCTTCACACAACTTTCCTGCAGCTGTGCCTCCACCACAGATCCCTTCTGCATCCTCCTGCCTCTCCTTTGCATCCTTTGTGCATCCCTTGCCCATCCCTATTGCATCCTCATTCGTCCCTTTTGCATCTCCTGTGCATCCTTGGAGAATCCCAGATAGATCCTGTGCCATCCCTCCTGCATCTCTGCTGCATCTCTGCTGCATCCTCCACTCATCCTTCAGGAACCCCAGGTGCATTTCCTGCACATCCCTCAGGCATTCTTTGTACAGCTCTCCTGTTCTGCCACACCTCTGGAGGTCCCTGTGCAGCTTCCTGCCCCATCCTGGGGCCCATCTGCTTCATCCACACAGCCTCATCACCCTCTGTGCACGCTCTCTCACCCCCCACACCCCGTCAGGCACCCTCCTCTGCCTCCTTGGGCATCCCCATCTTCCTTGCCTGTCCCAGGCATCCTTCTGCATCCCTGTGCATCTCCCACACCCCTCTTGTCCATCTCTTGTGCATCCTCCTGAGTCCTCGTGTGTCCTTCATGCTCCTTCTGTGCACTGCTGTGGGTGTGCATTCCTTGTGCATCCCTTTCATCTTCCTCCTGCATCCCATGTGCAGCCTCCTGCAGCACTGCTGCATCCTCACGTGCCCAGCTGCCTCGTTCACACTTGTGCAGCCTTTCTGCTCCTGAACCCTTGTGCATGTGGGGCACACTCCTGGCTGTCCCTGTGCACTCCTGGCTGTCCCTGTGCACACCTGTGTGTCCCTGTGCACTCCTGGCTGTCCCTGTGCACACTCCTGGCTGTCCCTGTGCACACCTGTGTGTCCCTGTGCACACCTGACTGTCCCTGTGCACTCCTGGCTGTCCCTGTGCACACCTGACTGTCCCTGTGCACACCTGTGTGTCCCTGTGCACACTCCTGGCTGTCCCTGTGCACACCTGACTGTCCCTGTGCACACCTGTGTGTCCCTGTGCCCTCCTGCCTGTCCCTGTGCACACTCCTGGCTGTCCCTGTGCACACCTGTGTGTCCCTGTGCACACTCCTGGCTGTCCCTGTGCACTCCTGGCTGTCCCTGTGCACACCTGAGTGTCCTTGTGCCACCCCTGGGCACCACTGTCCATCCACGTGCAGCCCAGTGCAGGTCTGTGGGGTCACCATGCACCCTCCTGCAGCACTGTGCATCCCCATGCACACTTGTGCATCCTCCTGCATCCCTGTGCATGCTCATGGATCACAGTGCATTCTCCTGCATTCCAGTGCATCTCCATGCATTCCAATGCGTGCCTGTGCATCCCTGTGTCTCCTCATGCATCCCTGTGCCTCCTCCTGCATCCCTGTGCATGCTCATGGATCCCAGTGCATCCTCTTGCATCCCTGTGCATTCTCCTGCATTCCAGTGCATCTTCATGCATCCTTTTGCATCCCTGTGCATCCTCATGCATCCCAGTGCCTCCTCCTGAATCCCTGTGCATGCTCATGGCTCACAGTGCAGTCTCCTGCATTCCAGTGCATTCTCCTGCATCTCTGTGCATCCTCCTGCATCCCAGTGCCTCCTCCTGCATCCTTGTGCATCCCTGTGCATCCTCATGCCTTCCAATGCACCCCCATGCCTCCCCACACACACCTGTGCCTGCTGCTGCCTCCCTGCCCCCNCCCCCCCGCGGTGCCCCTGTGCGGCGCCCCCCCCCTCTCTCTCCCTCTCTCTCTCTCTCTCTCTCTCTCTCTCTCTCCTCAGTGCTCTGCCCGACCTGACGTGGTGCTGCCCCCTCACTCCCACCCTGGCGCCTCCAAAACGGGGCCAAACCCGAGGAAAAAGGGTCACCCACCCGTGGCTGCCCCACCCTGCACTTCCCCCTTTGCACAGCTGGGAATAAAGAATTCCTTACATTAATTAGGCAACTGGTGTCCAGTGTCTGTGTCCCCGCCTTGCTCGTGGCAGTGCTTGGCAGCTTTTGATAGGGAAATGAAAAAAAAATCCCAATACAGACTTAGCTGCAGTGCTCACAAATATCCTGGCATCTATAAAAAACACAAAGTTCTGGCTAACGAGCTGCTGGGTGCTCAGAGGCAGCTGCAGCTGCCACCATCAGAGGGGCAAATTTCAGGTTAAATTCCATTCTCGGGGTTTTTCCCGTTTTTTCACTTTTCTGTGGCCTGATTTTCTGCTAAAAATTGTGCAAACATCACCCAGAAAATCAACCCATTATTAAGGAATGGCTCATTAAGGGATAGGGGGGATTCTGTTGCTTCCATCTGGGGGAGAATTGCTCTGTTTTGGGGTTTGTCACTCATTTTGGGGAAGAGTGCCTAATTTGGGGGTTGTTGCTCATTTTTGGAGAGTGTTATCCATTTTGGGGCAAATTCAGTCATTTTGGGGGAAGTCACTTATTTTGAGGAGAGTCACTGATTTCCAGAAGGACCAGTTTGAGACAGCATCCTTTGGGGACATGTCACTCATTCTGGGGAGAATTTTCGGAGAAAACAACTCCTTTTGGGGTGAGCACCCATTTTGGGGGACAATCACTCATTTCAGGGAGAGATTAGCCCCTTTTGGGTCATCATTTGATTCTGAGGAGCACCCCTCATTTTTGGAGACCATCGCTCATTTTGGGGTGAGCATCACCCATTTTGGGGTTGTCTGGAACACTTTGGGGGAGCTTCTGGGGGCAGAATCACTTGGTTTTGGAGAGAACAGCTCATTTTGGGGTGTGCATCATTCATTAGTGGCCAAAATCCCATTGGAGCTTGTTTGAGGGGGAAAATTTCCATTTTTGATGAACCATCAGTTTTGGAAGTATAAATCTAATTTTCTCCACATCACTCAATTACCAATTTGGGTCCATCCACCCATTTTGGGGGTAAATTACTTTTATGAGGGGAGTTTTGCCCATTTTGGGGGGTTATTCCTGCATTTTGGGTCTTCTCCACTCAAAGGAAGAAGCTGCCAAGAAAATACAGGTGCGACCCCTCATCTTGTAGCACTTTATAATAAATGGCCAGGAATTAATACTAAATTACAATGAATCCTTTATGAAATTACAGATTACATTCACGCCAGATCAGTATCCAAAAATAGGCATTTCTGCCCATTGCATCACTTGTGGTTTTTATCCCAGCTCTTGTTCAGGTTTTTTTTTGTCAACTCTTCAAGAGCCAGGAAAAAAAAGGACAATATGGGCAAAAAGCCACCAAGAAAATGATCCTTCTCCTAGAATCTCACATTTAGAGCAGGAACCTGCAGAAGACAATTCCTTTATTTTTGCCCTGGTTTGCTTTTGCATTTCATCCCATGCCACATTTTAAGGCGAATACACCCTTTTGCTAGCATTTAAAATAAAAAAACCCAAAATACAGGGTTTTTGGCAGTTGCCCTCCCCCATGGGGCTAAAGCTCCACCACTTTCCCATGTGGAGGGACAATACCAGGGAGAAATCATCTTTTAAGCAATAATACTTAGTTTCCTTCCACCCAGGCGAGTCTTGGGCATCACCATTCAATTTTGGGTGAAATCTTGCATTTTTGAAACCAATTTTTTCCCCATTTTTAGCTAACTCTGTGCCAAAATGCCTTGGAAAAGTTTTACTTTTGGCAGCCTTTGCCCCAACTCTGCGTCCAATCTCAGCCCTTAAGGACAAGAATGGGGTGAGTTGGATTTTTTCCAGATTCAGCAGAGATTTTAGCACATAAATTAAAGGATTTGGAGGAATTTCCTCCCTTTTCCAGAAAGTTGTGTCCAGAGTCACCAAACAGCCTCAGCACTGGGGCCAGAGCTGGGAGGTTTGGGCAATCCCATGAGTCGAGCACCAAACCCTCCTTGGATATAGCAGAATTTGCACTCGCTGATTATTTTTCTTCCCCTTCCATGCCAGTATTTATGCCTTTGAATGACCTTTCTTGGGGAAAAATCCAAAAAGCATCAAGTCTTGGGGTTGGTTTGGCTTTTCTTTGCACCAAGAAATCCAAGGGATGGACGCAGTGGCCCACCCACCACTGCCCAACAGCATCTGAGCGTCACGTGGGGAAAACAGCTTTCCCTAAAAATGCTTCTGCTTACCAAAAACTGAAGGGAAAAAGAAAAACAAAACCTGAAATAAAAGATTAATCTGGCCACAATATGTGCCTTGTAAACGTGTGTCCTGCGCTGCCGTGGTGGTCCCCGCGCTCCTGGGGCAGCCAGGGCCTCTGCCAGCGCTGCCAGTTTGCTTTTTTCTCACTAATTTCTTCTTCTTGCCTTTTTTTCTTTTTGCATTTCGGGGGGAATTTTGTATCTGGTGCTGTCAATGATTTGGGAGGGTGCAGGAGGAGCTATTCCAGTGAGTCACTGTGGTCCAAACCAAGGTCAGCACCGGGTGCTGCTGGGAGGCCACCAGGCTCTTCCTCCAGCTCTTCCTCCTCTTCCTCCTCCTCCTCCATCTCGTCCTCGTCCTCCTCATCCTCCTCCTCTTCCTCTGTGCCATCCAGGGAGTCGTCATGGGCTGCCAGCATTGCCTGCTGCATGGCCATGGTGGCAGTGGCTGACGAGAGGGGTTGGAGGTTGTCCATGCTGAGCGAGCCTGGAATTAAAAGAACAGAAATAAGGACTGCCCAGCTAATACAGGAAGGACAAAAGAAGTGCATAAACCAAGAATAACTCAAGTGGAAAGCTTGGAGAGCTTCACCCATAGGGTGTCCCACCTACCCCAGTCACTCCCCAAGGTCCAATCCTTAACTTTTTAGCTAATGCATCATTAAATAACAACAAACCTTAGTTCTGAGCAAGCAGATGCCCAAATTGGTTGGGCAGATCTTCTCTTCATCTTCTCTCAAGTCCTACCTTTCCTTCTCTTCATCTCGTCTGGTGTATGTTCATTTCTGCTCTCTTCACCTTCTCTTCATCTTCTCTCTTCATTGTCCTCATCTGTTCTTTGTTCATCTCTCCTCATCATCATCATCTTCTCTACTTTTCATTTTCATCATCTATTTTCTCTGCATCTTCTCCCTCTCCATTTTGTCCCAATCTGTCTTCTCATCTCCATCTTTCCATGTCTCCCCTCCCTCCCTTCCCAGCCCCTCAGGAGATGACCCAAGCCCCATCGTGGCTGATCATCACTGTGGTGGCCTGTCGCCAACATTTTGTGGGTCCCTGGGTGAAAAACCTGCAAAGGCTTTTCTTCCCAGGGAGAAGCACATTCTCAGCACAGAGTTTCTATAAACAATCTCTGAGCTGTGTTCTGTTCAAGGACATTGTCCCTCTGGCCTGGCTGTGGGAGGAAGCTGGTCCTGGTTATCAGTTCTCACTTTGTAGTGTCACACGGACAGGAGAGAGAGGGAGAGAAGGATTCTGCCACAGGCAGAGTCACAGCATTCTGAGATTCTTGTACAGGGCAGCAAGAAGAAAGCACCTGAGCTCTGTACATGCGCACGACATAGCCCAAGCCTCAGAACTTTGGAGTCATGTTAATAAATAATATTTAAGCCTTCTGATACATGGAGTCAAAGAGCCCTGATTCCTGGTGTCGGGCCATTCGCAGTAGTGGCCAGCTGGAAGGACCTCCTTGCATGGCCCACCTCGGGTGTTTCCCCACAGCTCAACAAAGGGCTCTAGAAATTCCCAATTTGGGCCATAATTAATGCACGGCCACTCCTTCCTGGAAGGGCAGGGACCACTGGGGCTTGTCCTTACCATCAGGATTTGTCCCTGCATTGCCACCCTGCTGCTGCAGGACGCCGGCGGCGATGGAGTTGGGCCAGAAGCGCTGCGTGGGCCGGTGCTGGGATTTGATTTTCTTGGCTTTGGGGGCTGGGTCCGGGTTGCTGGCATCCAGCATTGGCTGCAGGATGCGCCGCCGGGCGTTGATGAACCTTCCATGGAAAAGAGAGAAGGCTGGAATGAGTGAGAGTTGTTACACTGTGGCTGGGCTCACACAGAAATTTTAGAGATAACAAGTGAGTCTCTGAAGAAAGGTATGTAAACAATAGCTATGTTTTGAGACAGTGCTGAAACTACCAATGGAGTCAGATAAATTACCATAAGACCAATCAGCTTAATGGCAACGAAGCATGGTATAAAACTGCGTGTTCAAAATAAAGATTTTCATATTGCCACAAAGCAGAGTCACAGTGAATTTACTGCCTCTAGCTCGACTGTGACATCACACCAACACTGAGTTAAAGCAACATTATAGCAAATCAGTGGGTTGCAATATAATAATAATACTACTTTAAAAAAGCAGCTTCATTGTTCAAAAAGCTGGGGTTTTTTTTATTTGCCTGTGGCACATTGTAGCTCTACATTAATTGTTCCTGGTGAGCTGGGAGAATGCTGCACTTTGGATTTGCCAGGAGAGGGCACTGAGACCTTCCAAAGCAGTGCTGACACTAAACACCACTGAGCTCATCACCCAGAAATCACAAAATCCCAAAATCCCAGAGCCCCAAAATCCCAGAATATGCTGAGTTGGAAGGACTCACCAGGAGCATTGAGTGAGTCCAGCTCCTGGCCCTGTGCAGGACACCCCAAGAACCAGCCTTAACCACCCAAGTTATCCCCCTCCAAAAAGCACCAAAACAGGGTGGAAAAGGTCCTAAAGCCAGCAAAATGACTGTGTGGGCCACCAGTATGTGCTCACCAGTTGTTGACTTGCAAGAGGGTCAGGTTGGTTTGGGCAGCAATTTGCCTCTTCTCATCCTCTGTGGGGTAGGGGTGCTGGAAAAAAAGAGAGATGGGGTAGCAAGATTGCATCCCTGCATGCAAGATGTCACCACTGAGTGAAAAATAATGAAAACCTGCTTTTTTTTTGTTTCCCCCACCCTAAATTTGGTGGCTTCTTGCATTTGCTGAATGCAAGATTGAAGGGTGGCATCCAAGACCATCAAGATTTCCTTGGGTGCACTTAATGGTTTTCCCAAGGCTTTCCATCAAATGCTTTCCTTGAAGGAAAATGTTCTTGGGGTTTTTTTAACTCTAGCAATTTTCCAGTGGTGGTTGTTGGTAAACATGGGATTTGTGCTTCAAACCCCACAATGCTTATTTTCACAGGCATCAATCAAACATCCTGAAACATCTGCACTGGGAACCACCAGCACTGAAAGCTTCAGCAACCTCCTTCCAACTGTGCTAAAATGCTCTTTTCCAACCTCAGAAATGAAATTATTATCAAAGCAGCCCCACATGCCATGTTTTGGAGCCCCAAGCCAGTAACAATTACCATTACTTGTTTTTCAGCTGTTAGCCCCCAAAACTGTGATTCCCTTGACAGCACCACCCAAAGTCAAAGCACACTTAAGATTCACTTCCCACTGGGGCCTCAGTGGTTAAAAATGGCATTTTTTGGGCAGAAATATCCCATTTTTGGTGTATTATTTCCAGCATTCTTTCCTCCTGCTGGCGTTCCAAAACTTCCAGTAAAATGATGAGCATTTTTGGCTAAAAACCACATAATCTCTGACACCAGATAGAGAAATCTCATGAGGAAGCCCAAATTTCTTCTGACCACAAGGACTGGGCTGAGACCATCCAGCAGAAGAATTTCTTCCAGTTTTTCAATTCTGTTTTGAAAATCCTAAATTACGGAGTTCTCCTGTCACCTGGCAAAAAATTGCTTTGCAGTTTCTGGTCTTTAAAGTCCTTTTTGTGCCTGCAAATCTGCAGTTGTGCCCTCCAGAAACACGGGAGATGCACGACACAGCAACACTCTTGTCTTCATTGCAATAAATCCAGAATTTTCCATTAAAAAAAAAAAAATGCTGGGAAGTTCCCAACCTGCTGCTGCTTCATGTCCTGGCTGATTTTTCCACAAATTGCTCCTTGGAGCTGTTACCTTCTGCATTACTGATGCCTTGGAGATCTCCCACCACTCTGTCTTCCTGGAGAGCCAGTCTTTACAACCAGTTTCCAAGTGATTTCTTGGCTGAATTATGCAGGAAAAAAATGTGGGATTTTTGGCTTTTTGCCCTTCTCCCAGCCCTGCTGATGAGAGAGAACTCTTCATGCATGAAAATATCCAGTTTGCATCTAAGCTCTCTCTGTCTTCCATCTCCAATCCCCCAAAAAGGTGATTTTGCAATTCTGTGTTTTGACTGACAGCTGATGTGCTACAACCCTACCTGTGAGCAGCTCTCACATTCCACCTTGCTAGAAAAGGATATTTTGGGGCTGTTAACTGCAAAAAAAAGCTCAATTATCCCTCTTCAAAAAGTCATGGGATTCCCCTTCTAGATTTGTTTTGTGCTTCTTCTTGCCCTAAGGGAATTTTTTCCCACCTGCAGTGACAAAGGTCATTCCCAAAATACTCCCAAAACACAAACCACTTTGCACCTCCAAACACAAATTCAGACAAACCACCACCTGGATTTGTGAATTTCTGGACTTTTTGTCCCTTTTTTCCCATCTTTCAGGGTGTCTGGGTGGCTGTGGTGCTCACTGTCCTGGCTTGCAAGACAGGTACATATTCTATTTGCCATCTGTTGGAGGTGGGGCAGGTATCTTCTGTCAGTTGGGCAGTTTTCTTATCTTTTCCAAGAACAATCTCTCCCTCTGGGGAGATATCTCCTGTTAATGGGCCATTGAATCGCTCACTGCATGGCTGATACAATTACATCATCCCATTGTGAGATGCTCCACCCAGAGGGAGGAGCCAAGCATCACTATCTGTATAAAATCAGCATTTTCTGGGACACCAGAACAGCCTCTTCTCCAAGAGGAGCCACCTGTTCTCCACTGGATTCCCAGAGGAAGACCAGGCCCATCTCCACCAGCACTGGACATTTCACCAGAAGAAACCTGCACCTTTCTACAGGATCACCTCTTCAGCAGAACTTCATCTGCTACTCCAGGAGGACTGCAGTGTCAGAATCCAGAGCACAGGGAATGTTTTCTGTGTGTTTTAGAAAGCCCTGACTCTCAGCAGGACACTGTTTTTAACCTTTGTCCCAGAGAAAAAATTGCCAAAGCTTTGAGATGAGTTAGAAAACACAGGTGTGAACTAAGTATGTAGCAGTAGTAATAGTAGTCTATCACAGAGTGAAGTATTTAGAGTTTTAAAATTTTAATATGAGAGTAAATACAAGACAAAATAGAAAATTTAGGGTGTTGTCTCCTCTCCTTCTTGTTCTTCTTCCACTCCATTTTCTGTAGTACTAGTAGCACAAAGTCATTGGTTAAAGATAGTAACAACATAACTGTTACGTGTGTAGATTAGTAGAAGTTATTGGTAGTAAAGTAAAAACAAGATACGTATTAAAAAGTAATTGAGCTGATTAACTTTTAAAAAACCTTGGTTTTAGGTATCGAGGCCATTTTTGTCCATTTTATGCCTTGTTTCTCATACGCTCAGTCTAGCATACAAACATAAAATAAGAGAAAAATAAACAACAACCTAAAAACCAAGAGACACAGTGAGTCCTGCGTGTTTTTCATCTCTAGCAAAGAACTCATGAGAGGGAACCTCCTTCAAGAACCCAGAGAGTAGGTTCCCAGCAGTGTGTAAAGTTAACAACAACCAGCAGAAAGAAAAGACCCCAACACTGCAGCTACCATTTAACTGGACTGTTCCCAACCCCCTGACTCCTCAGGGTGCCAGGTTCCTGACTCTGTCAGTGGTTTTGTTTGTGCTAATTACATTTGTATTTTTTCCAGTTTTTCCTAGTAAAGAACTGTTATTCCTATTCCCATATCTTTGCCTGAGAGCCTTTTCATTTCGAAATTGTGGTCATTCAGAGGGAGGGGTTTACCTTTTCCATTTCAGGGGAGGCTCCTGCCTTCCTTAACAAACTCCTGTCTTGTCAAACCAGGACACTCACCATGAGGTGCTGGAAGAGCCATGAGCGCATGATGTTGGTGGCGTGTTTGGGCAGCACTCCCCTCTTGTTCTTGGACTTCTTGTCCTCACCATCAAGGAGGGAGCTGAGATCCAGGTTCACCTGTCAGGTGTTGTATGAACACATTCTAAGTTTTTTTGCATGCAAGTTTACAGAAAAATTTTTCTCACGGGAAAGCGCCTTTTACTGTTTTTTCGCTTTGTACATGTTTCTATAAACAAATCCCTGAGCTGTGTTCAAAGACACAGAAGGTTTCTCTACTTATCTTCTGATAATAAAAAATAAAAGTTTTTATTTCTTTCGACCTATGAGGTGAAAAGTTGTTATCCCTGATTGTGTAAACTATTCTAACATTCCTTAGACAAAACAGAAGCAACAACTTCAAATACTCTAAACTGAACAAATAATAACCCAATCCTTTTATAAATTCTTTGTATTATAAAATCATATTAATAAATCATATTAAACATTCTAAAATTATTACAAAAATCCTTTGTCAATACACAAACCACAACAATAGTCAGAGGAAAAGGAATGGGGAGAGAATTGGCTGAAAATGGTGATGGGCAGCCCAGAAAATGAGCAAAGCCAACCCAAAATAGAACTGGGATGAGTGAAAAAAACCTGGCATTTATAGAAGCAACCAAAACCCATTTCCTGCTCCACCAAATCTGCATAAATGCAGATTTTCTTCCAGGATCTGTATTTTTTAATCTCAATTTTTTTTTGTCAAGGCTTTGCAGTGGGTAATGGCACTGTTGGGGAGTGTGGTGATGATGCCATAACCAATTTCAATGTGTGCTTTAGGAGGAAAACACTTTTACCTGAAAAAAATAAAGTAAAAAAAACCCCAAATCTCATAAAAAGATTATTTTCTCAAATGAAAGTTAAAAAAACCCCTGCCACTCACCAACCCCTTGCAAACCCATGTTCCTCACCCAGCTGATTTCCACCACAAGGAGGGAGATGCCCATCGAGCCAAAATACGCTTTTTGCCCCCCAGAAATGAAAAAGCAGCATCTTGCTGCAAGAGAAGTTTTAATGAGGATTCAGGAACCAAACTGAAATCTAAGCACTTCAGTTAAAAAGGGATTTTTTTTTTTTTCCTCAAGTCTTCATCAAAACACTTCTCCTGGATGAATTAAACATCAGGCCAGCAGGTCCCTGTGATTCCCCTGGGCTCCAGCTGAATAAATCATGCCAGTGGCACAGGAAGAGCATCCAAAGGTGCTTGTCCAGGCTCTCTCCCTGCCCCAATATTCCCTGTGCAGTTGTTTTTCCCACCACAGAGGGTTTTGCTGCAAGATTTAAACCTGCAATGGAGAGATATTATAGAAAGAAAATTTTTTGGCATTGCACAGGTAAAAAAAAAAAAAAACCTGCCAGGGAGGTGTCACCCCTTTTCAAAATGGTGTTTATTGATTGTTCTGTAAGAGGCTCCTGCAATTAAAATGGGGCATTTCAGAAATAATGGGGGTGAATTTCTGCTGCTCTGCCCCTAGGAAGCAGTGTTACAGAAATTGGTGGGGCTTTTTTTCCGAATTCCTGGGGTTGGGAAGAGCTCATGGACAAGCTGTGCTAATAAATCCAGCTCTGCTCCAAATCATTGTCTCACTGCAAGAATGCAGGGATCATTGCATAACTCATTGCAATGTCAGGAAAAAAAAAAAAAAAGGAACAAAACCAGAGCAAATGGCTGAAAAATATCCCCAAATTCAGAAATGAAGACCTAAAAATGAGCCTTTCCCACAAGTGCCATGATTGCTGTGCTGGATAGGCAATGCCAGTGATCCCAGATCTATAATATATCAGCAATAATATCTGTCCTGTCCTGTCCTATCCTATCCTATCCTATCCATAATAATTAATATAGAGTATAGAATATTCAATATGTACAATGCCCAGTATATAATAAAGCATACAGAATAAAATAGCACGTTCCATCACACATTACAAACATATTGTTACATGCTATGTATTGCACAAAATAATATTATGTGCATTATTATTATATGTTGTAATATTTTATAACAATAGTATAAGCATTGTTATAACTTCTTAGGTCATTGCTGTAATTTGTTAGATACCCCAAAATGTTTCTATCACACATTACAAATAACAGATATTGTTACATGCTATGTATTGCACAAAATAATATTATGTGCATTATTATTATATGTTGTAATATTTTATAACAATAGTATGAGCATTGTTATAACTTCTTAGGTCATTGCTGTAATTTGTTAGCTACCCCAAAGGCACCTGGCAGATGGATTTAATCAACGTTTCTTGCTAATTAAAAATTTAAGACACTCCAAGGATTGAATTTATGGAGAGATGGGGGGTTCTGCCTGCTGCAGTGCAGAGTTTTGGCTCAGACTGGAGGTGGCAAGGCCTTACCTGGGCATTGGGGATCTGCAGGGCACCAGGGGTGATGGCTTGGGCGAGGACCTGGCCCTGCGACGTCACCATTGTCACAGGCTGGTACAAGGCTCCACCTGTGACAAAACACACATGTGGGGGAGCCAAACCCCCGGATTCCCGGCTCCCACCCCTCCCCCGAGGTGCCTACCTGGCACGGCGGGCGAGCTGCTGCCAGTGCCCATGGCCAGGTTGCCTGGGGGCAGGGTGGCCGCGGGCACCACGATGCCCGCCGGGGGGTTGGAGGCTGGTGGCAGCGCTGCTGGAGAGCTCTGCAGCATCTCCTGCACAGAACAAAACACCAAACCCCTCAATTTTACCACGAAAGTCTAATTTTTTCACCCCCCATAACCGCCCCTACAATTTTGTTGTTGTTGTTGTTGTTTCGGTGGTTCAACGGGAAAAATCGCAGAAAACGTGATTTTTTTTTTTTTTCAGTTTGTTGCAAGTGCAAAAAAAAAAAAAAAGATGGAAAAATAAGGATTTATGCTCTGCCAATCACCCATTTAGCATCTTCCCCAAACTTGTTTTCTTTGTGCAGTCACTCTTTTCCATATAAAAAAAATGAAAGGGAAAAAGAAAGATCATAAGGGACCAAAAGGAATTTCTTTTATCTTTTTCTTTCTAAACATTTCTCTTTTTTTGGTGCTTTGACTGGGATTGGATGATGCAACCTTTGCTAAAATTCAGAGTGAGCACCACAGTTTCCCTTAGAATCAAATAATGAAGTTAATAATAATACAACCCCATTGATATCACTCCTTGCAGCTTTAAGCTAATTTCTTGCAAAAATGGGCAATTTTTTGAGCCAAAAGCTGTAATTTTACTTTAAGGCCCATCTCTGGAACAATCACCAAAAGACACCAAATGGGATGATTATTTGATTATTTATTTTAATATTTAAATGACTATTTGAGTATTTAATGTGACATTTTGGGAAGGGGGGAGTGCCAAAATTGAGGGTATGGGTGGGATACAGGGCAATGTGCCCCAAGCTTCCACATGGGCAGGATTTTTCAAATAATATTGGTAATATTGATAAAATTAGCATTTAAAAATAAACCAAAGGTAACTACATCTCTCTAATTCACTCAGATGGAATGGAAATAAAGCTCCACTTATTTTTTTGTCCCTTTTCTACTGACTTTCCCATTCTGCATCACTTCCCTGGTGTCCAGCTGGTTCTCAAGTGTGGAACATGATGTCAACAAAGGGGGTTTTTTTCACATTTAATTCATTTTCCTACATTTTGATGCATTTCTTCAAAGAAGAAATCCTGTTATTTGGGTTATTTGGGTTAAGAAAAGAGAACTTCCCTGGATTAGTGATGTGCAATGACACATTCTCAATAAATTTCATGCTTTTGCTGTTAAAACCCCCTTATGGCACTTTCCCCTCCTGTGATGCCAATTCCAAAATGTTGGACCCAATGCCTCTGCCACAAGTTACTTTTGTTATTTTTCTTATCTGGAAATTTTGCTGCAATTGCTGTGATTTTTTTTTTTTTCATTTGCTTCCAGACATTCATTTCCATAGCTGGATTAATTTTAAAAATGCAAATATGACTGTAAAATACTTGTACTTTTTTTAGTATTCCTTCCCCACCTCCAGTCTTCTGGGGGATGTAGTTTTCAGTTTGAGAAATGAGTGTTTCTCAGGATATAGAGAACAAAAATCAGTCTCTTTTGCACATTCTTGGATTTGGCCCTGGCAAGGGATCCAGCTGGTAAACACGGTGGAAATATTCGTAAAAAAAAACCAAATGTGGTCCAGGAGAACACCAAAAAGCAGCTGGATATGGCCAGGTGCAACCAGAAGTTTGGAGCAGCTTGAAGACCTCTAGCTTTCCTCCCCAGCCTTGTTTTTCCATGATTCTTCCTAAAGAAGGGCATCCAGAACTCCATTTTTGGAAGTGCACTGGGAAGAAGCAATTTAGAATATCAGAAAACAGGAACAAGAAACTGCTGTTTCCAGATACAGTGGTCAAAGCTATTTTCAACACTATTTTGTGATGAAAAAATTGCCTTTGTTTTTGTGGTGTAGAGGAAAACTCTCCCAAAACACTGGTGTCCACAAAGGCAGAATATTGGTAATTATTAAAAAAGGGTTATTAAAGGAATTAATGGTCTTTCTGCAACAGAACTGTGAAACCAAAGTGATCTAATGGAAGTGGAGGCTCCACCTTCAAATAAATATAGAGAGATATCTCCAAGAAGATTTAAAAAAATATATTTTGCATACCAATTGCCTCGGATTGCAAATGTCAGCCAAATTCTGTTAGGCTTGGCAGTTTTGCTGCAGTGGAAAATATTTTATGTATTTTATATTTTGAGACTCAAGGAAGTTCATAGAATCCCAGAATGGTTTGGGTTGGAAGGGACCTTAAAGCAGGGACACCTGCCACTGTCCCAGGGTGCTCCCAGCCCTGTCCAGCCTGGCCTGGGGCACTGCCAGGGATCCAGGGGCAGCCACAGCTGCTCTGGGCACCCTGTGCCAGGGCCTCCCCACCCTCAAGCTGAAATGCTTTTGGCAATTTTGAAATCTGAGTGTGAAAAAAATTGCATCACTAGGTGTCTCTGCAGACCCACATCTCAGCACTGATCAACAGCAAAACACGATTTCTCTGAATTAAAAGTCAATGAAGAAAAAATCTGGGACATGATACAAAAAAAAAAACAAACCCTTTCTTACAATAAGGAAAATGTCCAAGTGCTAAATTGAAAGGAAGTGCTAAAATTCAGAGCTACTTGAGCTGCTGTTCCTGCCCTTGAGCTTTATGACACAGACATTCATTTTTGGGTGGTACACAATGTGTCAAAATGTCTGTCTCATCCTAACTCTGAAATGTACTTGTGCTGGGGGAAATTGGGATTAGTTGGAGAAAAAAAAAGAAACCCATGGGTTTGCCAAGAAGGAGCTGGCCAAACTCAAAGCCATGTAAGAGAATTCATAAGGCTCCTTTGTGAATGGATGGGTGGATGGAGATGAGAAAAAGTTGGCTTTAAATAAAGAGAAATCCAGGGCTGATCACAGGGAAACTTGGATAAATTAAGATCTATATAGAGAAGCACTGCATTGAGTTCCACCAAACCAACTGTGCACCTCCAGCCACCAGCAGCTGGGCCAGTGGAAGGTGTCCCTGCCCATGGCAGGGTGCTGGAACAAGGTGAGCTTTCAGGTCCCTTCCAACCCAACCCATTCCGTGATTCTGTGGAGAAGTAATCTGAAAAGAAGAAATGCTGTCCTGAAAACGCCCATTCAAACACTGCCAATCTGAAACGAGAGCTGAAAAATACAAAATTTGATTCCATTGAAATGTTCCTGGCAGCACTGTGGTTCCCAGTGTGATTGGTTTTGCAACTGTTTTTTTCTTGCAAGTGGAGAACAATGAGGAACCCTTTGATGCTGAAGGAAAGTTGAAGTTAAGCATTGATGTAAAATGGTTTCCTCCCTCTTCCATGAAAGAAGGACCTCCCCTCTCCCATCCTGGTCAGAAAAAGCTAAAAAAATGCTCATTAAATAAAGGGAGGGGGCTAAAAAGGGCCCAGTGAGGACTTGGGGTAGAAGAATGAAGCCAAGTGAAAACCAACCAACAAAAATTTAAGAGGAATTGCTTGGTGGACTTGCAGGACAAGGAGGCAATGACTCAATCACAAGACAAAGCAAAGCACAAAATGAGGAAGCAATGGCAAAAAAGAGGGTACAAAAATCTTTGTAAGGTAATGGAAGTTCAGGGAAGACTCGTCACACGGAAAAACCCCACAATTGTCACCCAAACTTGGCCAACACCAGGAATCATCTCTGGACCTGGCAACGTGAGAAGGTTTCAGCAACAGCCAAAACACCTTGTCTGAGTGTTCTCTCATCCTCCCATCATCTCAGGCATTTTGCATCTCCAAAAATTCTTGCATTTTCCATCTTAGAAAGCAGAAATAGCAGCAGGCAAAGGACCATCCTTTTTGGATACACCAGGGAAATCCAACAGATTGTCCTGTGATGACATTTTGACAGGTCCAGACATTGTTTTCCCAGTTTTGGTTGATATCCTTGTTTTTAGTGTATCCATAATTTTTTAAACATGTCCTGTGGCAAAAAATCTTAGCCAAAAACTGAAATATTTCACTTTCATGACAAACTTTGGGTATGTCAACACAAAATGATTGACACTCTTTCCAAATTCTAAGAAAACCTATTTGCTGAGAAACCTCCTTCATCGATATTAATTACATTTCATTATTTAGATTTTTTTGAAATCCTAAATTAATGGCCTATTTGCTACTGCACCTCCCCTCAGCATGAAACCAACAGGCTGATAATTAGAGAAATCACCCCAACTGCCATTTTTTAAACACCAATCCCATTATTTTTCAGCTCTCTGGAGCATCCTTAGCCTCTAAAACTCAACTTACGGGTATGGAGTATTTCCATCCTTTTTTACCCATGCAAACTCAAGTATACTCAATGAGTTGAAGCACGCAAGCACTTGACATGGCACAGACACAGAAAATATTTGCCATTGTATTGTCACCAGTCTGCCATCCTTGTCCCATGACCAGATGAGATGGTGGCTCTTTTGTGGTCCATCACCATGAATATTTCAGCTCCACCTCCTGAAAATCCCTCAGGGACTGACTGAGCCAACATTTCCCCTCCAGTTGGGTCTTCCTGGGTGTGTTCCCATTTATTTCACAACTGCCTCCAAATCCTCACTTGAATTCCTCAACTTTCAAGTCTGGCCCAGAAGGGAAATGTCAGCAGCTCTGGGTTTCCAGGAATCAGAAGTGCTTGGTACCTCTCCATGGGCCTGATTATTTTCCAAAGACTTGTGCTAATTTTCTGATATGATCCCCACCTCTTTGTGAGGCACTAAATCCTCATTACTTTTCCTGACCGATGCATTCTAATTAGACCAACACTTTAAAAAAAA
>VXAX01001325.1:80833-97347 GCA_013399835.1 Leptocoma aspasia | reverse complement strand
AAATAAATAATACAATAAATAATACAATAAATAAATAATAAAATACATAATAAAACAAAATAAATAATATCATAAAAATATCATAAAAATAATACATAATATTGTGAAATCACACTAGATAATAAAGTGACAGTTTAGATATTTTATGTAGGTAAATGGGGAAGAGTGGTTTTCAGAGGGGTGATGTTAGCACAGAAGGGACAAGCAGTCCTGTTCTTGGCCAAGACTTGGAACATGAACTCTTTCCCCATCCTGTAAAGACGTCTGAGAGCAGTTTTTGTCCTGGGGTTATCTCCTCATGTGCACACACCTGTGTGCCAGGGGTGCATGTAGAGTGTATCTGAGTGCTTTTGCAGCTAGATGTACCCAGTGATTTGGTGCAGGATGTGATTTTGAGCAAAAGCCAAATTTTCTGGGTGTTCCTGGAGCACACCTGCCGTTGTACAGACACCAGCAGAGAGGAGGAATGCTGCCATCAAAGTTGTGCAGATCTCTGAGTGTCTGTAATTTTATTGACCAAGTCTGACTGGTGAATAACAGCGTTGAATTGAAAACAGTGAAATACTCACTTTTTTCAGTGAGCTTTCAGTGCAGTGTGGAAGACACAGACTGATTAATGAGATGTTCTTCACTACTTTTAGGAGTACACAGAGAGGCAGATTCCAGACCTTATAAAGCTGCATGTTTGCATGCTGTAAGACCTTGCTCTTCTTAACAGGGTTGGACAAATTATTGCCATCAGAACAAAGGTGAACAGAGCATTCAAAACCAGCATGGAGGTGAGAGATCATCACTCTTTTTTCTAAAGATATTGAAGGACTAGAGCAGAGGTGGGAGCAGTAGAAGAACACAGCATGGGCCCAGGTTTTTTTTTTCCAGATATTTGCAGATATCTGAGCAATAACACTGCCTAATGGCACTGCCTTCAGAGTGTTAAAATTGTGTGTTTCCTGTAAAATAATCCATGTCAGAGTAGCAACTGGGCCCTGAGGAATTGAAGCCTTTGGCAGGTGTAGTGGGCAGGATGGGATAGAGGGTGCTGGTCCAGGCCAGATCCACTGAATAAGTGGAATTTGAACCATTTTTGAAATTTCTGATACAAATGTACGTATCCCAGGTGTACACATGATCTTAATCTTCATATTGTAGTAAATTTGCAATGCCTTGCCCAATCACTTCAAATCAGAACTGAACTTTGGGGGTTCTTTTTGTGCATTGGGCCTGTGTCCAAATGCCATTGTTATTAATGGGAGTGATGCATCTCACAGGTGATGTATTCCAAAAGTTTCTAAAAATTAGAAAAAAGCAGAATTTTGATGTATGTTACACCTATGCCACAGGATCAAATCCAGTGTTTCACATTCAAGTGTTTCATTGTGCTTTGCACCTCTAAACACATATTTTTTGCATGTACAGATCTTAGAAACTGATTCAGATGGGGACTCCAGATGCCACAGAAGTAAATGGAAGGAAATATCCATAACACTACATCTAAGTGTCTTTCCTGGTTTTGTAATTTTACCCTACAGGTGATGCTAAACAAACATAAAAGCTGGGACACTAAAAAACCTTTCAGAGCTGAGTTAATATTGTGATGACCAGAGATGTACCAGTGATTAGAGCAGGTTTTTTACCTTCTCCCTTTTAGGTGTAAGGGACTGATAAGAGCTGCACTGTGTTGTCTCAAATCAATTGACAATGATGTAAATACCTTTTTTGTCTCCTTCCTCCACCACCTTCTTCCTTGTAGGTTGGCATCAAGGTGACAGTACAGGATGTTTTGACTGATGCTGAAAAGGTTGTGAGTGTGGCATATGCAACATACGTGGCCAAACCAGTTGGTGGTGGAAAGGTATTTCTCCTGTTTTCTCCAAAGCTTGGAGTGACTGAGTTTCTGTGAAATAACCCAACTTTTCTGGTTGTGAAACAGCAGAAACACTGTTTATTCTGATCAGTGATAGCAAAAAAGCATGAAGTCCAGACTTCAGGGGTTTTTTTCCAACTCACTGCTCTGAAATGGCTAGGTGGTTGTTGTTGTTATTTTGTTGTTTTGTTACTGTTGTTATTTCCATTTCCTTTTGCACATTTGTCCTTTACAGAAGTGAGGTCTTTGTGAAGGGTACAGTACAGACAGAGGCAAGCAGTGGAAGGGAGATCCTTGTGAGTCTCTCTCCTTTTCAGAAGCTGATTGCAGGGTGGGATTTTTTATCCTTCACTTCGCCTTTTGGGGAGGTGGTTCAGACATCACTGTTCAGACAGAAGACATTGTTTTTAAGTTTGTTTCCAGGCTAAATTGGTTCTTGGCCATTTATGTTGGTTAGTTTTCACACCAGGGCTGTTTCCTCTCCCCAGTGTTTGGCTCTCTGGAGGTGTTTGGAAATCAGTCAGGTGCCATTCACATCTCTGTGCCAGGCAGGCACAGTCCTTTCAGAGCTTTCTTGTGAGGAAGGCCCAACACTCCTCAGACTTTATTAATAAACTCCCTTTGCATGTGAAATTCTACTTTGTTGAATGTGACTGGCATCACGGATCTGACTTTCCTGTCTGCCTGAATGTGTTATGACAGCACACCTGGCTGTTAAACACCCACTGGAGTTTGCAGAGTCATCCCGTGAGCAATTAATACATCCAGTCACTACTGCTGTCTCCTCTGTGAGGATGTGGCACACTTTGGACAGGAAACAGACTGGAGCAGTTCTACTACAACTGAAGCCCAGCCCTTGTCTCTGAAAGGCCAGTGGCTAAATTGCTACCCTGATAGCATTAAAATATTATCTTGTTTGTTATTGGTTTGATGTCATACTCGTAACATCAACCTGTTTACCTTTTGCCCAGATTTCTGGGGAGATTAATTCAGGATTAAATTGGCGATGATTAACTAAGATTAGGCTTAAGACAGGAATGTCCCAGAGAGAGTTTGAGAGTTCAGTTCAAATTCCATCACAAACTAAAGTCTCAGAGACATTGAATACTATGTTTTTCAAATGTACTTTTCTGAACAACTGTTTCTAAAACTGTACAGGGAGAATCTCAACATAACACACCATCTTAATTTCTTAACTGGGCCATCTGGGAAAATCTAGGAAGCTCTTGAAAAGGACTGGAAAGGAGGCAATGAATCTGCAAGAGGATTAGAGAAAGAGTCAAAAGCTGAGAAACATTAGTGGCAGCACTGCAAGACACAAAATGTTGAATTTGTCTGTGGTGCACTGCTTTGTGAATTATTTTAACATTTCTGAGGCTAGGCCTTTTAGACAAATTTCACAAGTGATTGTTCAGTGTCACCTGTGCTGTAATTATCCAAGTATAGTAATTTTCTTAGCCATTAACAGGTTTGGACGCAGTTTGTCATTGAACTGACATGCACAGGAATTTGCACTGACACCACTGACCAGTGCAACTGAATTTTTTTCTGGTTCAAAACTCTATCCTTAAATTTTCATATAAGTTCATATTTTCCTGTCTTTCTTTTTTTTTATTTTCCTTAAATGAGATCTGTCTTAAACACTGTGCTGTTATGGATGTTTGTATTTAGAAACTAAAAGCACTTTGTCATTGAGTTTCAATGAATGATTCTGAAAGAATAATGCAGAATCTCCTGAACTTTATGCTCTGTGCTTGCTGTGTAAATAAACTTGTCATCTTGGACAATTGGTGGGGAAAAGTTGTAGAAAATGCTGATACCATTTTAAGTTCAAAGTGTGCTTTGTTATGATTGTGAGGTTCAGAACTGTTGTGTTTTCCTGCTTTCCATTTGCCTAGGTTGAGTTAAAACCTGTACAGCTTCTGTCTGCAGAAGACCACGTGGAGCACAGCCTGGCTATTGAGAGGAGGAGAATCCGTCTGGGCTATGTCCAGGTCTTTCAGAAGCTGATGCAGGAGAGCAATAAGGAAGGTGATTTCTGTACTCAGCACAGAAGGTGGAGCACTTACGGGCAGCTAGAAGGAAGGAAAAAGGCAGACAAAACATCTCCTTGGGGTTGTGGTGTCAGGCGGAAAAGTCTGTGCTAGAGGTGCCAGAGGGGTGTTAGCCAGTTATTCTAACAGATTTCTGTGCCTCTCGGAAATTCCAGATTTAAAAACGCAGGTTGGAAGGCCAGGTGTGCATTAAATAGATGCAAAATGCAGATCTTCACGTAGGTTCTGTGTGTGAGGTTTCACAGGTCACACGGGACTCTGCATTGCAGCAATAAACTTCTGTGACACCAGTTGTGATGTAGACAGAAGCACGAAATTCACTCAGGCTTGTGGCCATGTCTTTGCCAGAAAGCAAAGTAACAACTACGTTTATGCCCCAAGATGATTCCCAACAAGCAGAAGTGTCATTTCATGGAGGTCAAAACAGGTAAAAAAGTTAGAAAAACTGAGTGAAGAAACAGGTTCTTCCTTATTTATGGTAGTAATTTATGTTCTTAAAGAAAATAGTGCTCATAACTTGTTGTGTTCCTCCACAAAAGAAATTATTCAGAGCAGTTAAGAAAATAGGCTGGTATTTGGAAAATCTGAGCTGTAGCTCCATGTATAAATAACAGGTATTATGTGGTTTTACTGAGGAGAGATTAAACCTGTTAGAAACAAAGATCTAGCCTTAACAATTTAGTAAGACTTTATAAAACTGAGGAGTCTTGTTTGGTACAAGAAAACAAGCTATTTGTCTTCATGGTAACTGTCTCAGAGGGTACAGTTTAATAACCTGAGTGACAAATCAGAGGTCAATGGGTTTTGTCTCCACTGTCTTTCCTGGAAACTTCTTTGAAGGATATTATTGTAGCACTAATTCACCTCCTTAAGGAGACAGAACAAGCAGAGTGGGAGGAGAGAGGAGAGAACATTGTGTGTAAAGGCTGTGAGGTAGCAACATATGCACAAATCATACCCTGAAAGTGAGGTTTATTTGACAAGTGGATCTTAGGGAACACGTTGAGTAGGTCCAAAGTACAGGTTAGTCATATGTTTCCACACACTTACATAATCACAAAGTTAGTTAATTATGGCATAAGTCAAAAGTTCCATTCAGGTCAAGCAGCTCCAAGCACAGATAGGCATTTTTAAAATTACTTGATGTAATCTCAGGCCTAAATCTTTCCCTGCGAAGCACCACCAAAAAGAATTGAGATTGGTGTGAGGATGCATGGCTAAACACCTGAAAGTGACTTCAGAAATGCTCAGGTAGTACCAGGTAGTTCAGATTCTCATTTCTCTCATCTGTCCAGTGCTGTCTCAGGCAATCACAAGATTTGTGACAAGATGAAATAATCGTGTCCTGCTCTAACCCTAGTTAAACACACCTGTGCAGGTGCCCATCACTCACAGTGCAGAGTCTTTGGCAGACATTTGAGTCGGTGCTGAACTCTCTGACAGCCCCTGTCAGGCCATGGCAGCCCTGAACGTCCCAGCACAGGCTGGGCTTCAGCTGCTGCTCCCCAGCTGGGACTGGAACTGCCCCTGTGCAGGGACAGGGGAGCTGCTGCTGAGACAGGGACACTGGAGCTGCCCCTGACAGAAGGACACTGGAACTGCCCCTGACGGAGGGACACTGGAGCTGCCCCTGACAGAAGGACACTGGAACTGCCCCTGACGGAGGGACACTGGAGCTGCCCCTGACAGAAGGACACTGGAACTGCCCCTGACGGAGGGACACTGGAGCTGCCCCTGACAGAAGGACACTGGAACTGCCCCTGACGGAGGGACACTGGAGCTGCCCCTGACAGAAGGACACTGGAACTGCCCCTGACGGAGGGACACTGGAGCTGCCCCTGACAGAAGGACACTGGAACTGCCCCTGACGGAGGGACACTGGAGCTGCCCCTGACAGAAGGACACTGGAACTGCCCCTGACGGAGGGACACTGGAGCTGCCCCTGACAGAAGGACACTGGAACTGCCCCTGACGGAGGGACACTGGAGCTGCCCCTGACAGAAGGACACTGGAACTGCCCCTGACGGAGGGACACTGGAGCTGCCCCTGACAGAAGGACACTGGAACTGCCCCTGACGGAGGGACACTGGAGCTGCCCCTGACAGAAGGACACTGGAACTGCCCCTGACGGAGGGACACTGGAGCTGCCCCTGACAGAAGGACACTGGAACTGCCCCTGACGGAGGGACACTGGAGCTGCCCCTGACAGAAGGACACTGGAACTGCCCCTGACGGAGGGACACTGGAGCTGCCCCTGACAGAAGGACACTGGAACTGCCCCTGACGGAGGGACACTGGAGCTGCCCCTGACAGAAGGACACTGGAACTGCCCCTGACGGAGGGACACTGGAGCTGCCCCTGACAGAAGGACACTGGAACTGCCCCTGACGGAGGGACACTGGAGCTGCCCCTGACAGAAGGACACTGGAACTGCCCCTGACGGAGGGACACTGGAGCTGCCCCTGACAGAAGGACACTGGAACTGCCCCTGACGGAGGGACACTGGAGCTGCCCCTGACAGAAGGACACTGGAACTGCCCCTGACGGAGGGACACTGGAGCTGCCCCTGACAGAAGGACACTGGAACTGCCCCTGACGGAGGGACACTGGAGCTGCCCCTGACAGAAGGACACTGGAACTGCCCCTGACGGAGGGACACTGGAGCTGCCCCTGACAGAAGGACACTGGAACTGCCCCTGACGGAGGGACACTGGAGCTGCCCCTGACAGAAGGACACTGGAACTGCCCCTGACGGAGGGACACTGGAGCTGCCCCTGACAGAAGGACACTGGAACTGCCCCTGACGGAGGGACACTGGAGCTGCCCCTGACAGAAGGACACTGGAACTGCCCCTGACGGAGGGACACTGGAGCTGCCCCTGACAGAAGGACACTGGAACTGCCCCTGACGGAGGGACACTGGAGCTGCCCCTGACAGAAGGACACTGGAACTGCCCCTGACGGAGGGACACTGGAGCTGCCCCTGACAGAAGGACACTGGAACTGCCCCTGACAGAGGGATATGGGCATGCCCTGAGGGCTGGCAGCAGCAGCTCCTGGGAGAGCAGAGCAAATGTTCAGCCTCCTGTTGCTTCCCTTGCAAACCACAAGGCTCTTCTGTGCCTTTCTGTTTTTCTTCTTTTCACCGAGTCTGAAGCGAACTGCTCTCTCTATACTGGGTGTGCTTTCTTTGAAAGCCTTCATTGATACATTGCTGCTGTGTTTCAGATACTTGTGAAGAGAAAGATGCAGTTTCAACTGAACATACTCACGTACAGAGCACTGAGCTTGTCCTGCCTCCTCACGCAAACCATCATGGAAACACTTTTGGTGGCCAGATCATGGCTTGGATGCAGACAGTGGCAAGCATTTCAGCAAGGTACTTTCCTACAGCATTGTCTCTGCATGTGGTTCTGAATGGATGTGCTTTTAATGTTAAAGGTTTCACAGGGGTTTATTTTATGAAGAATACAGACCCAGGCCTTTGTGACTTTTCTTCCTCCTCACATTACAGGAGGCCTTTGAACTATTTATGTGGTACATCTCTCACAGCATGTCATGCCACTGAGACTCAGACATTATTGTGTTACACATGCATAGCCTAAGGCAAAAGAGGCTGTGTTACCTTCCTGAGAATCTTTGCAGAAAGCTAACACTGGATGCAGGAACAGAAACCTGCCCTCCTTGTGCTTGGTGCAGTGTTTTAAAAACAAAGTTAGTTGTTTAATCAGGATAAAACCAATACTGACCCTGTATCAAGTGACATCCAAAAAGGAACAGCCTTCTAGAACTTAGTCTGCAGATCCTCACGATGCCAGAAGAAAACCAAGTCAGAGGAAAAGGATCCACATAAACAGGTTTTGTTTTGTTGGTGTGTACACAGAACAGCTGCAGAACCCTCAGCAAGTCACTTGACCTTTCAGTCCCTCGACCTTTCAGTCCCTCTGAGTTCCACATCCTATGGCTTGTTACAATTTTAGCAGTTTAAAGAACTCAGGCATCCTCAGGTAAAAAGAATGTTTTGTGACGCTGCTTGTCAGTGTGACCCAGGCACATAATAATTTAATTCCTCTTCCCTGGAGTCAAACTGTTGTTTGTCTCCCTTCCTGTTCCTGGACACTGTACAAAGCTTCTTTGTAAGCAGCACTCAAGTTTCAGTCTGAATTCTCCTTGCATACCGAGTGACCTAATTCACTGCAGGGACGTTAGATATGTTTCCTCTTTTTATCTTTAATAATTAAATGACTTCTCCATTCATTATTCATATGGTTTTGATTTGTAGCCAGTGGTTGTACTGATAACAACAGATTTTCTGTAGTGGTTGGATAAACAACTTGTTTTAGTAACATCAGAGTGCACTGACCTTACCCCCACGTGCAATTCCAGTGGCTTGAAGGGACTGTTGCAGATTTTTGCCATAGTATGACTCAGAATATTTACTTATTTTCATCTGCTAAATTTTACCTCGTGGGAGTCACATTTAGATTTAAAAAAGGAAGGGAAACATCAGCAAATGGAGTACTGGACAGATTTTCTTTGAACTAATTAATGTCAAACATGATTACTCATGTCGAAAATTTCAGGAATAATAGCTGGTGTCAGAGGCTGGTTGAAAGCAGAGATATTGTAGTTTTTGCTTGAGAAGTAACTACTCTCACTGTGAACCTTTTGTGAGGCCTCTCAGAGTTAGACCCCACCTTTGAAGATGCCAGGTAAGAGTTTCTATGGCCAGACATTGTGATGGAGGAACAGAAGAAGAGGGATAGCCCTGGAAAAATAAATTTCTAAGGGCATTGTAGAGGTCACTCTCTCTCCTTGCCTCCTCACCACCTTTTTTTGGTCAATACATGAAAATCTTGCAGATAGCACTAAACCCATTTGAATATTAGTAATATTAGCTTGAACTTGGTGGATACTTTCTTCTTCCTTACATTTGCAATAAAAGCATTCAGGGTGTACTTTACCAGGAAAGAAATGAATATTTAAGCCTGATTTCTGGTTTGTTGCTCTCCTCATCATTATTGTGTTTGCATCTTTAGAGTGAACATTGTAAATAAAATCAACGCTTAGCATTTTAAATCAGAGGAGCAAATTATTTTAATTTAATTACAAAGTAATTAAAATGTATTAGACTATTGAAGAGATGTACCAGCCAGTTAATTAGCTGGGGATAATTGTGTGCATTTAACAATACCGGTACATTAGTTTTCAAAGTGCAGTTGAGTTAAAAGTTAGAAGTGCTACAAAACTTTATTTTCAAATGTAGAAAATTTGACCATGGAACAATCTATCCTAAATGTGCACATGGGCTCCTTACTGAGAGCAGTGTGTTGCTTCAGAGGCTAGAAATAAATGGCATGTGTTGTGTATTGTCCCCTCTTCCTGTGATGCACAGACATCCCAGTAGAAAGTGAGGGGCTTTGACTACATGCAGAACTGATGAAGAAACCTGATTTTTGCCTGCTCCAGAGGGCTTGGAAATGAGATTCTTTTCACACAGACTGCATCTGGTAGCCATGTGAGGTTTTTTTTATTCTCATTTCATATCACACTAGCAGAAAGCATCTAAAAACAAGCAAAAGGTACAAATATTAAGACTAGATAAACTGACATGACATTGCTTGGACACTGCCACTGGTGCTCCGCCTTTCTGCTCAGGCTTCCTTTAATTGTTTAAAGGCTTTAAGGTCTGGCATTTTTACACTGCTCAGGAGCCTGCTCCCTGTACAGTCCTACAGAAATTAATGAAACTGTGAGGTAAGTGGTTTCTCTGTAGGTAAGGGATTCATGGTCTGGCGTTAAGAGAGGGCAGTCTCAAGCAGTGAGAATTAATTGGTGCTTGTAAAGCATGTTGGAAATGAAACAGCATGACATAAGAGGTGTTATGATGGTTAAAGCTCGAGTTACATGCTTTTGGATCTGAACATGGTAACACGGAGTAGCTCAGTGTAATTTAGTGACCTTCCAGGTCCTGCAAACCCTGTTTCTGTAGTCAGCCAGCCTGGCTGTGCTTTTAGCACAACTGTGTGTTTTGGTCTCTCTCTCTGGCTCTGTGTTTCAGCCGCCTCTGTCGCTCACACCCCATCCTGAAGGCAGTTAACATGTTCAAATTCTGGGGGCCATCTTTTGTGGGTGACCGCCTCGTCTTCAATGCCATTGTCAACAACACTTTCCACAACAGGTAAAGCTCCTCATCTGTTGTCTCCCTTAGCATCTCCAGCACCAGCTTACACTGTGTGTTTCACGTTTCATCAGTAGGATTTTCATTAGTGAATTAATTATTTTTCAGGTGTGATTTTGAGGCATGTATCTATATCTGTAACTGCCTATATGTGCCTTTTTTTTGTTTCACTTTTATCAGTGGAAGTTTTAAAAAAAATTATTCTCTGACTTTCAGTGTAAAGACCATTTGTCACCACATCCCACTCCTGCAAATGCAGACAATAAATATTCCTCTGAAATTCAGGGATTTTCAAGGGCTGAGTTGCTCCCAGAGATTTGATTCTTCAGAAGATGCCAGCTTCTTGCCAGGATCTTCCCATCTTGGCATCTGTTGACAAACTGGGTTCTATTTATTGCTTGTTCTTATTAAAGCTATTTAGCTACTGCCATAGTCTATTTCATTTCAGAAGTGTGTCTGTCCAGGTTGAGTAATGGATTTGCTATGCTACAGAAGGTATTTGAGTCAGGCTTCCTGCACACCTGGAGGTACTGCAGCCTTTTTCAGCAGTCTCAGGGCTGCCTCTGCACCACTTGTAGCAGTTCAGTGATTTATTTACACTTTCCTTTCAGTGTGGAGGTTGGTGTCCGTGTTGAGGCTTACAACTGTGAGGAGTGGATCAAGGACCAGCCACGGCACATTAACAGTGCATTCCTCATTTTTAATGCTTTGAATGACAAAGGAGAGCTGCTCACCTTCCCCAGGGTCAAGCCCACGACACAGGTGAGCTGTCAGGAGCAGGGTGGTCACCACAGCCTTCCTGGGGAAGCAAGGACCAAGCAGGGCACTGCAGTGCATCTTCTTGCAGGACTGAAGAGCTCCAAATGAAATGTTTGCCCTCGAGTGAGAGGTTTGTTATTGTTAGCTTTAGTGTTCCAAAACTGAGAGGCTCCGTGGAGGATCCTCATGACTAGAGATTCTGTGGTTGATGGGCAGAGAAGAAGAATCTGATGTGTTTGGAGATTTTTCCACTTGTCTTCGTCTTGTGCAAGTTCCACTGACTGTAGATGAAATTTGTAAGTATTCAGTGCATAGTTATTTTTATAAACCCTTAACAAAGATGAGAAATAGAATGAATAAAGAAGTGTGTGGGAATCAAATGCCATGATGTAGGTGGGCTTTTCAGTTCCTTTGACATGGAGATATCAGTTCATGTTTCCCTGAAAGTGCTTCATGAAGCACTTGAAGCAGTTTGAATGCTATTGTTGAATTATTTGCTGTGGTGACACCTGTCACTAATCTTCCTGGTCCAGTTACAAGTATTTTAGAGAGCCAGTGTAAGCAGAAATGAAATTGTTTTTTAACATCAGGGACCTTATTTTTGTATAGGATGAGAACTAGACAAATGAATCAGGGTGTCCTATGTACTCTCTGGGGCAGTAAGTTTCACTACTGCCCACTACAGGCTGTCCCAAGAAGAGAAACTGACTCTGAAAAATGCAATTTTCCTTTGTGCTTTGAACACCAGATGATGATAAATTGGGTTAATAGTTTATTTGGTGGGTGGCACATTTAGAAAGAGCAGAATGTATGTAGTGCACTGCCCAGCTGCCACCGATTTAGGACCAAAAAGCACCAGGAGGATGCTACAATGATACTACTCTTCTGTCACAATGGTTTTTTTCAGAATTCAGAGAATATTGCTAAGGCAAAAAGTAAACCACCAGTTTACTTGGGTTAGCCTGTGGAAAGGCCATTGCACAAAGTATTACTCTTTATTTGCTTGTAGTAGTGCTCTGGCATTTGCCCATCTGTAATAAATAAATTTTAGTTGTCTTTTTCCAGACTTTGTTCTAAAATAGTGAGATGTGTTGCTCTCTGGGTCACTTTTCCTGCAGGATGGTGTGAGGAGGTACCACGGAGCTATTGCCCGGAGGAGGATTCGACTCACCAGGTATAGCTGGGTCACTGGCAGATCTGGATTTTGAAAACTTAATTTCATAATCCTCTAAATAAAGTAATTGAACTCTCCTTCACATATATATGACTGTTACATGGCTTACATTTACACATAATTCTGTTTCAGTGGCACTGAAATTATTAGAAGCTACTTGTCTCAAAATTGCTTTGCTCTGGAGGTTTTTTGTTCCGCTGTATTTCTCAGGAAGAAAAAGCAGTTATTGCAAACCAAAAATTGATAAAGTACCTGTATTTAGAAGACACTTAAGCCTATAGAAAGTGATTTTTCCTAGCATACACAAACGTGTAAAGAACCAGTTTATGCTACTATGTCTCTTTTTAATTATGTTTTAGAAAATGCATGCTATCTGCTAAAGGAGACAAGCCCTCTGATGCCTGGGAGACAAGCAACCAGGTAATCTGTAGGTGCATAAAAAGCTGTATTTGTGCACCTTTTGGGGTGTATGAAGCAGCTGTCCAGGCTGTGGCAGTACAGGTGGACCCTCTGAAGTGTTGTGGTAGTCATGAGGAATGGATGGATGTGTAACACAGTGAAATTTCCCTTCTGAAAAGAGAGAGTAGATGATTCACTACTGATGTAAGAGTAAGTTCAATACGAAGGATAAAAAATTGTCTTTAAAACAGATGCATACAAGTGGTCCCCTGAGGTCTCCTGCAGATTTATCCCTCAGTGTCCCCAGCTGTTGTAAAAGCTGAATTCTCCTGTAGAGGAAGTAGTTTGGGGTTTTGTTTTTTGTCTTTATCCAGCCACGGAACGTCTGAGAAATTGCAGTGAGGAAACCATTTAGTGTGTGCTACAAGTGGGGGAGAGATAGCAACAGAGAAATGAACATTGGAATAGCATAAACTTTGTTTCTGTGGAAAGAGAGGTGAAATTGTGTTTATTCCCAGATATCCTGCACCAAGTGTCTCTGGTTTGGACATGCTGTGCCATTGACTCTGCCCGTGTCTTGCAGTGAATGGTGTTGAACCTGTATTTAGGTGGCTTTATAGATAAGCTAAATGTTGTTTCAGTGTCCAGTTTTTGTGGCTAAAGCAGCTTTTTTTTTTCCCTGCAGAATAACGAATGCAAATTTGCTTACAATGATAAAAATGGCTTGCTTAAGATTTATTTCCTATGAAATCAAAACCTGTCAGTAAAGACCCTAAGGTTGTATTCTCTTTATAGAGTGGTTAAATGAGAACTCCATCCACTGTAGCCAAGCACAAAGAATGGATATATTTGCATTTTCTTTGCTTGTGAGCCTGCTGTGTAAAGCAATTGCTAAGATGGACCCAGCTTGGTAGCAAAGAAGAGGTTAATTTTCAAGTAGATTCTGATTACTGAAGAGGAAGATGGACAAAACCATTACTTCAGTGGTCTGAGAGGTTATCTGTATTGTCTCCCTGGTGGTCAAAGTTGTTCTTCACAGCTTTATAACTGCAGAAGCTGAAAATAGTGTTTTGTTGTCCTTTAATTAAGATTGTTTTGCCAACAGCCATGTGAGTGCGTCAGGAAGCCACTGGAAGTGTTTTAATTCAGAAACTACTGAAGTGTGTTTTCACTTACAAGGAAAATAAACATTTGTTTGCAGTTGAAGCATAATGATAGAAAAAAGAACGCCTCATTTCTGCAATGTTCAGTGAAATGTACCTTTACCCCTCCATTTTCAGACATGTGTCTTGTGTTTCAGGCATATTTGAGTTACAGCAACATAGCTGCACTGACACACCTGGCAGGGAAACCAGGGTGGGACATCACCAGGACTCTGGATAATGTAAGTGCAGAAAAGAAATTACAGAAATCTGAAAGCAAAGCACTTCCCTGTTTGAAGTGGTGTTATAAATCAGTGAGGAAACTTGTGTAAACCAGTTCTAGCAGAGGAAGATGCTGCTAGGAAAAAGCAGAAGAAAGTCAGGGGAAAACCTGGTGTTAACCCTGTTGCAGTGCATGTTTTCCAGACAATGGAGAGACATCAGGCATCTGCCAAGGCTGGGTTTCTGAAATGTGGCTAGTGACTGGCAGTTTACTTCAAGATCATGTCGATCCAGAGGTGTTTTGGGACAATAAAAGACGTTTGCAGTGTTTCAGTCTGACCTCCTGTGCATCAGAGGCTATGAAACATTGCTTACTGACTCTTGCATGTAGACAAGAAGATACTTGAGTAAGAGCAGATACAAATCATAAGGAATTCCAGTGATGGCAAAACTGCCTGTGCCATGTGTAGGTTGTTCCAGTGGTTAAAGATTTCCAGTAAACACTGCTGTGCCAAATAAACAGCAGAACAACAATGGTGCTGGGAAAAGCTTGAACCAGCTCGAGGAAACAGGCAGGAAGAACGACTGGAGTTGTTCATCCTGGGACAGAGAAGGCTTTGGGGAGAAAAGCACCTCCTGTTTATTATTATGTCCAGCCAGCATAATCTGAATTATAAATCAAGGAAAGTTATGAAACAGCAGAAGTAGTACTGAAATGTTAATAATGTCATTCATTAGACAGGAAGACACTTTACTTTTTTTAGTATTCAATACAGCTAGAATGGCAGCTTGTGATTTCAAAACAAGAAATTTTATTGAAAAACATCTGAGAAAAAAAAGTAGCATTTTTAAAAGTCAGTAGAAAATGTGATGTTAAAACACTTCATTTATAAATTCATCTTCATCTTACCTTAATGTTTGCTGTAAAGTCCTCACTTCGTGTTGTTTAAAAAATAAAGAGTTTTAGATTGTATAAATACAAACTTGTTATCAAGATACTAATACAGTTCTTTATGTGCCTTAATTTCTTAGTTCTGTAGAGAAAATTAATAATTTACCTTTAACATTAATGTCTGTTCCCAGCAAAGACAGAAGCTGAATCAATCTCTCCACTTGGTTATTTCTGCAAGCTCTATGCAGGGCTATCTCTCCTACCATGAAAAAATAATAGATTACACTAGACTAGGCAACATAGCAAATAAAGAAAATAGTCAAAGTGCCTGGAAGTAGGAGACCTGGCTATGTACCTAAAGGGGGCTTACAAGAAGTTTGGAGAAGGACAGCACAAGGAGGAATGACCCTAAAGTGCAGAGGATTAGTCCCCTTTTCCCTCCAACTGGAATGACCCCAAGCTGACTGACATTTTTTACCTTTTTGAAGGTAGAAAATGGCACTCTGATGTCTTTTACACAAAACCACAAGAGTTGTAAACCTGTAGAGGTAATCCAGCCTTGCCAATGTTCACTTAGCAGAGAGGTGTTTGGACAGCTGCACCTCCTGCTTTGTTTTGTGATTTCTCAAGTCTAGAAGACTCCTACAACAACATGATTTCTGTTCTGTGCCTTAGAGGAGTATTGATGCAGACCTCCTGTACATGGTTTTTAAAGCTCTTAAGCATTTAATTTTACACCAAACTTTACTTCAGCAAGGTGCTTGCTGTATTATATTAGGGTTTATTTCCTCTTCCAAGACTGGACAATCCAGAGAAGTACAAAATCTGTATTGTTGCAGAAATGCAGCATAACCAAAAGATTGTTCATTTTTGATGCAAAAACCCCAACCCAAGAGAACCTCAACAGTGATGATGAATCTTATGAAGTTTGCATCACTTGGAAATGAAAATCTGTTAAACTTCTCAGGATTTGGGAAGCAATAAGCATGTGAATTTGGGAATAAAATCCTCCAATTCTAAACATTCTGTTGTACCCATCTTCTTCCATTGTATGGGGTTTGTGGGAGGTGCCAAACCCTTCTTGTGTGTGTGCATTGTTACGTACAGGTTATTCCTTTCGAATTCTTTGTGTTGGGATTTAGGCCTATGAGTAGAAATAGACCCAAAATAATCAAGGCAAGATAGTACAAGTGTGGGACAAGAGATGCAAAACTCTGATTTTAACTAGTTATTCAGAGTATCACTAGTTCTGGGTGCTGTGCTTCACAGAAGAGAGCAAGGGAGGAAAATAAGTATATTTTGGAAAGATAAGTGTTCTAGGGGCAGGGGGGGCTAGGCCAAGGTGTGGCTGATTTGCCTGGACAAAGGCATGTGGCATTTCCAGGAACGAGAAAAATCTGCTTAAAGTCCTAAATGTGTAACATCTATGCATCTAAATGCTTACAGTAATCATTCTTTGTATTTAATACATGCTGGCTTGGTTTGTTTTTTTTTTTTTTTCCCCAGGTAAAAATCTGGACCCACGAGGAGGGTGCTGTGCTGTCATTCAAGGTGGAGATGCAGGTGAAGGTCCCATCCCAGGTCGCCTTCTCGCTCTTGTCCAACTTCAGCCTCCGCCAGCGCTGGGACAGACATTTCCTGTGAGACCCTGCCCTCCCTGGGGCTCTGAGCGCCCTGACCACTCCTCTGTCACAGAATTCCTGTGAGACCCTGCCCTCCCTGGGGCTCTGAGCGCCCTGACCACTCCTCTGTCACAGAATTCCTGTGAGACCCTGCCCTCCCTGGGGCTCTGAGCCCCCTGACTGTTGCATGAACATATCATAAGTTT
>VXAX01001325.1:68442-80665 GCA_013399835.1 Leptocoma aspasia | reverse complement strand
CTTTGAATTATGAAGTCATGTTAATAAATCATATTTAGCCTTCTGATATTATTGTCAAGAGTCCTTTGTTACTGCACGGACCACAGCAATACTCTGACCACTCCTCTGTCACAGACACTTTTGATGTGCTGGCACTTCGCTGCCCCGTTAGGGAGAAAGTGTTGTAAGAATTTGACATCAAACGTTCGTTAGTCAAAGTATGGGTTTTGGTTTTTTACTGTAGAAGTCAAATTTGGTTTGTGCTTAGCCTGGTTCCAAAATACAGAATGCTCTGTAAAAGAGAGGGATAGGACAGAGGTAATCTTTTTCTTAAATTAGCACAGTTCCAATCCTAGAGAGGTGTATGTTAAAAGTGACAAAATGAGTAAAAAAAGAAAAAGTTAAATGTGAGAATTGAGGTGGATATATTGTGCATGCTAGCTTTAAAAATTAAGGACAACCTGGATTCCTTCATGTTTGTGCTGTTGGGGACACTGATGCTCACTTTCACTGTAGAAAAGTGAGAAATCAAGAAATGGGGTCCTTCAAAATGCGTATTTTCCAAAAATAACATGTTTGAAAGCCTGTATGATTGGAAATGGGTTTTGGACTGGCTCTAAAAGATGTTTGAGTTTTTTTATTTACCTTTTATGGTGTCGAATACTGACTAGAGACAGTTGAATTGAAATTATACTAATTTGATTTGGTGAATCATTTTCAGTTAGTTATTCCATCCTAAAAGATTTTTTTACCAGAGGGTGGAAGTGGAACCTTAGGGATATTTGAAAATCTACAAACTCTATTGAATTTACATCTTGTAACAAATGAAACCTGAAGAAATACTGTTGATGAGGTGTTGCAGAAAAACTAAAATTTTCCCTCTCTCTGCCTTGCTGCTGGAACATGAAAATCAAAGGTTCAGTGTCAGGATGGAGCCTGTTTGCACTGAGGTTGTTGAAGGAGATGCTGTTGCACACACCAGGGCCTGATGTGTGTGTTAAATGTGTATTGCTGTGGTCCGTGCATTGACAAAGGACTCTTAGCAATAATATCAGAAGGCTAAATATGATTTATTAACATGACTTCATAATTCAAAGGATTTGGGCTATTATCTGCCCAGCCTGGAGTAATCTGAAGCTCTTGCTTCAAAGCTTTGTTTAAGGAATTTTAGAATAGCTTACACAATTAGAGATAACAACTTTTCACCTCATAGGTTGAAAGAAAGAAAACTTCCATCTCCTATTATTAGGAGACAGGCAGAGAAATTTAAATGTTTTTGAAACACAACTCAGAGATTTGTTTATAGAAACTTGTACAGAGTAAAAGACAGTAAAAAGATGCTTTTCTATGGGAAGAATTTTTCTGCAGGCCTGCATGCAGAGAAACTTACAATATGTTCATGCAACAAATGTGTTCACAGGACGTGTGAGCTCCTGCAGGCTGTGAGTGAGGAAGAGAAAATCTACCACGTCACATCTGCCCCCATGACAGGCCACCAGCCCAGAGACTTTGTGATCCTGGTGTCCCAAAGGCAGCCCTGCAGGCCACAGTGAGTATGGCTCTGATTCTAACTCTGAGCCCTTTGGGGCCACACTCTGGAGTCCTGTGACCTTGATCTGCCACCACATGACAAAGATGGCATTTTACTTTCTCAGTAAAAGAAACTCCTTGCTCCTTACTTTCTAAGGAGTGAGATTCCTTTGTTGGTGCCTGAGTTTGTACAACCAGATGTGCTTTGCCATGTGAAGGTGCAATGAAATAAATCCAGATCATCACAAATTTTTAGCATAGTCCAGTATTGATAGTGACTGTTTGGGAGTGGTCTACCAGGAGGGCAAATAGGCCAGAATTTCAAATGGGCAAATGAGGAAAAAAATCATGTCCCAGAGAGCCTGTCAGTGAGCTGAAGCTCCTAGCTGGGAGTTAGTTTTTTGAAGTGACTTTGTACTTCCATTCCACGTAATTACAGAGTTTTTACTTAGTCAAGGAAGTGCTTGAAACCTCACACATTTATTGTATCTGTAAATTCTGCCAAGTCCCTTCCTCAGTTTAACATACCCTGCTTTTTAAAGTTTTATTATTTTTTATTAGATTTCCTTTTCTTACATAGTGAAACATGGGCAAATGGAACCTTTTGATGTATCTTACCCTTCTTTATTCTGTTTCTTTTTTCACATTCAGTAATTCTTCAAGTTAACACTAAAAGGCAGTATTCTGCACTGTGCTTGTTTTCCCCCTCCATGAGGAGATTGAGTGAGTTTGGCTACCTTTACTGTGGCCACACTGTGAAGTCTCTGGGTGAGGGTTGTTCCCTGGTGCTGTAAACGTGGGCTGAGGGTAGCAGGATAAATGAAAAGGTGAGGAATTGTTCTGTGGCTGCCACAGAGGTCTCCTGGCCTGGAGTCTGTGCTGAAGCCGCACTGAGACTCAGCAGGGCCGGCCCCAGCTCTGGGCTGGGACCATTGAACACAGCCAAGCTGCCCTGCCCTCCTGTGAAAATGACATGTTGTAGTCACTTCCATGGAGGTTTTTATCAAGAGGAAGGGTGTGATGCTTGTCCCTGCCCTGCAGGGAGCCCTACACGGTGGCTGTGAGGTCGGTGACCCTCAGGGCGGTGCCCCCGAGCCCGGAGTTCTGCAGGAGTGAAATCCTCTGTGCTGGGTTCCAGATCCACAGCAACAGCAGCAGCTCCTGCACTGTGAGTAGCCCTGCAGGGCCCAGCTGTGCCCCCTGCCCTGTGCCCCCTGCCCCGGGGCTGTCACCTCACCTGGGCTGACAGTCTGCAGAGGGAACAGCAAAATACCTCCAAAAAACCAGTTCAGTCTGGGTGTGTGGAGTCTGTCTTGCCCAACTTTGGCCAATCTGACTGTTAGAAATGAGCTCTAAACCAAGCACTAAACCTCCAGAGTCATTCACTGACTCCTAAAATACATCTCCAGAGGATGTGCATTACACTGGTCTCTGGTGTGTCTCTCTTTCCACTGACTACAAAGGTCAAGGAATTAATTCAAACTAAATTCCTCACTTGAACTTTCAGGAATCACACAATCTGATTCCCATCTCTGGACCCATGCCAATCTTCTTTGCCATGGGAAGACTAAAAGTTCTCCATTAAAAAAACCACATTTCTGAAAACTTTCAGCAGCTTTTGGTGGCTGCAGTTCCTTTTTCCAGGTAACAGCTTTGTTCACAAAGCACACATATTTAACGTTATACACAGTGTTTCTTGCTGCACTGCTCTGTACATTTACCTGCAGATGCTGAAGGGTCTGAGAGCAGCGAGGACACCCAGATCACTGGAGTGCTGTAAAAAAGGCATGCTTTTTGCAAATTATTGCCTTCAGTTTCAGAAGCACTGTGTGCTTCTATTCACATCATAAAAGCTGTGGTACTCATCCAGGCTCTGCAAAAAAATGGCTAACTTGCAATCCGTAGGCTTTTTTGTTTAATTTACTTTTGTTGAAACAGGTGTGTTACTTCAACCAAGTGACATCAGGAGTTATGCCTTACTTAGCTGCAAATCTTACTGGCTCATCAAAATCCATTGAAGACACTGCTTTGGAATGTATAAAGTTCTTGGAGCTGGAAGACAGCAAGTGCTGAAGTTAAAAACAGATTTCTGAAGGGACATCTGAAGATTATCAAGCAGTTCTGGTTGAAATTCCTGCACGGATGTCAATCATTCCTCTGTAGGTGACTTGCTTCAGATCATGTAGTCAGCATTGGGCTTCAGCCTGAAAATACTTGGTACAAGCATTTTATATCAAACCAAGCTTAGACCTTAGGCTCTAAATTCAATCTTTAATTTAAAAAAGATTAAGGAACAGATTCTGCTTTTGATTGCATTAATGAATTTTATATAAATGGAGGCAGAACTTGGCTCAGTAGAGCTGTAGTTCATAAGACTATTTCACTATTTTAATGTTACATTAAACAGAGTGGCATCCAGGCAATTTTAAAATACCATCCCTTGTAATCTGCAGAAACCAGTGCTACCAAGTAGCTTTGCCAGTGCTCTGACCTGGCCCTGCAGGTCCTTGCACACCCATTATTTATAAACTGATTACAGCCCATGTATTTCAGTGTTTGCTGATGTCTGTACTTTAGTACTTGCCCGTTTACCTGTGACTCCCAATAAATTATTGTTTCTGAGGTTACAGACTCACCACAGGTTTCATCCCAGTATTTGAGGGTGCAGAAGGCTGCCCTGCAGTGGTGGTGGGTTCTGGAGGAGAGCTGTGAGCTCCAGCCTCTGTGCCAGCTGTGCCAGGCTGGAGCAAACACAGCAGCACCTCCTGGATCCACTCCTCACCAAAAAACAGGGGATGGCTCCAGGGTATTGCTGTGGTCTGTTTATTAACAAAGGACTCTTGACAATAATATTAGAAGGTTAAATATGATTTATTAACATGACTTCATAATACAAGGATTTGGGCTGTTTTCTGTTCAGCACAGAGCATCTGAAGCTCCTGCTTCCAGCTTCGTCTAAGGATTGCCAGAATAGCTTACACAATTAGAGATAACAACTTTTCACCTCATAGGCAGAAAGAAAGAAACCTCCATCTCTCACTATCAGGAGACAGGCAGAGAAATTTAAATGTCTTTGAAACACAAACTAGAGATTTTGTTTACAGAAACTTACACAGAGTAAAAGACAGTAAAAAGATGCTTTTCCCATGGGAAGAATTTTCTGCAGGTCTGCATGCAGAGAAACTTATAATATGTTCTTGCAACACCAGGGCTGTGCTGTGTCTGCCCTGCTTGCTGCTCCTCTCTGAGCTCAGGGAGGCCTGCTCAGAGCAGGAGCCTGCTCATCAGCATTTGGATCCTGGCAAGGACAGGGGGTGAGGGGAGCAAAGCATGAGAGCTGCAGCCCTGCCACTGCATGTCACTGCAGTGTCACCACCGCCAGGGTGACAGTCTCGGGGCTGCACAGTTCCCACTGAGCACACCTTCAGTTGGCCTTGCAGCCAGACCAGAGCCTGCTGCAGGGATCTGCAGGTTAAAGAACCCACCAGAACTGTTGGCATGTGAGAAATGTGGCAGGGGAGACACCGAGGGGAGCCCTGGGGTGTCACTTCTCCAGCGTCCCCTGGCCTGTGGCTCAGTTTGGGCACAACCCTGCCTGCTGAGCCACACCACTGGGCTGTGCTTCACCAGGAGTGCAGGGACAGACACAGCTCCTGGTCTGGACCACAGGTCCAGATCTGGTCCTGGGTCAGCATTTCCTTCACGTGGATAAAGTGCAGCACCTCCCTCTGGGAGCACGGGCAGGCCCCTCCAGAGCACGGAAGCCACCAAGGTGGTGTGTGCCACCTCCCAGCTCAGGGGCTGCAGCTCCTCTGCCCCCGAGCCCTGCGGCGTGCAGGTGATGGCAGGGCAGCCCTGGCTGCACAGGTAACCCGAGATCCCAGCGCTGGCGAAGAGAGACCCCTAATGTTGGCTCTGGACACCGGCAGCGGGGACAGCTGCCTGCACCGGCACTGTGCATGAGTGGATTTACACCTTCACAAGCAGCACCTTCTGCAGGCGCTTTCCAAACAGCGTCCTGCAGCCACGCAGCCCTCTGTGAAATACCCGGAGTGGTTTTGTCCAGCAGTTACAGCTCAGATGGGTCTGCAGCAGCTGGAGATCAGCCCCTGCTCGGGAGCCCCACAAGCACAGCACACCCCCTGCTCACACCAGCCCTCACTGGGCAGCTCTGGTACCACCAGGACAGGCCAAATCGGCCCCAGGGCTGCAAAAACACACTACAAAGCCAAGGAGCTGGGAAATTATCTAAAAAGATGCTTTTTAAACAATATACTTAATTCATAGAATAGAAAGGGAAATGCTTCTTAAGTTGGGATGTCTGTTGCCAAAATGACCGCATTAAACTGATAGCTTTGAGCTTTTATCCAAGTTAATTAAAACTCCATAATTAATCCTTGGTTTCATTCACATCCACTCCTCTTCCCCATTTAAAAATGTGCTCTGATTAATACAAACTGAACATACACCCACTATCTCAGTCTCCACAGCAGTACCAAGAAATCTAAAATATGACCACTACCCACTGTATTCTTTAGCAACACTTTATTAAAAATAATTATCTGTACAAATATAAAATATCTCCACACAATTTAATTCCCCATATTTGTTTTTTGCTGCAAGTAAAGTATGTGAGGGGAGCCCAGATGCACTTCTCCAGCAACACTGGTGGCTTCAGGAACTCTGTTTGGAGTTGGTATCCTAATTTCTCTTTTTAATATCCACCAGTTTTTCTAAGGCTGCAATCTCCATTTAAAAATAATGTCTTCCATGAGGCAGGTGCAATACAAAGAAAAGTTTCCTCCCAGCTCACCAAGATGTGGAAGATTATTGAGTATTTTCTTTGAAAAAGAAGTAAATGAACTAAGAAAGCTTCTCACTTGCTCTCCAGTTCTTTAGGGGTGTGTTTCACCACAGGTTTCAGAAGAAGGGCTTGATTCTGTTAGTGAACACACTCAAATGACCCAATGTGTATGACCAATCAAGGTAATGGCTGATAATAACTACAACCATCAAGAACTGCACCCCCAGCTCAGCAGCCTGCAGGGTTGATCTGTAACTTCACCACTAGACTGCTCAGGCTGGAACATATGGAAGAATAAGTTCATTATTCCTAAAAGGAAAAGGCAAAACCAAAGCAGAATCTGACAAGAGCCTTTAAAAAACACCCACAATTCCTTTAATAAAATAGCCACTTGCTGTGCTCCTGCTGTTCCCAGCTTTACAGTGAGCCAGGCAAGTTTAGGAGGCAAACTGGGAACACGAGGGGAGACAAAAAAAACCCAACAATTCCTCTGCAGCCTGCTTGACTGTCTGTATGCGCCGTCTGTCGTCAGCACTCTGTCGTGCAGCAGCGCAGGAGAAGTGTTTGAGAGCCTGGAGCCTTCAGAAAGTGACAACTTTGGGTCTCTTGGGCTGCTGTCTCTGCGGCTCCGGCGTGGCCGTGACGTCCTCGTGGTCCGCGCTCAGCCCGGGGGTCCAGCGCCCGACTGTCACCTGCTCTGCAGGGACACAACACAGCAGTGCCACCGCCAGCCCTGCCACCTGCACAGCCTGGGCTGTGCCACAGCAGAGCCAGCACTGCGCACAGGGACGGCCATGGGCACCCACATCAGCCTCTGGACACTGACGCTGGCCCAGTCTGCCTGAGATTCTGCCCGGGGAAAGTGAAGCTTTGCCAGCTCTCACCTGTCCTCCTGTACCTGAGCATACCTGCACCACGCACACCTGGTCTCAAAGAGTATCACAATTCTTGTCAAAGGTGTCACAGTTACAATTAACTCGACTGCTTTTAACCAGCAGTGCTAGCTTTGAAAGAAGTCCCTTGGGAAAATAAACAGCACTTATAGTCCTCATAATGGATGTTAAACTTACCAGAAAATGGTAGGAAAAAAATCTAGTTACAGGCTTCTAAAACATCAGTCACCCAAGTGGGCACAGCCTTGCTACTTGCAGGTAAGTTTGGGGAAATTTCAGAGTCTTTTGGTGTCATAAACCTCTGTCATACCAATTCACATGGAATCTGACCCATTCTAAGCAGGCAAAGCAGCACACACCTAGAACCCTACATATGGTCTCAGACCTAAAAATATCATAAATGTAGGACCAGATATAGAAAATGCTGTAAATATTTCTTAAAAAAGTTTCACCAAAGTGGCTTATTATTAAGTGGCACATTAACTAAGTGTCATAGAGTAGAAAAATGCACAAGTGTGTCACCACTACAGTAATAGGATCATTCTTCAAACCCTCTTTTGATACTTTGCCTCCTGTAGCACAGTGGGGTTTTGGGCTATCTATTTTAATTTTTCCACCCATGTGGAAAGCTGAGGAACACGTAAGAGAGCAGTTCATTAGCTGTGAATCCAGCTGGACAGATCATCTTTGTCCCTGTCCTGGCTGCCTGACACATGTGCCTGCAGACACCACCACCCTGCACCTGGCACTGTGTTCAGCTCCACCGCTTCACACTGAAATCTGCAAAAAGCAGCAGCCACTTCTGCTCTACAGCTGCCAGGCGGTGAACAGCAGCACAATCACTGGCCAAAAAAACCCCCAGATTGTTTCATATGGCCTTCAGATACGCACAAGATGAACTTTCTTTTAAAAGAAAACAACTGTCTTAGTTTTGCATTGCAACTTACTGCCTCCTCCACACCCTGAGTGTCCCAACAAAAGGTCTCCTCTGCTGCTTCCAAGTTCTCTTCCCACAGCCTTTTCCCTGACCACAGTCATGCAGAGCAGCAGCTGAGCACTGCTGGACCCACAGCCACCCCACACCCCCTGCAGCTCACCTGCATTCTGCTTCTCTGGGCAGTCTTTTTTGAAGTGCTCCACAGAGCCACAAAGTTTGCAGCCCCCACCTGTTTCACACAGAAAGATGTTACTCATCTGAGGGAAAAAACCAACACAAAACACCCAACCACACACCACAAATTCCACCCACTGCTTACTGGGTATTTCTGATGTGCTGGAAGCTCTCTTTTTGAGAAACAGGCTGAATTTGGCTGAAATCCACACTCAAAGGAACTTTTAAAATTGACAGGGGCTCCCGTGAGGCAGGTAATGCAACTGCAGGTACTGACATGTGAAATTCCACACAATACAAAATTCTACAATACAAACACTTGAAAGCAAGGTGATTTTTGTTCCACTTTAACTGTGGTGCAAGACCACCTTCTGGAGTTTGCCAAGACCCCACATTTGTGCTGGGAAACACAAGGAGACAGAATGCTGGATGTTGGAGCCAGTGGAGGAGTGAAGCCTTCAAAGTTAGACCCCAATTCTCACTGAAGTTACTCAGACTGAAGATACTCTGCCTCTAGTGAGAGCCTGTGTTTTGCCACCTCCCAGAATTTTAAGCTACTGTGTGAGAATGTTCTTACCACCTGTCTGGGTGTATGTAAATACACACTGCCTACATTCACACAGGGTTTTGTTCCTTTGTGCATTTCCTGGTACTGAGGCACAAGCAAAGCCTCACCCTTTGCACCTCATCCTGTCATTTAATACTAAACCTACAATTAAAACTGAAATCCCCAGGTCATTATTTGACAATTAATTCCCCAGCATTACTCTGCTTTTACTGCACAGCAATTCCTTTTAGCCACATTCTCATTCTCTTGCGGTGTTACTTTGTTCTCTATCAGGTAAGAAGGACACAGAAATTTTATTTTACTAAATTTAGTGAATCAGTACACTCACCTTCAGCATACAACCCCTTGGGATTATCTGGACACGACCTTGACAGATGCCCCATCTCACCACAGATGAAACATTTTGCATATGGAAATGGCCCTGCAAAATCCCACAGGGTTTATGGCCCACATCAAAACCTTTGTGAAGTCACACACACAACACAGTGCAATGACAATACTGTAATCACTTCATGCTATAAATTACTGTCTGGTCCCCCATTATCGTACTGCAAAAGTTAAACTTGTAACACACAAAGCTTCACGGTCAGCAGTCAGACAATTTAGACCCAAGCACTTCACAACACCACAAAGTCCTGAGACCCACCAGCAGCTGGATCCACCTTGGCTCTGCATTTGCTGAGGTCGTGCTCCGTGGATCCACAGCGGTAGCAAATCCCCGTCCCCATGTCTTGGCTCTCCAGCACTGCAGGACAATCAGCCACACCATGGCCAGGCTCTCTGCAGTGGAAACACACCTTGGAGGAGGAAAATCCAGTGATTCTGTGAGTAAACACAGTAAACAACTCTAAAGAGTAAACACAATTTTGTCGCCTGGAAAAAGCAGCCAGGAAGAGACTTTATGCTCTGCCGTAAAACCACGTTATTATGGGCACTTGCCTCCTTTAACCAGCAACACAGTTTGATGAATCACACACAGAAATTAGCTGAGTCAGTTTTGCCCAGGAAGCAAGAGGGGCTGGGGACTCCTCAAAGGGGCAGGGGGAACAGTGCTGAGCAAGGAGAGCCATGCTAAAGACTACTACTGGAGCTGAAAGCCATCTTTTGTTCCAAACTTCACATCTTTCACCTAAAACATGCTGTGCTCGTGGCAGGGGAGGGCTGAGCTCCTGCTCAGCCCCACAGCAGCAGCTCCACAGGGAGAGAGACCTGTGCCTCCCACATGGGGCTCTCTTTTAACAACATTGTGGGAAAGTGACTGGGGGTTCAAAGGGGAAATTTCAGGGGGAAATACAGTGGCTACTCCCTGGATGGGACCCCACACACACACCCCACAATCCAGGCAGGACTAACATGACCGTGGAGCAGGGCAGAGACCCCACAGCTCTGCCAAACTCCCTGCAGAGGAGGGAACCTGGTGGTACCTTGCAGCTGATCAGCCACAGAGCAGCTGAAAGCCAAGGGAGATAAAGGAGGATGTTCTGTTGGATCAGCAGCTGTGGTGAAATCCCTCTCTTTGGACTGACCATATTCCACCCCAGGAGTACCTCAGTGCTGTCCTGAGCGACCCACTCACAAGGTATGACCACCCCTACCTAAGATGTATGACTGAAGTCAGTGAATCTCCACCTAAATATAAACAGAACAGTATAAAAGTGAGTTAGGAACGGGGAGAAGTTTGGGAAGACTCCATTGTAACCTGTGGGTTCAGATGAACCTACTGCCTCCTCCCCACAGGGCCCCACTAGGTGACGACTGTGCTCTGTGTAAGCTTTACTAGGAATTAATCTGTGTATTTGATTAGATTGCTTTGGACACGCTTTCACAGTCAGATGATGCCACCGGCATCCCCCGAGCCTTAACCCGACACATTTTATTACGAAGTGTGTAATCGTGCGCAATTGTGTGCAATTGTTCATGCGAGCCCTTCAAGGGCGCTGACACCCCCCAGACGTGAGGCGTTTGAGCAAAAAGGGAGGTTTCCTCCCTTTTTTCCCGCGGCCGCATGCCAGGACTCACCATGGCGTTCTTCTTCCTCTCCTGCCTCCTCAGCCTCCTGCTCTCCCGCCGCCTGTCCTTCCTCCGCGCCTCCTCCTCCTCCTGCCCGCGGTGCGCCGCGAACCCGTTCACGTCCTGGTTCTCGTACTCCTTCTTCCTCCTCCTGCTCTTGGCCGCCGGCTCCGGCTCCCCGCTCGGTGCCAGCTGCTCCCAGGGCGTTGCTGCCAGCGCCCGGGCCCCGGGCGGGGCGCTCCGCCGGGCCCAGCGGGTCATGGCCCGGCACCGGCACCGGCACTGCCGCAGGAACCGGCACCAGCACGGCCGGACCGCGCTCGGTGATGACGGACGGGAAGAGGAGGAGGAACCGGAGGAGGAAAAGGAGGAGCAGGAGCCGGAGCCGGGGCAGGCGGAGTGGGCGGCCCAGGGACCGGGACTGTGGGGAAGGGCGGGATGGGGGTCCCGGAGGAGGCGGTGCGTGAGGGGCTGTGGGGAACCTGCCGTGGCAGGGGCACCTCCACTGCCCCAGGCTGCTCCAGCCCGGCCTTGGGCACTGCCAGGGATCCAGGGGCAGCCACAGCTGCTCTGGGCACCCTGTGCCAGGGCCTGCCCACCCTGCCAGGGAACAATTCCTAATTGCCAAGATCCCATCCAGCCCTGCCCTCTGGCACTGGGAGCCATTCCCCGTGTCCTGTCCCCGCAGCCCTTGGCAATTGTCTCTCTCCATCTTTCCTGCAGCTCCTTCAGGCCCTGCGAGGCCACGCTGAGCTCACCCCAAAGCTTCTCCTGTGCGGGTGAGCAATGGCAGCTGTGCCAGCCTTTCCTCCAGCAGAGCTGCTCCATCCCTCTGCTCATCCTGGAGCCTCCTCTGGCCTGGCTCCAGCAGCTCCAGCTCCTTCCTGAGCTGGGCCAGGCCTGGGGCAGCTCTGCAGGTGGGGTCTCACCTGAGGGGCAGAGGGGCAGAATCCCCCCTGCCCTGCTGCCCCCGCTGGGGCTCAGCCCAGCACAGGGGTTTGGGGGCCCAGCACAGGGGTTTGGGGTCCCAGCACGGGGGTTTGGGGTCCCAGCACGGGGGTTTGGGGTCCCAGCACGGGGGTTTGGGGTTCCAGCACAGGGGTTTGGGGTCCCAGCACAGGGGTTTGGGGTCCCAGCACGGGGGTTTGGGGTCCCAGCACGGGGGTTTGGGGTCCCAGCAGAGGGGTTTGGGGTCCCAGCTGTGCCCCACAGCCCCCCCCAGGGCTGCTTGGCTGGTGGGGTCTCACCTGGGGACAGTGAGGAGTGACCAGGTGAACCCCCGGTGCTGTGCTCTCGGGATAGAAGCCACTCAGCAGCTGAAATAAATG
>VXAX01001325.1:39893-68328 GCA_013399835.1 Leptocoma aspasia | reverse complement strand
CCTTGACGCTTCCTGGTTGATGTTACAAAGGTATATGCATTATACATACACTGTATAAAATATATAAAGAATATTTTACTTCCTGTAGTAGTTATCCCTAACAATTGCGTCTCCCTAGAGGAAGTCGGGGATTTTGCCGAATTTCCGGGGTTTTGAGCCCACTAGAGGGAGGTGTGCACAAAGCGTGTTTTAAACCGCACCGCTGCCTGGCGGGACGAGCTCGCGTTTAAAAACAATTAGCGATTACTGCAGATAAAATAAAAAATAACTGATGAACGCCGCTTAAAAACCGGGAAATAAACCCAGAAGGGACAGGCATGTCTTTTCAAAAAGAATTCAAAATTAAAAACACCTCCTTTGCTGATGTAGTTAGTTACAGCTCAGCTGCAGCATGAGGGCCCGGTTGCTCCTGCAACTTGCTTTGCTTTCTGCTTTGTTGAAGTCCTAAATGTCTTTGCTGTCTTTCCCATCCTGGAATTTTATGTGTATGTATGTCTAGGCAGGACCAGTTTAAGATCTAGCTTTGCAGGCAGTGGAAAAGGGCGTTTAACAGCTTCCTGCTAAATCAATTAGACAGCATTTACCTCGAATATCAGTTATTTGGCAGAGGCCACACCTGTTTAAATTTGCACTGGCTTGGGATTTGTTCCAGGGTGACATTACTGGGCTGGGAGCTTCCCTGCACCTGGGCACCAGGTGAGTTATGAGCAGGACAGCAGCAGTGTCAATAACTAACATTTTTTTACCTTCTTTTTCTCCGTATTTTCCTAAGAAACAGCAGATCATCTGAAAACAGCACAGTGTTCATATGTTCATAATCCTCACACCCCAAAAAGGAGGTTTTGTCTGCTGAATGGGTACCAGAGGCTTTGGTTGTGCACACAAACAGCTGATGTTACCTTTGTTCACTGTGTTTTGCCTGTGTGGTTTGCGTAGTTAATACTACTTGGCAGAGTGTCAGGGTGACATTTGCCCTGGTTGTTTTAATTTGAGTGTAAGCCTGGGGAGAGAAAGGAAAATTAGGCCCTGTTCCCTCTTAAATCCTGTTACGTCTGCAATATTCTGAGGCTCCTGTGCAGGTGGTTTACTTTGATTTATTCTCCATAAGGTGAACAGATTGCTTAGCATTTACTGCTCTGCTTTCTTGTCAGTGTTAAATTATTACCTATGCTATATTTAATCTTAAGTATTTATGGATTTTGACTGCTACAACCAGGGTAGCATCCCCTTCAATGGGCCTGCTCAGCACTGGATGTCATTTCCACCAGGCTGAGTTGCTCACAGCTGTGATTTTTTCAGGATATTTAACAAGAGCTTGAATAAGTTGTTCTAGCAACTTCTGTTACTGGATCAACTCAGGTATTTATTGGTTTGTATTCAGGAAAACGTTAAAGTGAAGCCTTTGAAGGTTAAGGTCTGTGGTCAGTTATTTTATTTGTCTGTTTTACACTGCAAAGCTGCTGTTTGTTGATGATGTATCAAAATGACAATCTGGCTCAAGTAGGAATGTTAGACGTGCACTGTCAGGATAGTGCAAGAATTTTCCCTGGTTTTAGTTTTGGTGGCTGCCTGTTAAACAGAAAACACTGGTTTCTCACAGGAAAATGTAATTTTTTTCCCAGAAACCCACAGTGAGGAGATAAATGAATTTAAAGTTGATTTGTACAGCACTTCACTTAAGCTTGTGTCTTCAGATCACAAAGTTGTAATTTCTAGGATTGAAGGTATGAAAGAGCAAGGGAAGAATGGGTTATCCTCCTGTGTTTGAAAACAATGGCCTTTTCTGCAGTATTGGCTGTACTTTGAAAAACTGCTGCATTTCACAGAGAAAAGGAGAAAGAACAGGCTGAAGCTGCAGGCAGCAGCAGAGGTACAGATTCCTTGGGCAGAGGGATCAGCAAGGGAGAGTGCTCTAGTCTTTCCAGTTTTACTAATTTCTTACATTCCTCTCCATCAAGAAAAGATAAATTCCTTATTTCTACAGAAAAAATTTTTAAAAAAAGGAAAAAAGGGAAAAAAAACCATGCCAGTAGTTCATGCAGTTATGGCTGAGTGCCAGGTAGATTATCAGTAATTTCAAAGTCCAAATTCTGGTTCAGAAAGCAGAGCATAAAACTGGAATGAGAACTAAGACACATACTTCTTAAAGGTGTACACTAAAAACTTACAGCATTTTCAAACCAGGATAGATGTAAAATGACCTAAAAATTAATTGGCATAATTTATCAACTTCTTTTTCCTCTCTGCTGGGTCCACCTGAGTTCCCTGAACAGTGGGTAGATAAAAAAAATACTTTCATTACCCTTGTTTACTGATAGACTTATAACTGTAGTGTAGCTGATATTTTCTCATTAGGAGCCCCATGTTTTCCTGCAATAATTTAGAGTGAATTAAAAATGTGGTATCAGTCATCAGCACTAGGCTGGGCAGTAGGTGACTGTGCCCTCTTGGAAGATTTGGCTTGGTGGGACCTCTGTGCCACATGCAGTGCATTTTGGTGTTTCCCACAGGCATTTTTGCTGGCAAAAGAAGTGATTATTTTAGTCTGTAATCTTTTAATTAAACCTTAGGCTGAAGGCAAACTTTAAGAGGCATTGCAGGAGAGTAGATGAGCATGCAGGTCTGAAATTGCATTCCAGAGAATCTTGTTAGAAAAGTAACACTGCATATAAATATTAACTCATTCCTCATGCTATCTGCTCCCTTTTGGTTTGGATGTTTCCAGAGTAACATGTCAGGTGTGCTCAGGGGTGCATTGATCCTGTAGGAGTGGCAGAGTCATCAATCTCCAGAGCACATTGTCAGTTTTTGTTGGAGCAGCCAAGGATTTCAGGTGTGAAGTGTCACATGAGAGATCAGCTACAACTGGTGTACCTACAGACTTCACAGACTGGTTTGGGTTGGGGGGGACCCTAAAACCACCCAGTGCCACCCCTGCCATGTCAGGGACACTTCCACTGTCCCAGGCTGCTCCCAGCCCCAGTGTCCAGCCTGGCCTTGGGCACTGCCAGGGATCCAGGGGCAGCCACAGCTGCTCTGGGCACCCTGTGCCAGGGCCTGCCCACCCTCACAGGGAACAATTCCTAATTGCCAATATCTCATCTAAAATGCCCATTTTCTCTTGTCTTGTAATGGGAAATTCCTGCCCAGTTCTCACCCTTCATGAACTGCCTAATGGAGCACAGGTGGGCTTTGATAGACCTGGGCTTTGATGGAGCTTGACCTGAGAGATTATTTCTGCTGATCCCTGGTTGCTTTGTCAAGAGCATTAGAGAAGTGCTTGAGGCATGGCACATGGCTCCTGGGGCACTTAATCAAATAAATGTCAAAGATTTATAGAGAATCAGTGTCTATCAGGAAAAAGCTTTATTGGCAGAAAAGGGTCTCGGCAGTGCAGTACTTGTGGTGTGGGGAAAATAAATATGACAAACAAGAAGCAGCATTTAATGTCAAGAGCTAGTGCACCAAGCCAGCTTTTGAACCTTTAATATTTTCTTGTTGAGTCATTATCTGTATGCTTTTCTTTCTTTGTGTGGGCACACAGCCTTTCAGGTTGTTTGTTTCCTGCTGCAGCCATTCTCCTGAGCATGTCCTCGGGGAGCAGTGCAGCCACCTTCCAGCTGGCCCTGAAGGCACCGAGGGGCACAGACCCTGCTCCCCACACCTCATCCCCAGGGTGGGCTCCACTCAGAGGAGAATAGGCTCCAAGCAAACAGAAAACTGTCCTGAGCATTGTCATGAGGGAGTAGGACTGAGCAAATGCATCCTGCATTGACTTGTCACTGTCCAAGTTTAATTTAAGATATTAATTAGTGATGTGGGATGAAGAATGAAAATACACCATTCACATGAAGCAGCTGAGTTGCTCTCGCTGGCCATATGGAAGTCATGGAGAGAGAGAAAGGTCACAGAAATGGAAAATGTAGGTGACAACAAGCCTTTGTAAATTAATCCACAACGGGGAGGAGTATTTTTGTTGTGAAGGACATGCTTGGAAGCCAGCAATACAGAGAATGCCACAGTTCGAGCAGAGCAGGGAGTAAGTCTATTTTGTGCAGACTTACAGTTCCTTGTCTGGTCAGAGCATAGGATGGCCAGGGCATTGCTCTGGGTTATTTGCTCATCTCAGGCATTTTGCAGTGATTGCTTCAGCCAGGGATCACACTTTTGTGTAGGCTGGGGGTGTTCTGGGGGTGTTCTGTTCCAAAACACCCACCAATCTCACCCCAGCCCCGGTGTGCATCAGATTATTTATATTCAGATTATTTAGAACCTTGTTCCCTGAGTTTTGGGTATCTCTGGGTCTGTTCCAACCTTTGACCACCTTCATAGGGCAAAATGCCTCTCTAATGAGTTACAGGAATTCCCAATGTCCCATCCTGAGTCTGTTGCCTCCTGTCCTGACACTCTGCACCCCCAAGGAGAGTCTTGAGCCTGGTTGCCCCTGATGCAGACAGTGGTGGACATCATCAGGATCATCATCTTAGCCTTCTTCTCCCAGGCCCTGCTTCTGAGGTTTCCAGCAGCCCATTTCCACTGTGAAATGCTCTCTGAAGAGCAGCCCTGCTCTCCAGCTCTTACGTAGTACCATCAGTGGACTGCCTGGCTGAGTGATGCACCTCGTCCTCCAGGCTGTTAAAGGCACTGAGAGAGTCATCAGCCCCATACCAGCCCCTCAGGAATGCTGTTAGCCAGTGGCAGCCCACTGGACATGGTGCTGCTGCCCATCAGCAGTTTGCAAGTCAGCAGGAGAAAAGCAAAATACAGGCTAAAATCTAAGGACACTTGGCCCACAGCTGGATTTTGTGTTGAGCTGAGAGTTTTGGAGAGCTAACAGTGAAGCCTCTCCAGTTTTGCTTATTTGCCTGCTATGTAAAATCAGCAATAGTCTGTTTCCCTCCCCCAGAATTACTATTATTAACCACCGTTTGCAAAGCCAGCAGCAAAATGCTAGGGAATGTGCCCAGCACAGATGAGGAAGTGACAGTAATCACATGGAAGCTCCAGCCTGCTTTACACTCAGCAGCTCTCCTTCTGAGCCAGCACACCATGCTGCTGATTTTCAAGAGCAGCTAATTCACCATCTAGCTCTCAATTAGCTTCCAATTGTGACTTTTAAAGTCTGTAGCCAGTTATGGGCCAGCTATCCAGCCACAGCCCTGCAGATATGACTCACCCAGGGACCTTCCTGAGAACTGCGGTTCTGCCTGTGAAACACTCTCTTTCCATATGCAAAAAAGAAGCAATCAGTGGGATTGTCAGCGCTTGCTGGTTTTTTTCCTTCCCACTGTGCTGCTGGACCATGGTGAGCCTGGAGATGTCCCTCGGAGTGGCAGCACATCCTCAGGCACTTTGGGGAGTGGCAGCTGAGCCAGACCCCATTACCTTTGAAGTTGAGAGGAGGGGACTGGAGCAGGCTTTGCTGGGCAGGTTTAGGTGGGATGCAGAATATCAGCGATCTCATGTGCCAGCAGGGTTTTGGGCCAGTTTGCTGCAGCCCAAGGGCACAGGGCAGAAATGAGCAGGATGCTTACAAGAGGCATTGTAAATATGTCTGGAAGTGTAAGTGCTGCATAGAAGTAGAGATTTGTGCTTTTTGCACAGCTGAAGTGATACTTTCCTTATCACCAACCAAGAAAGGGAAGCAGTTCCTCTAAAAAGAGCATCCCAAGGTGTCTGTATGTGTGCCCCCCAGTAAAGCTGCACCCAGACCAGTTTGTGCCAGTGCAGCCAGGCATGGAGGAGACCCCAGGTGTCAGGCAGTGTTTTATTACACAATGCATTTATACAGACATGTACAGGGGTGCCTTTCCATCAGAATGGCAGCCACGTTTACCCTCAGCTGCTGCCACTAGCAGCAACTTCATCTCCTGCCAAACTGAGGCAGGGGGGGTGGCACCTTGATGTCTTGACCCCTTTCCAGTTTCTTCTCGCAGTCAACGAGGTAATTGACCCCATCGATGACAATCTGGACTAGCTCCACCTACAACAAGAAGAAGAGAAATGTACTAACAGAAGGTTTATCTCGTCTCTTGGTAGAAGAGTGGGGAGTTGGCTTGTGCTGTCACCAGAGCTGACAAAGCTGTAAGTGAGGAGGGTCACACACATCGCACCTCCTCTGGCCCAGGGGTTGTGCAAAGCCACAGTAATTCCCTTCTCCTGTTTGCCCTGAGTTTGGACCACCACCAGCAGAAACTTTCAATTGATTCCCTAAAGTTATTTCCACCAAACTGTGCTCCCACAGGAGCAAACCAACCGGGCAAAAGTCCCTATATGAAGTGTTCAGGCAGGAGCTGGGGGAGCTGTTTCAAACATGACCCCCGAGAGGGTGCAGGGTGCTCCCCAGGTGTTGCAGAGCAGGAATGCTGGACCCAGAGTGTTCCCCACACTGCAGGAGGCTGAGGACACAGCAGCCCTGCTGCGAGTGTTCAGCCCTGCCAGGCAGTGCTCCATGAGGCACTGAAGTCCTTGCTGTGTCTCCCCATGCTTGCAGGAACTTCTGTGTGAGCAAGAGACATGGAAATCGAGAGGAATGACAGAGTTGTCTTTACAAACAAGCTGTGGTCTGCTGATAGATAAAACTGGCACTGAGAGATAAAAGAAATAATGGCAAAGATTCCACTGATTGATGAACAGGAAAAGATATTTGCCTTTACAGACAAACTGTAGGTTTGCTGATAATGAAACTGGATATTGAAAGATGAAAGAAACAATGGGGAAAAACCCCAAAATTCCATGAGAATTAAAAATGAAAAGGGAGGGTTATACATTAGAGGGCAATCTCAGGTATCAGTCTGCACCTCTCAAGTGCTCAGCCCATGGGGAAAGAGAGAAGGGAAATGGGGCTGGGAAATTGGGATAAAAAGGAGGCTGTGTCCTCCAAAAACTGGAGAGACCCCAGGGGAATGCCCCATGGCCTCTCCCTTTATTGGAACAAAGTAAAAGGACTCCTCTGTCTCCTTTTTGGACATAAACCTCTGATGTTTGTGGATTGATTTTCCTGACAAAATGAATTGGGAGGGATGCTGGTGCAAGGAAAGCACAAAGGAGGCTTGTTGCTGTTACAAGTAAATATTATAGTATTGGCTTTACGCAGCTATTGAAATGGATTCTATATGTGTGGTGTTAGAGTAACTCTGCTGTAGAGATACAGTTTTTATTTCTGTTGTTAACTACAACTTAGAAGTGGCTGATTTAGATATGCTTGTGTTAAAATGCCTGTTTGGTTGGGATAATATCCAAGGAACATATGATAAGGACCCTGCCACTGATGTGCCAACTGTCAGCACTCACTGTCTGAAGAAAGCCCAAGAACTGAAGGTGATGATAAAACCACAACCAGAAATAAGCATGCTCTTAAAAGGCAGACAGGAGGAGAAGCCATGCTAAACAGCTCTTGGAACATGTAAACTAGTTTTAAGAAAAGTTTAAATATGCAGCAGCTGATGCAATAGAAATGGTATATAAAGGCTGTTTCCAAAATAGTTGTGCTCTTGGCTGAGTTGCAAGACTCACCCGATCTAATCTTTGCTCTATTGTCCCTGTCTCCTCTTGTCCTTTCTTAAGCTTTTAAATTGTACCAGAAAAGTGAACCTCGTTTTTCACATTGCCCTGGTTCACACCAGCCCTGAACGCAGCTGGAGGCTCAGGGCCCTTGATGTGGCTGGGACTGGGAGGAGGACAGGACTACCAGGGACATTCCCAGTGCCTGAGGAGGCTCACCAAAGCAGAGCTGTGTCCTTCCCCTGCGGGTGGCCGTGGCCCTGCTGGGGTGGTCCCTGAGCCGTGGGGAGCCCCTGCCCACCCTGCCAGGCTCAGCACACACAGCTGGGGACTCAGGCTGCACACAGCACTCCTTTGCTCCCAGCTCCTCAGCTGATGCCTTAGGATGTAGGTTTTATATTTTTCAGATCCTGTACTGCTTCAGTGTATAATTTCTAAACTCCATACCCTGTCAGATGCTCTTTTCCCATTTTATTCAGACAAAACAATTCATCTCTAGGCTTGAAACTCAAGGACACCTTATTGTCGCCCCTAGAGATGCACACACAGTGAATTGAGGGGGGCAAACTTGGAGAAAATTACTTCATTACCTGAAGCTGTAATTGGAGGATTAACCCCTGATATGCAAATGGACCAAACTTTTAACTTTATGAAAAATTCATGGTCATCATCCACCTTAGGTTTAGCTATTGAGGGCCTTTAATGAATACCTGTGTTTATTCTCTTAATCTTGTCTAGCCTCTGTTCCATGTAGCCGTGGCATTCTCCAAGGCATCAGAGTGACACTGCCAGGGGTGGGATTTGCTCCAGGCCCAGAGCAGCACCAAAATTCATAATTCTGTATGGCAGAGGGTGATGGTGTCTTTGTAACCTCTTTCAAAACTGCTGGAGAATAAAAGGGGCCTTGTCCCCAGCAGACAGGTGACATGTGAGGACCACAGACCCTGTGACACTGTGAGACAGCAAGATAAAGCTGATATTTCTTAATCTCCATGAAATGGTTCATTAGCAACCTTTAATGACCGGCTTGTTAAAACCAAGTGAGAAGACTAAATCCCATTGTCTCTTTATTGTGACAGTTGCTGATTTTCAAGGGATTTGTTTTTACTATAAAGCATTTCAGTGGCTTAGCAGTTTATTTGATTGTCTTTTGCAGACTAGCTGTGTTGGGAATTCAGAGGACTGAATTTGCAGCCTCCATAAGAAAACAAATTTCATATTAGCTTTGCATTGACCAGTAACTGAAACAGAGTAAAAATACAAACAGTTTTGTCTTGCACCTTTGGGAACATAATTCAGTTCTGCAAAACATTTACCACATAATGGCATTATTTAATTGTGTACTGGAAAAAATTTATCCTATAATAAAACTTTTCATATCCCCTTGAGGGTGTCTTGTCTTATTTAGATTTCAGAATCTCCAAGGTAGGGCTTGTGTCTTATCTGTTGCCTTAATCCTTTGGATCCTTGCTGTAGGAGGCATCACTGACTTCAGTGGAACTCTTCATATAAGCAAAAATTTGTAGGCTTAGGCTGTCTGTCAGCAGGTCTCAATCACGCTGTGTAATCCTTCTTTTTATTACTAATGTTACTTCAATATAAAACACACATGATGATGTGTCAGGTGTTAATAGATGTCTTTGTGACAGGCTGTTTTGACAAATAATACAGCTTAATAGAATTTCACTCTTATTTATTTTGTTCCCTGTTACTTATTTCATTCTAGGTCCAAAGGAACACAGGTGCCTACATCAAACTTCAATATTTAAAGTTTCCAGACATCTGTGTGGCTGTGGGGACATTCAAAGGCATGTCTGGATGGGAAAGCACATGTCACCTGGCTGGGCTCTGTCCCTGTGGCAGGTGAGCTAGGAAGGGAGGGCACTGTGGGCTGGGTTAACATTGTTGTCACCCAGGTGCATAATCCCAGGGTTATATTTCTGTTTTGAAAACCTGCCTAGAATGAGGCTGGCCCTGCAGCACCAGGGTCAGACTGCATCCATATCCAACCTGCCACAGCCTCGGGTCTTGGCTCAGTCAGAGCTGTGGGAGGAGGCAGCAGCTCCTGGCCACGGCTGCTTCTCCCCATCCTCATTAGCTCTGCTCTTAGGAACTGCTCTGCCTCCTAAAATAGTTAAGCATGAAGCTGGAATGAGGTGTGGGACCCGAGCTGCCAGGAGGGCAGCAGCTGCTCCAGGCTGCAGGGTCATTTCCACGCTCTGGCACAACAAATGTTCCTTCTCACTGGAATGGCTTCGCAGCAAATGTCTCATGTGCACCCACCTCGCTGCAGTCTGTGCCCTACAGGGAGGGCTCAGGCCTCTCTATTACATCTTTGCCCTGATTTCAATCTCTGAGTTAAACATGTGTCTTAGGTTGCAATGCAAGGTGTAACCAGAAGTGTGTATTCTATCACCAGCTGTTAAAACCAGGTGGGGCAGTGTTCTTTATCTCTTCCACGACCCATCCTCCTGCCAGGAGATATCTGCTGTCCATGGGCCATTAATTATTAATTATCTTCTGTCCATGGCCATTGAGTGTCACTGCACGGCTGATAAAATTCCATCATCCCACTGGGAAGAGGCTCTGCCCAGGGGAGGAGCCAAGCATTCCTACCTGGATACAATCTGAGGCTTGGAACACCACAGGAGCCTTTTCCCACTGCATTCCCAGAGGAGCAGCTTTCTTCTCCTCTGCATTCCCAGAGGAAGAGCAGGCCCAGCTCCACCAGCCCTGGAGCTCCAGAGGAAAACTCCAGCCTTGTGCAGGATCCCTGCTCCAGCAGAGCCACATCTGTCACTGCAGGAGGAGCAGCCACCATGGAATGGCACTGCCACCAACACCCTGACCCACAGGCTGCCAGCTACTGCTCTGACTCTGGCTGTGTTATTGTGTATTACTGCAATTTTATTTTCCTAGTAAAGACCTGTTATTCCTATTCCCATATCTTCACCTGAGAGCCCCTTAATTTCAAAATTACAATAATTCAGAGGGAGGGGGTTTGCATTTTCCATTTCAGGGGAGGCTTCTGCCTTCCTTAGCAGACACCTGGCTTCTCAAACCAAGACAACGCAGCTCTCTTGTGTCCTCTGCTGAGTGACACACAAGACATGTGGAAACAGCCCCAGCCCCTCGGACACTGTGGGGTGGAAGCCTTGTGCTGCTGTGTAACCATGGAGGAAGTGTGTGACTCAGTAGTGAAAGGAACACAGCACCCTTCACCAAGCCTTGCTTTAGTGACGAGTCCCTGGGTGGGTTAGGACTCGGTGCCTGCTTCCTTCCAGCACTGCACACCCTCATGGAGATCCTCAGCATGTGGTCATATTTGTGCAGCTTTGCTCAGGGTTGGGTTTTTCACTGCCACGACAGCAGCATTTATCAAGAACCTCATGCAGTTAACAGTTCTCCTTTCAGTGAGCATTTCCAGTGGACCAGATTCATGAGGAGTGACAACTGCCATGGGTCCACTGGGGTCAGCAGAGGGAAACTGACCCCTGTCAGTACAGATCTCAGCTAGAAACCAAAGGGAAAACGCAGGCAGAAACCCCAAGAAGAACAGTTTACCTCTGAGCGCCCGAGGCGGTCCAGGTTGGAGATGTCGTAGATGTCAGCCACAGCTGCCGTGTCCACCCCGCCCGTGCCACGCTTCTGCAGGCGCAGGTTCTCCAGGATTTTGGAGAACCTGGGGTCCTGTCAGGAGAAACAGCTCTGAGGTCAGTGCCTTGCACTGCATGCATCGGGCAGAGGCACTGCGATGCTGTGACCCCTACAGCACTGCCAGAAGCAGGGCCAGAGGTGGAGAGTTTTCTCACTCCTCCAGTTACAGCCCCTCTTTGTGGCTTCCCACTAGGCAGGTTGATTTCCTGTCCTAGATTGTAAAATAAGCATGTATTCTATTCTCCATCTGTTACATGTGGGAAAGTTATCTTCTGTTAATTGGGCAGTTTTCTTATCTCTTCCAAGAACAATCTCTCCCTCTGGGGAGATATCTTCTGTTAATGGGCCATTGAACCTCACTGCCTGACTGATAAAATTCCATCATCCCACTGTGAAATGCCCTGCCCAAGGGGAGGAGCCAAGCATTCCTACCTGCATAAAATCAGTATTTTTTGGGACACCAGAAGAGCCTCTTCTCTGAGAGGAGCAGCCTGTTCTTCACTACATTTCCAGAAGAAGACCAGGCCCATCTACACCACCACTGGATGTTCAGATGAAACCTACACCCTTCTACAGGATCCCTGCTTCAGCAGAACTTCATCTGCCACTCCATGAGGAGCAGCCCCCATCCAACTGGACTGTCACCAACACCCTGACTCCTCAGGGTGTCAGGTCATATCCTGACTCTGTCAATAATTTTGTTTGTACTAATTACATTTGTACTTTTCAGCTTTTCCTAATAAAAGACTGCTGTTCCTATTCCCTTATCTTTACCTGAGAGCCTTTTAATTTTGAAATTGTGGTAATTCTGAAGGAGGAAGTTGACTTTTTTTCCAGTTCAAAGAAGGCTCTTGCCTTCCTTAGCAAACTCCTGTCTTTTCAAACCAAGACATCTCCATAACAAACACAGCAATCTGCAGAATTACAGCGCTCTCCTTTAGCCGCGCGCGATCCCCGGGACATCACACACATCCTGTTAAATTGCCATAAAGCTGTCCTTTCTCCTCTGTTCCTTTACACCTGGGGAGAGCTGGCTGGTGTCACCTGTGTCACATGGAAGTGGCACGTACCTTGCTGAGCCTGGGCAGCCTGACGTGGACTCCTGCGCGCAGCCCCGTGCCCAGGTTGGAGGGACAGGTCAGCACGTAGCCCAGGCGCTCGTTCCACATGAACTCCCAGCCCCGCTCCTTGATCAGCCTCTCCACCTGCGGGGGCAGCACCAAAATTCATAATTCTGTATGGCAGGGGCTGATGGTGTCTTCTGTTTCAAAATTGCTGGAGAATACAAGGGGCACAATACAAGGAAACACAACCAAAATGGTCTGTGTGGGAAATGGAGAGATAGAAACTTCCACACACATGGGAGGGTTTGATTTGCAGCCTTGGAAGAAGCGTGGATTGGTGTAAGAATAAAGTACGCAGACATTAAGTAGAAAAATCATAAACTTAAGTTTCTATAGTTGTAAGTAATATGCCTTCGGTTAGAAACTCTACTAAATAAGATAGTTGTGAAAAATGCTTATTATATGGTTGGCTCTTCACAAATATTAGAATGAATACTATATGTGTTATGTTGGAAAGGTATGCTGTATTAATTTTTGTAGTTCTGTATTAATTTTTAAAATGTTNGTCACCTGTGTCACATGGAAGTGGCACGTACCTTGCTGAGCCTGGGCAGCCTGACGTGGACTCCTGCGCGCAGCCCCGTGCCCAGGTTGGAGGGACAGGTCAGCACGTAGCCCAGGCGCTCGTTCCACATGAACTCCCAGCCCCGCTCCTTGATCAGCCTCTCCACCTGCGGGGGCAGCACCAAAATTCATAATTCTGTATGGCAGGGGCTGATGGTGTCTTCTGTTTCAAAATTGCTGGAGAATACAAGGGGCACAATACAAGGAAACACAACCAAAATGGTCTGTGTGGGAAATGGAGAGATAGAAACTTCCACACACATGGGAGGGTTTGATTTGCAGCCTTGGAAGAAGCGTGGATTGGTGTAAGAATAAAGTACGCAGACATTAAGTAGAAAAATCATAAACTTAAGTTTCTATAGTTGTAAGTAATATGCCTTCGGTTAGAAACTCTACTAAATAAGATAGTTGTGAAAAATGCTTATTATATGGTTGGCTCTTCACAAATATTAGAATGAATACTATATGTGTTATGTTGGAAAGGTATGCTGTATTAATTTTTGTAGTTCTGTATTAATTTTTAAAATGTTTTTCTTAAGGCATAATATTAAAATAGAAACTATGTGATGCAAGGTACTCTTTGTAACTAACTCAAGGAATAGATAAGATAACCAAGAATTTCTTTGCCTAAAGAAAACAAGAAAACACCAAAGAAAAATTATCACCTCTTTGTCGTTCTTTCTAGACACTTAAGAGCCTAGAAACTGATTTACACGATGAGACGAGGAACAGAGATTAAACAGAAAACACCCTTTGTTTGAGAGGAATGTTTGAATCATGTATGAAGAAATATGAATATGCAACAGGCTATTGCTTTTAAGGGGTAACCCTCATTAGTGCTTTGTGTTTTTCCTGAGAGAGAAGCACCCGGACATCCCTAATTCTTTGCTTTTTATTGTCTCTTTTATTGTCCTAACCCTAATTATCACAATTTGTATTACCTTAATTTTTATTACTAAACTTTTAAAATTTTTAAAAAGAAACAAGTATGAAGTGTTTTTCACAACAGAGTTTATAATACAGAAATGTAATTATATAGAGTAAGCTAAGAATTAAGATGTTATTACAGAAACATATGTATATATATGTAATAGCAGCCCATTAGATAAAAAAATACACAATGTGATAGAAATAAATAAAAGTGATAAGTTAAAAAAGCAAAATAAACTTTAGAGCAACGGTCCATTAAATTAGAAAGTTATATATTACCTTGTAATGAAGACACTTATGACTACTCTTAAACCATATCCGACAGCTTACTCTCTTAAATCTCACAGCCTCTAAGACTGATGTTTATCTGAACAATAATTCCTTTTTAACCTGACTGTAGTCCCATCCCTTCAATTCAAGCAGCAATAACATAATTGCAGGATACCAGTGGAATGGCAGGAATGTACACCTGGGTGCAGTCTGGTCTAGGTGTGATACAAACGTTTGCACTCCTCAGGTACCAGAAGGGTTTCTTCAGCACCCTCTCATGACCACTGTCTTGCAGACCCTTGGTCACTTTATCAGAAAATCCTCTGTCGTGGTGTTTTGGTAAAGCCTTGGCCCATGGAGCCACATCTTCACTTGAGAGTTGTGGTTTTTGCCATTTGTCTATAACTCATTAATTTCATAGCAAGTTTGCAACACAGGACCCCAAAGGACTCAAACACTACAAAGCAAACAAGAAGGAGCTGAACCTGAGTTTTTTGTAGTTTTCTAGCTGATGTAATGACTCCTTCAAGAGAACATTTAGCCTGTAAATGCCACACTTCCATTATAAGGAGACAACACAGCTTGTAGATAAGAGTTCTCCTTAGTAGGTCTCTGACCATAATTGACAGGAGAGTGAAATAATTACCAGCAGGAAAATCACAGGGGTCGGCTGCCCTTTGAATAACCTGGTACTCTGTTCATTCATCTGTGCTTGTGCAAACCCAGTACAATTTCAGTTCAGTTCTCATCCCCCCCTGAGGAGAACTGGATGCATAAACCAGCTCACAAGACTCCTGTGAATATAGCTGAACACTTCAGGTCTGCAGAAGGACACAGAATATGTGACTCTCCTGAGAGAATTTCTGTATTTTGTGAGGATAGCACAGCAGATGGTGGGAAACTAGACCTGATTTGCTGCCCCAGACACCTTCTGAAGGCACAGCTCCCAAAGCTGCCCCATCACTTCCCATGTCCAGGTCCACAGCTGGCCATGACCTCAGCTCAACAGCAGGGGCAAAGCTGGGAACAACACCTGGGATTGGGCCACCACCTGTGCACTGCTGAGTCTCACAGGTGTGCCTGCAAACCCACCCTGGAAACCCTCAGTCACCCCCTTGATGCCAACACAACATAAATCTGTTGGCTTTGTTTTCCTGTGCCCCAAAACCCACTGCAAACCCTAACCCAAACCATTCCAGGGTTCCTTGATGTTACCTGTGGGGCACAGTAAAGTTCCATTTCTCTGGAATCAACTTTTTTTTTTGTGCCAGAGCAAGTCAGAGGGCTGCACTGGGCCCAGACCCAACCTGAGTCCTACCTGGACTGTCTGGGCAAAACTGTTTTAACCCACACCCTGTCCCAGGAAACCTTTCTTATCATTGTGATTAGCTACAACAAAACAACACCCAGTTGCCCTGACTGTGAGTTCTTAGTATTTTAATCCCAAACCCCAGATCTCCCCAAGAAAGTGGGTCCTAAACCCTGAGTCCTGTGCACATCCTCAGCAGGCTCCACTCTGCTCCCAGCCTCAGAAATGCGAACCAGGAGGATGGGCCAAATAAAGTCTTCAATCAAGCAAATCGAACAATCCAAATAAAATGCTTCATCTGTGATTTCCCACAGTCTGCAGGCACAAAATGGCACAAAAAAAAAGTATATTTATTTATTTTTCACTTCAACTCAGCTAGCAATCTGCTCAGGCATCCTGCTTTAGCTGTTGATGTGGGTTGTTGTGTGCACTGATGTGACTTCACTTCATTGCCCCTGGAGATGTCAGCTCAGTGTGAACCACAGGAAGCAGGGGTGACAGCAGTGAACAAACAGGAATAATAAACTCATTGAGACATACCTCTTTTAATCCACGGCAGAATCTTTCAAAGACACGTTTCATGTTGCCACCCTTCTCCATGGAGATCACCCTGGTGTGGTCCTCCTCATTAATCCAAATGAGAAATGTCTTCTCATTGTTGTGCCTAGTCAAGAGGAGAGAAAAAGTATAATATCTTTAAAAAGGCAAGCCCTGAGAAATAACTCTCAGCATCCTTAGTTTTATCACAGTCTTTTGAAGCAGCAGAGATGTTAAACGTGTCACAATCAACATGTTGTCTGGAGTGAGGGATTGGAGCTGGTCCCACCACTGGATCCCTCATGGCTATGGCATTACAGGCTCTCGTGGGCACAGTGTGAGGAGAGTTTTCTGGTCACATCATGCTGCTGGGCAAGGAAAACGTGTGGTCCTCCATCAGGAGCACAGCTGGGCATGCAGCCAAGGGAGAAGCCAAGCTCTGCCCCCTCTGTCCTCAGGGAAGGGTTCTACTGCTCTGGGAAAACCCAGACACCTACATGCTGCTAAATCACGTGTGCTTACTTAATTTTGGTCTCCCCTACCCCAAACCCCAGTGTGCCTGGCAGTGCTGGGTGTCTGCATCCCTCAAGGGATGTGTCTGGGATGTGTCAGAAAGCCCCTGAAAGCCCACTCCTGCCTCAAACAGGCAGTCAGGGCTGGCTTTGGTAAGTGCTGGGTCACTTCTCCTGGCTTTTTCTCTGCTTGGCCAGTCTCCTGCTACTGCCTTCCTACAGCACGTAGAAGGTGATTGATGGGACCAGACTCATGTGTGCCAGCACTGAAATATCACCAGGTTTAAGACACATGAAAGTGAAAGTTCAAGATCACTGAGAGCCTGACTTTCAGCTGGTCTTCTCCTGCGTCTCCTTTTTCTTTTTGCAGTTGGAGCTGGCCAGTGCAATGCTGAGCAGGTGTAAACATCCTGTGCCCTGACACTGGGCTCAGGCCAGGTCCAGTCACCTCCTCCTCAGTCGTGCACAAATGCTGAGGGAGGCTTTTATAAATAGTCTGAGTTTGGCCTAAATCACCTCCCCCTTTTAACTCAACAAGTGTCCCCATTGCTTTCACGACCATGCACTTGAACTGTGCCATTGCTGACAGTGCTGCTGGTGGAAATGTTCCTGCAGCCCATTACAAGGACAGGATGGAAATCATCAAAAGCAAAATAATTTCCACAAGGTGCATACTTTTTGACAACAATTTTTTGCAAGAGAAAGGCAGATTTTCAAGATGTGGCTTACAGAAGTACTTTCCAATCACACTATTTTTTTTTCTATTTTCCCTGATACTTCACATGTAAAAGAAGCCAAAACCCAGCTCTGTTTTATTCAGGAAATCCCTGGATAGTAGTAATGCTGTTGATACTTCTGTTTGTTTGTAGACACAATGAATGAGGTGCCTCCAGCTTTATCCTTTTCCTCAGACTTCAGTGGGGACCAAAAAATCTGCACCTTGTTGACTCTAGTAAGAAGCTTGTTGAAATTAAAAAATCCTCAGTTTTCCAGCAGGTCACTGGCTTCTGTGGGTGATCAGGTTTCACACTAGGCAATTCCTCAGAGTGCTTTTTGCCTGTTTTTCCAGTGTTAAAGCACCTGGCAGTGCCTGCAGTGCAGCAGGATGGATGCAGATGCTGTGCACAGCTGGCCCCATCCTCTGCTGTTGGTTTGGGCACTCATCCCAGAGCTGTTACCCCTTTACCTCCACAGCAGATACTGTATTTTGGACCCAATATCAAGTATGTTGTGGCAGTAGAAACAGATCTAGAACAGAGCAGGAAACCCAACTGCCTGTCTCAATTTCATCCTGCTCGTTTGGAAGGATGCTTTCAGCCCGGGGAATTAAAACATTTGCTTTTTAGAGCAAACTGGACATGCTGTGAGTGTGGAGCCTGAGAGTGTGCAGGGTTAGGACAAGCAAGGAGGTTTGTAAGACAATCTTTGTGCAGGACACAGGACTCTGCAGGTCACACAACGTACCAGATTCCTCTGGCGTCCGGCCAGTCACGAGCCATCCCAGCACATGTCAGCAAGGGGGACACTGGCTTGTCAAAGAGAAAGTGATCCTGGGCACCCCAACAGGGCCAAAGGGACACAGAGAGACACAGAAAACAAAACACAACTCCACTTTTTATCCAGGAAGCACTATAACACTGTCCTATACGGTTTTTTTTGTGACGGCAGTGGGAGCACAAGCAAATCACACAGCACAGCCTGGGAACCTGGTTCCTCTGCCTGGAAACTAAAATCTCTTCACCCAGGTGAGTTCCTTAAATCTTGCATCTTGCAGATGCTCGCTGACATGTTTTGCCAAAAACATTTTTCCAAACAGGGAGGGATGGGAGGTGGGGCCTAAATCCACATGGACACAGCAAAGGGTGTTTGGGAGGATCTGGCTGCAGAGATCTCCTCTGCATTCAGACACATTTCAGCAGAGGAGAAGACAATGAGTTATTAAAGACTGGGGGAAAAAAAAACTCCAAAAACCAAACAAAAAAAAAGTGCTAGTTCTGAAAAGATACTTCTCCAGCAAGGTAATTTAGATATTTATTCTGAGCATGAACTCAAGGTAGGAATTAAATCAGTGCTAATCTCAACCTTATGGAATCACAGGCTTGTTATGTTCCCTAACAGAGATGCTTTTTGTGACTTAATAAATGTAGCACTTGCTGTGCCACCAATGTGCCCCATGCCCAATAGCTTAGACTTTTAAAAATTATTTGTTTTGGGGGGTTTTTCTCCCAAAGAAAAAGAGTATTTTATATTGATTTTCATATGTGTTCTAAAAAACTAGTATTTCCTAATTCCTTGAACACTGCCACATCACATGGTCAGGGCTTTTTGCTGGCAATGTTGTTGAGTTTTTTTGCTTTGTTTTGTTTTGTTTTTTTTACCTAGGGCTTAACTAGAAATAGTGAGGCAGTCTATCCAGAAGGCATATGATGTGGTAGACACCTTGATGTGCTTTACTTCATTTTTCCCTTAATGATGAATGTAAGAATTATTACTATATTCGTCCTTTCACCTAGGTTTTCATCTTTGAATGCTTTGTAATGGACATGGTGCAGCCAGAACTCCAACCATGCAGGAACAGAAGGTGTAGAGTTCTTTTTGTTCTTCAAAGGGACACAAAACTTCCTTCCTCAGCTTGCTCCACTCGACACTTTGCTTGAAACAAAAATTCCCCTTTTTGCAGGAAAAGAGCTGTTAGTTTTCCTCATGAGCATATGGCCCAAATCTGCAAAACACCAAATGCCTTCTGTGCTGAGTGCAATTCAAGTAGCAGTGATTTATTTCACTGAAATAAACTTTGATCTTACTGAGCTCAAATGGTGCCTTTTAAAAGCTGGCAGGAAGTCTGATCCCACAGAGGTGCCAAGTCCTGCTGCAGGGGGTAAGCAGTGGAGTGAGGTAAGGAATGAATCTCAGGTTACATCATCACTGCCTGATCTCTATAAATTTGCATTATCAATCATGAAACCAAACAAAATGAGATAAAATGCTAAGTCAGTGAAGCCTATTCCACTTCCCACAGGATTTAGCCTTAAACCATGAAGAAATCACATTTTCCACACTCCTGTTTCAACCTCTGCTTCCTGACGAGCTGTGTCCTGCTGAAAATAAAACCTCCAATAGGTCATCAACATCTTGTCAATGAACATATAACCACGGACATTCAATTTAAAAAGTTACTGACCTTACATAAAATCTTAACTCCTGGTTAATGCAGACACCTAGTTCCAGGGTTATAAATAGTAACATTACTTCATCAGCTCCCCTTTGGTTGATGTTATGGAATAATGTGCCATGAGTATAGCTAAGAGAGTACAGCCATTCCTTTGGGTACTTAAAATGCACATTCAAGCTTTGTTTGACACGTCACATGCTGTGACAAAATCCGTGATGAAAATCCTTGTGTTTGCATCTGTGTGACAATGAAAACTCATGTTATGGGCCTGATCCTTCAATTGCTTAAGCACAGTGACAGGACTGGGAAGAGGTCACCTGGGTGCAATAGGCTACGGCCACTTTTGGGAAATGAGAATTACTGTAGTCTTCACTTACGAAATTACAGCCGAATTTGGGGAAATCAGAATTAGTGTCATTTTGATGCAGAGAAATCACAGGCAGAGCCCCCCCACACCCCCACAGAACAGAGTACAGATACCATGTAATACCTATCTCAATACTTCTAGATAGAATTGTTAACGTGGAAAGCATCTTTCTTTGCTGAAGAAAATGACCAGGGAAAGGTCCTGAATTTACCTCGTTACTTGCCCGGAGAGGTGGCATCAGCCACGTGGATTTGATTTGGCACAAACCTCGCTCTCTGGAACACAAAGCCACGCTCCAGGCCTGCACGGTGGTGTGCTTAACAGAAATACGGACCCTGGGCGGCTCGCTATCCCATTAGGAATATTGACAGGCCATTAAGCCGGGCTTAATGCCGCGCTTATCCCGCCGGGCTCTGCAGGGAAGCGTGCGCCCGCGGGGAAGGTGGAAATTAAACTAAAGCAGAGCCGGCGCTGCTGGCACTCACATCGATCAGCTGCTGCTGCTCCCGCTCGGTCATGCTGGTCAGGCTGTAGTACTTGCCGGACAGGTCGCCCCGCAGGCCGGAGAGCGCGGTGACCACGACGTTCTCCACCTCCCTGCGCTCGGCGCGGCTGCAGGCGGGCGGCAGGCTCAGCCCGCGGATGCTGCGCCCGGTGCGCACCCGCGACGACAGCACGTAGCGCTCGTCGAACTGCCCGTGGGTGATCTGCGGGGGGAAACACGGGTGCTACAGGTCAGAAACGAGCAGCGAGGCTGATAGCACGGGGTTAAAATGCTTCTAAAATTACGGGTGTATGTCGCTATCCAGGTAGAGAAAGAGGCGGATTCGCTCCAACGCGAGTGGCAGCAGAAGAGAGTTTATTTGAAACGCGCGGGTTTTGTGAGATACATCGCTACGGTTGGAGATGATTGGTCTTATGGTAATTCATCTGACTCCACTGGTAATTCTAGCGTGAACTCAAGGACATTATTCCATAATATGGCTAATGTTTAGAATTCCTTTCCTCAGAGGCTTACTTGTCATGTCTAGATCTCTCTCTGGCTGTGTGACACAGGTATACACAGGTAGACACAGGTACAGTATTTGGGAAAAGGGTGGTTAGGCCTGAGAAAACGTACCTGTACCAGATCATGGGATAAGGTCTGGGACACCCGTACTAGGCCATAGAAGTGATAAGATTGTTAGATGTGATGAATATCTGATAATTGAACATAATTATTTTGTATACATGTGAACCATGGCACAGGATGTCTCGGTGGGCTCTTGGGTGACATCAATAGATACAACAGAGCAATGTAAGTTTAATGGTTAACATATAGTTATATAATGGAAAGGTGTAGAATATGTCCATTTCAAACCCCTGTGGGAGTTCTGTGCTCTGTGTACCCCACACTCCCAGGAGAGCTCTCTCTCAATAAAGCATCTGCATACAATCAAGCCATGCTGGATTTTGTGTTTCCTACCCTGCTCTAACAAAGTGGCTGAATCTCACAGTCACAGGGTAAGTATCATGTATAGGCTCAGAGAAGTTTTGTAGATGTGTAGATACGTTTCCCTCCACCTTTCACAATGTTCTCACAGGATGGCCTGGGCAGACCCTGCCCAAATGCAAATCCCTCGGCTTTTGGGAGGGTCAGCTCGTTACTATGGCAACACCTGACCTCCAATCCAGATGTCAGGAAGTGATCCCCACCACTGGGCAGAGAAGAAGGAGTCGATGGACAGAACTTTGCGAGGAGCAAAACAGTTAAAAAGGAGGAACATCCATTATGTGGATGAGCACATGGTGATGGAATCCTTTGCTCCCAGCACCATGTTTCATTTTCTCTATTCACTCTTCTGTTGTAACTTTTGACAGGGTTTTAACAAAAGTTTTAAAATTTTGAAAGTGAGCAGTGTTTCTCACATTATAGATAGATATTATAGTATTGGCTTGATGCAGATATTGAAATGGATTCTATATGTGTGGTGTTAGAGTAACTCTGCTATAGAGATACAGTTTTTATTTCTGTTGTTAATTACAACTTAGAAGTGGCTGATTTAGATATGCTTGTGTTAAAATGCCTGTTTGGTTGGGATAATATCCAAGAACACATGATGAGGACCCTGCTGCTGATGTGTCAGCTATCAGCACTCACTGTCTGAAGACAATGTGGACCAAGACCCAAAACTGGAGGTGATGATAAAATGGACTGAAACCAGAATCAAGAAATGCACATCCTCTAAAAAGGGAACCTGAGGAGGAGACATGCTCGACAGGTCTTGGAACATGTAAACTAGTTTGGGGAAAAGTTTAAATATGCATAACTGTTTATGAATATGCAGCAGCTGATGCAATAGAAATGGTATAAAAATGGTGTTTCCCAAACTAGCAGGTGTGCTCTTGGCTGAGTGCCAAGACCCACCCAGCTGTAATCCTTGCTCTATTGTCACTGTCTCCTATTGTCCGTTATTAAACTTTTAAATTTTTACCAGCAGAGTGAACCTTGTTGCTCACAAACCCTTTAGAGAAGTTAAGATGTATGAAGCCACACAGATATGAAGTAGAAGTGTGAGTTAAAGTNTCACTCTTCTGTTGTAACTTTTGACAGGGTTTTAACAAAAGTTTTAAAATTTTGAAAGTGAGCAGTGTTTCTCACATTATAGATAGATATTATAGTATTGGCTTGATGCAGATATTGAAATGGATTCTATATGTGTGGTGTTAGAGTAACTCTGCTATAGAGATACAGTTTTTATTTCTGTTGTTAATTACAACTTAGAAGTGGCTGATTTAGATATGCTTGTGTTAAAATGCCTGTTTGGTTGGGATAATATCCAAGAACACATGATGAGGACCCTGCTGCTGATGTGTCAGCTATCAGCACTCACTGTCTGAAGACAATGTGGACCAAGACCCAAAACTGGAGGTGATGATAAAATGGACTGAAACCAGAATCAAGAAATGCACATCCTCTAAAAAGGGAACCTGAGGAGGAGACATGCTCGACAGGTCTTGGAACATGTAAACTAGTTTGGGGAAAAGTTTAAATATGCATAACTGTTTATGAATATGCAGCAGCTGATGCAATAGAAATGGTATAAAAATGGTGTTTCCCAAACTAGCAGGTGTGCTCTTGGCTGAGTGCCAAGACCCACCCAGCTGTAATCCTTGCTCTATTGTCACTGTCTCCTATTGTCCGTTATTAAACTTTTAAATTTTTACCAGCAGAGTGAACCTTGTTGCTCACAAACCCTTTAGAGAAGTTAAGATGTATGAAGCCACACAGATATGAAGTAGAAGTGTGAGTTAAAGTTTTAAGTAAACAGAAGTGTAAGTCTTAGTTTTAAGTAAGTAGAAATACATTTTATGTGCCTTAAGAAACTGTGCTAGCCAGTAAAGGCCCTAAGGCCTAGTTTAAAGTTCAGTAACTTAGTCCCAGTCATAACAAAACACAGTAGAACACTGCTTGCATTTCTACCTAGAATAAAGACATAGATTGCCACTAGAATAGATAGAACTATATGCATAAATAGATAAAACTATTCACATAAATAGATAAACTTACATACATGGTTCTTTAAGTAAGAATTGACACTACTTCTGTACTACTTTTGCACATTAGAGTCAAGTTCAGATTGGTATAAAAAGTATGTTTTATAATTGGGGTTTTAGCTGATTGGATGTTTTATGAAAAAAACCACCATGTTTGGCATGAAGGGAAAAAAGAAGAACGACAAGAAGAAGAAAAAATCAAGAAGAAAAACAAGAAGAAAGAAGATGAAAAAAGACTGCTTGTCTGCTGCTGCATTTTTTTCTTCTCCATCATCATCATCCTCAACAAGAAGAAAGAGGCCTGTCAGATACAATGCCAGGTAGCAGCTGCTGCTGCTGCAGCTCAGGAATCTGTGCCAGAAAGATTTTAGCAGACTTTAACACCTTGAACTCTTCGCCTTCAAGACTTCGATGCATTCTTGCAATAAACAACTTTATAGCAGCTAACAGCTGCTCGTGTCTCTTTGAAGACCCGAGGCCCAACTGAAGCTCGACAGGTTTTAATTGTAAAATTGTAATTGTTTGCAGCTAATCGTTGCAGGTTTTAAACTGCTCTTAAGTAGGATTAAATTTGTGAGGGCTTGTAAGAGGAGAAGCGAGGTTTTCACAAGATGTAAGTGGGCTTGCTTAAGGTGAATTTTAAGATGTGCTTGATACTGCAAAATGTATATCCAAGATAGCATAAGCAGAGAAACTAATAAAAGGAGAAGTACCAATCTCAAAGTAGCATCAGAAGACCACCCTAGTGTGAGAAATGGATTTGTAAGGAATTCTCAAAACCTGACAGAAAGCTCACGCAGTCTTGTACATGTGTATGCAAACTCTGAGATAAGATGTGCTGACTCAAGGAGGCCATGGGACAGAGGTGACATTGTTGAGAGAGAGATTGAACCAGAAACAAGTTTCAACAAGTTTCAAAATATGGCCTTGCAAAAAGACCAAATATTTTAGAACTGTGAAAGATGCACTGTAGCAGCACCACACGGGGTAAAATAATAGGTGATTGGTGTCAGAAGTATTAGCAGCATTGTGTGGCAACAGCTAACAGGCTGGAAAACATTCATAAGGTATTGTAACCAGGAATTAGGTTAACTACTGATAGAATGGCACTGAGTTTTGCATCTCTAATGTCCCACCCTTCATCAAGACTGACAATGGAACAAAATCTTTTAAAATGCCTCTCAGTGCCCCACCTCTGTAGAGCTGGGATTTTTCCAACACCCTAGACTGCCGACACCTGCAAATTATTGAATTGTGCAAACACTGCAAAAATCTGAAGCAGGATTGTGGTTAAAGAGCTCAGAATAAATCTAAGCAGTCCTCTAAGGACGTAACACAACTGTAACAATATAAAAGAAACTATATAAAAGACTGCAGACTAAAGAAGTAGGTGTGTGCTGGCTTTGCCAGGCACCCAGGCACCGGTATATTTTGCTTTATGTATTATCCCTTATTATCATTTATTAAACTCGTTTAAATTTTAAAAAAGCGAGCTTCGTTCCTCACAGTGCACGCCTGGCACGGCCCTCAGGAGAACCCAAACCCCACTGTGCAGAAAGAGGGGCAGCTCTCTGCCCAGGCCTGGCATCCTCTCCACCAGCTCACAAACACCCAGGACACCAGGAGCCCCTCGAGAGCTTTGGGCACCAGGAGCTGTTTTGAGGAGCAACACCTTCCTCTGGATGAATGAACATGTTGGAGGAGCCAGCTAGCCCTTCATGGTCCCCAAATATGAAGGAATCCACGTGGCTTTTGGAAAATATGGATATGGGCAGAGGCAGAGGGCCAGGTAAGGAAGATCCTTTGGAAGAGGGAAGCTCAAAATGAGCTAAGCCAGACTGTAGCTGAAGTATGAAGGAAATACATCAGAAATATGAAGGAGCTGTGTTGGAACCCAGGGCACAGGGAATATTTCTCTGCCTGTTTTAGGGAGCCCTGGTCCCCAGCTGAACACTGCTTTTAACCTTTGTCCCTGGAAAAAATTGCCAAGGCTTTGGGATGAGTTGGAGCACACAGGTGTGAAGTAGACAGCAGTAATAGTTTATCACAGGGTGAAGAATTTAGGGTTTTAGGATTTTAATATGAGAGTGAATAGGGACAAAATGGAGGATTTTGGGCATTGTCCCATCCCTTTCTTGTTCTTCTTCCACTCCATTTTCTGTAAGGTTGGTGACACAAGGCTATTGGCTAGAGATGATAGCAGCATGGGTATTACGTGCATAGATTGATCAAAGTTATTGGTAGAAAAGTAGAAATAAAGTACATGTTAGAAAGCAATTGGATTGGGTATCTTTAGAAGGCCTTGGTTTTGGGTGCTTGGGCTCCATTTTGTGCCTTGCTTCTCATGTGCTGAGTCTGGTGTGTGGACAGCATATCAACCTCAAGATAAGAAAAGAATAAACAATAGATCCAAGACAGAGAAAATCCAGAGTCTTGCTCGTTTTTCACCCTTGCCAGGGAACTCACGAGGGAACTGCCTCCAAAGGGCCCTGGGGGTGGGTTCCCTCTCGAGGTGGGGAAACAGCAAAAACCACCTCAGAGCTGCACACAAGGTTTGATCTTGTGTGTGGGCAGGTACTGGATTCACCTCCTGCTTTCACTCCATGCCTTAGACCCAAGTTAACCTGAGGAATTCCAGCCCAAGGGATTCCATACACACCAACAGATAGCTTCATCAGAGGCACAGGTGAAATGTCTGTACGAAACACTGCAGCATGGGGAACAAACAGGAGGGGTCAGATGTGTGCCTGCCAGCAGGGCTGGCACCTCACTGCCATCACGGGGACAGGGAGGGACACTCCTGTGACTGGAGAGCTGGAGTGGAAGGATGCAGGCTCCCTGGGAAGGCAGGCAGGGGAGATGAGGAGGGGGTGTCACCTTTAAAGTGATGATCAGCTGGAGTGCAAGATCACTAAGTGGACTGCAGGAGAGCAGACCTCAGCCTCTCCAGGGATCTGCGTGGCCAAGCAACATGGGATAAACCCCATGGGATACTCCAGGGGCCCAAGGACACTGGGTAATATTCATGGATCAACTCCTCCAAGCTCGGGAGTGATGCATCCCAAGAAAGAGGGCATCAGGAAAAGACATCAGGAGGCCTGTGTGGATGAGCAAGGAGCTCCTGAACAAGCTCAGACACAAAAAGGAAATTTACAGAGGGTGAAAGCAAGGACAGGCATCCTGGGATGGGTACAGAGCAGCTGTGGCTGCCCCATGATCCATGGAAGTGTCCAAGGTCAGGTTGGATGGGGCTTGGAGCAACCTGGGATAGTGGAAGGTGTCCCTGCCCATGGTAAGGAGTGGGAATGAGGTGGGATTTAGGGTCTCATCCAACCCATTTTCTGATGAATCTGTGATCTGTGAGCTCATGAACAGACCCAGAGTGCCACGTGAGGCTGTGTCCCAAATGTTTGGTACAGCTGGGACTGACTCCCTGCTGAGAACAAGGGATGCAGCTGACAGGCCCATGACTGCCACCCCATTTTCCTTAAACATAGAATTGGGTCTTCACAGCTGGAGCAAGAAAAAGTACTGCTGCATACAGCCTCATCACTGGAATAAGCAGCTCAGAGCCTTTCTTGTCCCACTGGTTTATTTCAGACCTACCTTGGACGCGTCCAGGTCCGTGTGATGCCTCATTGTCCGTGGATCGTAGCCATTGTGCCTTGCTTTAATGACAGGGTCAAAAATCTCAGCAAACACCTGCGGAGTCAAGAGAATCTACAGAGGGTCTGCAGGATCACAGAAACATGTCCTCACAGCAGCTCCAGGCAGAAGTTCCTGTCTGCAGCTACCACAGACAGGGGCTTGACAACCAGGCTGGGGTTTGGGGTGTATTGCCAACCAGAACACCCCTCCAGAGCCCTGCAGTTGCCTCTTGGTTCTAGGCCATGCAGGAATCCTCCCTGCTGTGGGGAGAGTCCTGGTTAGAGCCACCTGGCCCAGTGTGCCCACAGGGAGCCCCAGCACAGCTCCCTGCAGGGGAGCAGCAGCGGCACATCTGCACAGGTACAGCAAACCCGGGAGCTGGGAGTCTGGAGGGGCAGATGTCCCAGCCCACCCTCCCTGGGACACTGTGGGGAGGCTGCAGAGGGACAGGCAGCACTGCAGGTGCATGAAGGAAGCAGGCCACGGGGTAATAACAATCAGGTCTTTCTTTTGTTTTCCTCTTCTCACTGCAGAGCTAAGTGACCTGTGCACCCTAATGCTGTTTGTCTTCATGATCCGAGGGCTGTGGCTTAGTGATGGCTGGCAGTGCCCAGAGGCTTCTGTGAAGATTTCCACATTACGTTCATTTGGTGTGTCTCAGAGTTGGATACTTTTTCCATAAATTAGGTTTAGTTGCAGGAAGGAGGCAGTCTGCTACCTTCTGGAGGCAGTCTGCTACCTTCAGCTGCAGCATCAGGGACACCTGTGGTAATACCACATATTCCTGCTTTTCCTAATGTGTAAAAGCTGGGAGAAGTGGGGAAAACGCCAGCCTGCCCCCAGTGTACCCCCTGGGACACAGTTTGTCTTAGGAACATTCCCTGCTGGGAATCTGTCTTCATCTGATGGGGACAACACCAGGAGCACAGAGCCAGTCAGGCCGGTGGGATCCATCCTCTTACCTCGTAGGACTCCTCGTCCCCGGCCACCATGCCCACCGTCTTGATGAAGGGGTGGCCAGGGTTGTCCACCCCGGTCTGGATGCACTGGTCCAGGGTGTACCCGTTGGGGGTCATCTTGTCCCTGAGGCGGGAGTAGATGCCCGGGGTCAGGCACTCGGCCATGCAGTTGTTGTGCTTGCGCAGGTCGGGGTAGTCAGCGCTGCAGGGAGAGGAAATGGGACACGGGGTCAGGAAATGGGACACAGGGTCAGGAAATGGGACACAGGGTCAGGAAATGGGACACGGGGTCAGGAAATGGGACACGGGGTCAGGAAATGGGACACGGGGTCAGGAAATGGGACAC
>VXAX01001325.1:18179-34964 GCA_013399835.1 Leptocoma aspasia | reverse complement strand
TATATATAATATATATATATATTTATATATATAAAGTAATTATATTGTGATAGTTGCTTTTGATAGTATAGTTTGTTAATGCCCTGATCCCTGTGTGGATTATATATTTTAGTGTGATAATTACATTACAGTGTAGGGTCTCACGAAATATCAAAATAGAGCCTATGTGCTGTGTATTATAACAGCAATGTTGCAAAAGTAGCTAATTTGTTATTTTAGTTCTATTAGTAGTTGTTTGCATAACTAACTGACAATGGTGAGAATAACTCAGATAATGGTGTGAAACAGCTAATGCTGATTAAATGTACTGGTGAACTACCTTATCTGTATAAGGTAATTTTGATAAGAACCAGGTAAATAAGCATAGGAAGAAAGAACACAAGGAGGAATTTACCACTGACTCTTTGGTTATCAAGAACTGTCAAATCACAGAACAGGGGGGCCTTTTGAAGAAATAAAATATATAAATTTCACCTGCAACATGACATGTACTTTAAAAAGATGGGTCAGGAGTCGAACCAAGAAAAGAATTCCCAGAACATGTAAACTCAAAAGAATGTTTGAATATGTATAATCTTCCTGAATATGTATTTCACCAACACAATGACAAGGTATATAAGAAGAATTATTATAGTTAATCGCATGCCTCTGGCAGTTGCCACGCACCCAGCGCTGCAAAAATCCCTTTTATCCCTTATTAAACTTTTAGGAATTTTAAAGAGTAAGCCTTGTTTCTCCCAGCTCCAGCTCCAGCACTGCAGCAGCACGTCCAGCTCCCCCCACAGCTCAGCAAACTCATCTCCCTTAGTGGCTAGTGCTGCTCTGGGGTGTTCAGAGAAATTCTGGGATTTCCATGTGTGCTGTATAACATATATTTGTCCTGCCTAGTTCTGCTGGGACTGTGTCTGAGGCTGGCCAAGAAATTGGCGTGTTCTGTGGGGATCTGAAGGAGGCAAGGCATGTTTTCCCATGCAGAAATCAGACTTGGATTAGGATTGCTGGTGACTGTGAGTTCCTTAGGAAGATACAACTCCTGTCCAAATAAAGGACAATTCTATGAATCTCAATTCCAATTTGTGTAACTGACAGAAGCTTTTTCTTCATGCTGGACTCTGGTAAATCACCTCTAGGAAATGAGCATGGAAGATTTACAACAAACCCTTGACATTTCTTCCAGGATCTGCTGTTTCAGTTGTTTTACCAGAAGTTTTTTCAAGCGTGATTTTTTTGTGCAACCTCTTCACCATTCCTTTGGAGGTTATACTAAACTCCTCAAAGCATTTGACTTTCTTTTTAGTGAGCAAATTCCCAATTATTTTCTTGTAGATCTCAGCTAGTTAGACCCAAGCCCTTTACTTCTTTGTCTTTCTCTCTCTTGTCCAAAGACAGATGCAATGTTACACCTTTTTCTTCTCACTTGGTAGAAAGTTCTTCTGTGCTTGCATATTTTTATGTTGCAAACCAGTATCTTCTTTCTATGTCAGTCACATCTGTGAGATGAGGAACACGATGTGTTCCAAGTTTGGAGTAATTTGTGTCATGTCCTTTGTTGTGTTTCAGCAATTTTTTACCAGAATCTTTTCATTCTGTCTCCTCCATGCCTTTGAAACACAATATCCAATTAATGTAACATCACTTCCAGGGAAAGGTGCTGATTGTTTGACAGAAATTTCAGTGTTTTTTTACTGAAAGACTCCCTGAATCTATGAATTCATTTAGTTGAGCTTCAGGACAGGCTCTTGTGACTGCAACAGCATTTTCCCTCCCAAAATGCAGTATGAGCATGTTTGACTGTAAATAAAAATCAAGTTAAGACATTTCTGGTGGAGATTATTCTGACAACTGCTTTTCTGTGTGTTTAACAGATCATTCTTCTGCCTCTTCACAGTATAGCACCCTCATCCTACACTGTGGAAATATTTCCTTACGACAAATCTGCGCAGAACTATTGTTGTCATACCTAAATGTCTGTGAGGCACCATGCGTATTTTCACAACAGCTCTGTGTATTTATAGCTCTGTTTCACCATTGCAAGGAATTGGCTGGCAGTCAAAAACCTGTCCTGAAAACTACCAGCCATATCACAATCCCACTGCAGATGATGATATTATGACTTAAACAACCCCAGGCACTCATCAGCACCTCCACCAGCGTGGATTTTTTGGGAGCTTCTGGACCCTGTCTTGTTTAAGGGCCAAATTTGGTCTGCACATCTGATTAAGTCAGAGGAATCATGTGCAGGGTGTGTTTAGGGAGGAGTGTGAGGCAGAGCAGGGTCACTGTGAGCTGCCAGGAGTCTCCAGAGCAGTGGCCCCCAGGGCTCTGTGTGTGCCCACGCCATGGAAGGGGCTCAGTCTGTGCTCCCTGAGCTGCACTCTGGGGCACAGGGTGCAAACAGAAACCAGAACCTGTGAGCAGGGAGGGAAATAAAACACCTGGGAAAAGAAAGAGATGAGCCCTGGTGGGAAGGGTCCAGTCTGGGAAGGCAAAGGGACCTTCCTGGTGACCCAGAGGGTGCAGGTTTGTGCCATGGCTGGTGTGGGAGGTGGTGGCTTTGCTGCTGAGTGAGCCTGAGAACCCCTCCTCACTCTTATTTCTGCCTGTCCATGCCTGGATGTGCCTCTCTGGGCTTTAACCCCCACAGCACGGGGAGCTCCATGGCCAGATTTATCATATCCGAGACCCCAGTATTATTGTAATGTCCTCATTTCCCCTGTGGGCAGTGATATCTCCCCTTGTGGCTGCAGGCTCATCCCCACGACAGCCTGGCACTGCTGGACCACAGAAAAGGTGTTCCTGACCCTTGGGCAGGCTCTGCTTTACCTGACAGACACTTCTCTGGCAGCTCCTAGAAGCCTCCCACACTGGAGACGCCACAAACTGCGCAGGTTGTCTACCTAAAAAACATAAACAGGGGTAAGACAGCGGTTTTCCTCCTCTTTTTTTTTTAAAAAAAAACCCACGGTGCCTAACTGCACGTCTCTTGTTACAGTGGGAGGTGCAACCCCCTGATGGCAGCGTGGAATTGCCATCGTTTGTGACAGCCTAATGCCCAGGGGAATGTGAAAGTCAGGACAAGGAAAACATCATCTGGTGTTGGGATGGATGAAAGTTTGACAAGGAAGTCTCACAGATNCCCATGATTGCTGTCTGGATAGAATAAACAGCATTTTAAAGAGCCCTCTGGAGTCCCACATCTCCTGTTAGGCTCTTACTGCCTGGAGTGCTGTGGGAAAGTGAGTGTAACCCTTTGCACCCGGGTGCTGTGACTCCTGACTCAGGCACAGCTTTGGCCACACGGGTGGGCTCTAGTCCTGGCTATCAATGTCCTGCAGTGCCACAGAAACAGCACCAACTGCTCAAAAACCTGGTGTACAGCTCAGCAAAAGAAGTTTTTACAAAATGAGGGCGCAAAATGGATAAGAAACTTTATTTGACAAGGAACAATATAATTTGGGGGTGTGGGGGGGGATAGTGGTCCTTTTCTTTCCCTTTGAAAGATAACATGATTTTTAAGTAATGCATTGCTTCAAAACAAACGTTTTAAAAGATTCATTTGGAAAGAGTCTGAATGCAATGGCCCCAAACTAAGGAAAGATCTTCATCAAAGATTTTTGTGGAGTCTGACCTCAAATCATTAATATATTCAGCTCTTCTTTCCCCACAGAAATTGTCAGCCAGCCACTGCAGTAGGTCTGCACCAGCATTACCTCTGAGTAAAAGATGTTTTTCCTAGGAGCACTTTACCAGAATTACTGTGCTGCCTTTCAGGTTTCACCACAGACCATCCTTAAGCCTCCACTGCAAGGATTTCACTTTCATCAGGGCAATGTAACCACTGCACAGCCTAAAAATTGAAAATTGCAGGTTTTTCTCTTGTAGGAGTTTCCTGAGTGTCTTCCCTTGTGCCCATGACAGAAAATCCATTTTCTTGTGAGTGCCTGTGGTGTTGCCACAGTGCAGCTGGGAAGGGGAAAGAACATTGTTTCATGATCAGAGGAATTTTTGGGGGTATCAGCTTTAACCCCTGGGAAGGAATTGAGTGTTTGTCTGAGCTGACCAGGTGTGCTGGAAGGAGAACACCTCCCTTAGGAAGGCATCTGTGTTGTGTTCAAAACCATTTACAGACAGTATGGCCAGGAAAAGAGAAAGAAATTCTAAGGATTAATCAACGTGAGGTAAAAAAAAAAAAAAAACCAACCCTCTAATTCCTGGTCTGCATATCTATTCAGTGTGAATCAATGGACTCTGATGGGGTTGTCTGCAACCCTACCAGTCCCATCAAGTTTTTTCACTATTACTTTCATTTCTTTTTGAAACTGGAATGCCCCCTCATAAGCAAAGGTGTTTTCTCCTCTGCTGGGGGATTCTGAAGGCACTGACAAAAACTTCTTGTTAAGGGCTCTTGATTATGATTTATCGATTTCTACTTAAAATTTTATCTGTGGTGAGTGGTCCATTAATTGCACCAACCTTCCATAAGTTTCAAGTTCTTTCTGTGCACCACAAGCTACACGAGAATTTGGGTTTTATTTTAGACAGGACTAACTGCATCTAAACTTGCGCTGTTTATTATTGTGTCATTTGTCCAAGAGAGATCTGATTTCTATGTTATTAGACATAACACCTCTTTTGGGTGTAAACCTTAATGATTTTATTTTTTAGATTTTTAACGAGACTGTTTTAACCAGACCTCAGTCACGTGTCACTCAGGCAATGCTCTGCAGCAATAAAACCCTTTCTCCAAAATGTAATGGGTGAGCACATGAGGCAGCTTCTCCGTGAACAACTTAAGGATGCAGATATTTTGGCCCAGTGTGTGAGAAATGCTCCGAGATGTGACCCAAACTGAGCTGTTCCAGTGCCAGCCAGGGCTGAGCTGCTCTGCTGTCACCCACAGCCTGTCTGTGCTCCTGTCCTGGCCGGGTGGCACAGCCCCAGCCGTGCCCTCAGCAGTGCCAGCTCTCCCTGCTGGGGATGGAGGCTCAGATTTCGTGTCCCAGCCCATACTCTGCACCAGCTGTGTTTTCTACAGGTGATTCCACCTGCAGGCAGGGTTGGGTTTGGGTTTTCCCATGTTGCATGAACATATTATAAGTTTCTCTGTGTGCAAGCCTGCAGGAAATTCTTCCCATGGGAAAGCGTCTTTTTACTGTCTTTTACTCTGTATAAGTTTCTGTAAACAAATCTCTCAGCTGTGTTTCAAGGACATTTGGATTTCTCTGCCTGTCTCCTGATATAGGAGATGGGGGTTTTCTTCCTTTCAGTCTATGAGGTGAAAAGTTGTTATCTCTGATTGTGTGAGCTGTTCTGGCATTCCTTGGATGGAGCTGGAAGCAGCAGCTTCGATGCTGCAGACTGAGCAGATAATAGCCCAATTCTTTTATGAATTCTTTTAATCATGGAGTCATGTTAATAAATCATATTTAGCCTCTGAAATCATTGCAAGAGTCCTTTGTCACTGCACGGACCACAGCAGTAGTATAAGATCTTATAAACAAATCTCTGAGTTGTGTTTCAAGCACAGAGGTTTCTTTAGCCTGTCTCCTGATAGTAAGAGATGAGAGTTTTCCTTCCTTTCAGCCTATGAGGTGAAAAGTTGTTATCTCTGACTGTGTAAGCTGTTCTGGCATTCCTTGGATGAAGTTTGAAGCAGGAGCTTCGAATGCTCCGGACTGGGCAGATAATAACCAAAATCCTCTGTATCATAGAGTCACGTTAATAAATCATATTTAGCCTTCTGATATTATTGTCAAGAGTCCTCTGTCACTGCATGGACCATGGCAATGTTCCCTCTGTTCCTCGAGCATACTGCAAGGTGCTTCAGGCTGTGTGTGCCTGACAACGTTCCCACGGCTTGCCCTGTGCATTTTCCCCTGCTGTCTCAGTCTGCTCTGAATAGCTGTCCCCAAACCACGGGTGGGGATGTCTCTGTGCAGCACCAGGCTGACAGGTGGCCCCAGGCCAGGGGATGGAGCACAGCCCGCTGCCCTGGGGCTGGCCTGTGGCATGAAGTCCTGTCCAGTTTTACTCCCAAGGTCACCTGTGCTTGTGCCAGCTCTCAGAGAAGGCACAAATGCTGCTGTACAGGGGGAGGAGCACACAGCAACTGCCCCAAAAAACAACCTCCCTGCAGCAGGTTCCCTCCACGAGGAGCAGTTTTGGTTGATTCCATAGGAATCTTCCTGTGGGGCTGTGTCTGCAGGTCAGGTATGTGCAGTGCTGACTGACACCCAGCACAGCCTGTGGTCTGCAAACCAAGGGCTCCCCCTTCCACCCTCCTCATCCTCACACCCGGGCCCCATGAAGGGTGGGAACCAAACCAGCCTTGCCTTTCCCAGGGCAGAATCCCCACATGCCATGGCCAGTGAGTCAGCACGTGTCCAAGAGGTCACAATCTTGGAGGTCACAGCCCTTCTCACTGTGCTCAGATACCTGTGACCAGCCCTCAGGACACTGCTGCCCTGCCACGAGTGCATCTTGGGTTTCAGGCTGTATTTTCTTATCACCTGCCATGCACAAAGAATGGAGACAAAGGCCAGCACTAAGGTTTAAAAGAAATCACTGCAGCAAGCCTGGTGCTGGCTGAAGAGCGGCCCAAAGGATTGCAGGTGTCACTTCAGGTGGAGGGGCTCTTTGTAACCACAGCTTGAACCCCAGGAACCTCACAACTTCACAACTAATTCTAATATTAACATACATAAAGACATAAATAAAATTAAAAGGCGTTTTTCCTGTTAATTCTTCACTTTCTTGAACTACTTTTAAAGAGGAAGTTTCCAGCTCCATCTTCCCCTGGGTGCTTTCAAACAGGTATTGGTTATCCAATACTTCACACTTGCCTGGAGGGAAGGGAAGTGCCAGGGTTACAGTGACATTTCTAGAAATAGAGGTAGACTAAATATTTGAGCCGTGTCATGGGTGGTATTAATTGCCACCCCATGTGATCCTGAGTGACATTTTGGAGGAATGGCAGAATCACAGCTAAAGTTCACACGGGCTCAGCCCCACAGGGGATGTGTGTGCACATCTTACCCTGCAAAGCTCTTCAGCCAGACGATCCCTGTGCTGAGCTGGACCCTCACGTGGTGCAGGGACAGGAGCCTGGCCTTTTATATTTGAGAAGTAATTCCTCTAAGCCATCCTTAGCTCAAGCTAAAACCTACAGGGGGCAGTGGAAAGTTTTCCCTGCCCGTCCATGGAAGGTTCTGGAGCCTCAGGAACATCTGCAGTGACTGTCATGAGTCACTGCTCTCCTCAGAGGCCATTTTTAGACACCCAGAAATCAGTTTATATCTCTCTTGGTTTGCTGCATCACCCTACAGCTCAGAGAATAAGACACACATTAGGACATCCAACCTCATAAAGCAATATTGGTGATTTTTTTTTTTCTGCTTCTCCCCGCTCACCCTCAGCATCACTCAAACCCTTTTGACTCATCTGGGTTTTGAGATACAGTCTCCAAAGTGCAGAAACAACAGCAAGTGCAGACATGGTTCTGACAGTGCCTCAATCACAGCGTGGAACATCTCTACCGAAAATATCAACCACATTTCAGTTTCTTCCTCCTTGTAATTCCAGAGGACAGCGAGTGGTTATAAAGACTTACTAATTTGGGAGGGGGGTGGGGGTGGGAAAAAGGATAAGATTCCAAAACTATGAACCTGTGAGCAGATTCGTGTGAGTAGAGAAGACATGGTAACTCTTCACAGATCAGACAACAACCCCTTGGTACCACCATGACTTTTGGTTCCTGTCAGCTGAAGGTCTGGCTGGTCAGACCTGACCAGGTGAGACCCAGATGCCCAAATTCTCCTGCCAAAGCCCAGCCAAGGTGCAGGCACCGCTCACCCTTCTGAGCCAATCTGGTGCCATTTTGCAGTATAAACCTCTCATCTTCGCAGTGCAGAGAGCTACAATCAAAACCACAAAAAACTCATGTAATTAGAGACATTTTCTCTGAACTTGTTACACATCTGCAAAGAGTCTTATCTTTAACTAAAATTGTTACTTAAGGGTCAGCATTAATGTCTGGATTTTATGATCCTAGAGGTCTTTTTCAAACCTTAATAATCCTGTGATTAGATTATTTGAAGCAGCTGCATAGTGGGGGCTGGCACATATTTCCCTGCACCAAAGTACTTACACAAGTCAATAATTTATAACCAAATTAACACCACCATCCTGTGGTGCTTTGAATCAGTTTTTAATAACCCCTGCACTTGAAATGCTACGGTTTGAGGCTAGAAAAGCAACATATGTGTAGTCACACTGACCTTGGAGCTGGAGGTAGGGACGTCCTGCTGCCTGCAGCGAGCCCAGGGTGTAAAGGGAGCCGGAGGCTGGGCGCTGCTGACAGGAGCCCAGGTAATTTGAGACGGGCAAAAGGAGGTGAGGGAAACGAAAATAATTGCTGCAGGGGCCAATCCTGCCCTGCTGGGTTACGTGAGTGGCGTTTGCCAGCACAAGGGTGCCCTTGAGGGTGTCAGCAGGAGGTGGCAGCAGCGGGGTGGCAGCGACAGCATCCCCCAAACCCTCTCCGTGGATGGATGTGGGACATGGATTTGTGGAGTTCTCAGGGCCTGACAGAAGGCCCACACAGTACGGATCTGTGTGCAAACTCTGAGAAAAGAAATGCTGACTGAGAAATGCCATGGAATAGGACAGACATTGCGGAGAGAGAAATGGAGCTAGAAAAAAGTTTCAAAGGATGGCTTTGCAAATAAGACTGGATACTTTGGAGAAATAGAACTATGAAAGATGCATTGTAAGAGCACCCACGAGGGGTAGTGTTAGATTATTTGCTTTAAAGCACTTACAGCATAGCGTGGCAAAAGCTGATAAACCAAGAAATGCTTATAATGAAATGTAATTAAAAAATAAGTAGCTTCTGATTGTGATGGCATGAATTATAACATCTGTATTGTCTCACCCTTCATATGAGACTGAAAATGGAATAAAAGGTTTTTAAATGCCTCTCAGTTACCCCATCTCTGGGTCAGAAAAAGCCATAATCCAACAGATGGACACGGGCAGGGAGGCTGGTCCCAGCCCAGGAACAGCCAGAAGGGAAAGGTCAGTCCTGCCCCAACAGCTCCAGAGAGACACCCGGGCAGGGCAGGGCCACAGTTCCACCCACTCACATCCCAGGTGGAAACAGGTCAGGGCAGGGAAGCGAGCTGAGATCACAGCAGGGGATTTGGGCTTTCTTTCCCTCCCCTTCACTTTTTAATTCATGGCATTAATTCTTGACTATTTGTAAGGCAGAGGGGCCCAGAAACATGAAATCACCTCTGAAGCCTCTCATCTAGAATTACTATTATTATATTGCTATATTGCTTTTAGAATTGCTGTATCTCTGTAGCTATGTAGCAGCAAATTACAGTAGAAAATAACACACAATGGTTTGGGAACCATGAAAGAATAATCAACTTCATTCACCTGTCTCTGCTCCCACAAGAGCTGAACATGTGTCAAGGCTGACAGAGGAGCACAGAGGCCAGCACTGTGCAGCTTTTAAAAATCTAAGACTTAAAAATCCTTTTCCCTTTGCACATTTACTATTCTTTTAATTTTATATAGGATTTTCCGAAACCCACATTTCAGATTTTTGAAACTGTACAAAACACAGGCATCTGTCCCCCAAAATGTCATGCCTTCTTTTGGCTAATGGGAAACATGCACACCCACAATAATTAAAACCAAAAGAGCCATTCCAGATCAATGCATCTGGAAACAGCCTCTTAAGCACACCAGTTTTTTATCAATCACTGTGTTCCTGGTGTTGATAGGGAAAAAAAAAAAACCAGCTGTGGATCTCTTAAAGTACCATGAGTAAGGAAATATGAGCGTAACAAATCCATAGCTTGTGATGGAGGCACACAACTACTTTTACACTTTTTACCTTTTTTTCATAAAGGCCTTAAACAGACCAGGACTTCCCCTGGAAGCAGGTGATGGCAAGAAGTGCCTGGCTGGATTATGCAGAGGTTCAAGCTATTTGCCAGCTGAGAGCCTGGGAGAACAGAAGATGCAAACAAACCCCATACTGTGCATTTACAGCACAAACAACAGGAAAAACATTGTTAGCAAGTTCCCTAATGATTTCTGAAGAATGTATCATTAATACTTAAAAAATAGTTCAGCTTTACTACTGGTCTGTGGTGGATTTTGTGAGAAACTCAGCTACTGAAAGAGTTGGGATGCCAAGGATCATCCATAAATAATGCCCTACTTTCATCTCTAATATAATTATCTAGCAACTAAGATGCTGTCGTGGTTTCATTGCTCATGTTGGGGAGGCAGCAGCAGCTGAGTGTTAATTCAATTACACTTCCTATCAATCCATCTAACCCTGCAGCAGCTGGAATTTGTGGTGGGAGCTGCTGGACAGGGGAGTTACCTGCAAGGGCCAGACAAAGGTCATTGTGTTTTATGGAAGAGCCTTTCTGATTGCCAAAATTATTTAGGAGAAAATTTATTTGAAGTCAGGGTTCCGTGTGCAGGGCATGATTTATTAGCAGTGAAAGGAGTCAGGACAGAATTTGAGCTGTTCCCACAAACTCTGTGTGTGGAATTGGGGGTTGGAGGGTGCTGTGTGTGTCATGAGGAGCTTTGCAAGGACACAGATCAGTGTCCCTCCTGCTGCCAAAGTCAGAGCTCTGCTAAACTGGAGCAGCGAAGAGCCACTGGACACAACGTCCTGCTAGGCTAGAGGCTGGACTGTCCCCTGGTGTAATGGCAATTCCTGGCTTTCCAGTTCCAGGGGTCTGTAATTCCTGGGATTCAGGATAAGGCAGAGAGGCACAGTGCCCCGTGAGCAAACACAGCTGATACCCAGGGGTTACCCTGACCTCTCACTGAGAGCTCCTCGTGACTGTGGATGCTCAATATCCCCTTACACTGTGCAGCCACCGAGGGCTCAGGCTGGGCAAAAATCCCTTTTTTGGGGGGATCCACCCACAGGGGCCAGGGAGGTAAATCCAGCACTTGGTGCCAGTCATGGGCATGCACTGGCCAAGGGGACAAGCAGGCACAGAGCAGTCATCCTACACTTGTAATTCCTCCAGAGAAAGGCTCCTCAAGGTGATAATACATCTCCACTAAATAAAGAGGTCCAACCAATGTTTTAAAAATAACCCCAGCTATTTTTAAGTTATTAAAGTTGCTCTTCACAGGACATCCACTACAGAGTAGAGGAAAGGCTGTCTATAATTAGCAGTGTGTTTTCTGCCTAAAGGGAGGAGAAAAGGTTTTCCTACACATGGAACTGACCCTTTGGAAAAGCAGGAATCTCCAAAATCCAAGAAGTGCTCCTTTATTTTTTCTTTCTTTTTTTTTTCCCCCCCAGCTACATTGCAGACACAAGTGAATCAATTCTGAGATGGTGATTGTCAAGGGGTTCAAACCAGTAATGACCAGAAAATCATTGCTGACAAGGTGTCACAAGAACCACAGAGTTCAAGGCATCTTGAACTCTGGACACCTTCTCTCTTTCACCATGGTGATCCAGCATTTCTTTGCCATGGAAACCCAGGGAGGAATGGTTAGGGAAGGAGAAAAGGGGCTCTTTTTTCAGATGGCTTTCCCACAGGGTATGAAGTTTTCACAGCAGACAGAACAGAATAAACAAAGTATTTCTATTTCAAATGGAATATGTGGTCTGATAAGACTTGGTGTCTTCTCTGTCTGGCAAAGTTCTGGGTTTGCTCTGCATGAAACATATCAAGGATCTAGATGTGATTTGTACATATTGTCCCCAGTCCTATAAACACAGAACTTCCAGGGAGGGTAGAGGGAGGGAAGACAAGTTTTTAGCAACAATTCTGACAGTGTTTCTAGCCCATCCACCCGATCCAGAGTGTCACAGAGTGGAGGTGCCACCTCTGAGAAAATGAAGTGATTTCTGCTGCCCCTGCATTCACCAACCCCCGTGTACACAGTTGTGTCCAACAGCCAGGAGCTGGAACAAGCACCAGTCACTCTTTCAGTTCTCTTTGAAACTGTAAATTTAAAGCAAAAATCTGGTCTTTTAAGGCCATACAGGAAGAGGGCCTGAACACTGGAATGTAATTGTTCGTTATCTTTGCATGATCAGTCAAAGCTAATTTCTTCACAGAGCTGAGGATTTTGAGCAGCTGAAACCACGAGCTTCCCCTGCTTCCTTTGTGGTCAACATTAAAGTGTGTTCAGTGCTCTCAGATTTGTTTGGAGATTCCAGGACAGCTTCCCAGTGCCAGAGGGCAGGGCTGGATGGGATCTTGGCAATTAGGAATTGTTCCCTGGGAGGGTGGGCAGGCCCTGGCACAGGGTGCCCAGAGCAGCTGTGGCTGCCCCTGGATCCCTGGCAGTGCCCAAGGCCAGGCTGGACACTGGGGCTGGGAGCAGCCTGGGACAGTGGAAGTGTCCCTGACATGGCTGGGGTGGCACTGGGTGAGATTTAGGGTCCCTCCCAACCCAAACCAGTCTGTGATCCTACAATGATGGCTTTAGAATAAAGATGTAAATCAGCCAGCTGCTTACTATAAGTAAAAGGAATGGTTTAAAGTGTTGGGAAAACAACTTGAAATTAAATTATCCTCCAGCACTTCTAAACATAGCTGCTTGGGAAGTATTATAATTTGTTTTATTCCATTGACAGCAGCTGACAACCTCAAGGGTAAGTTGCTCTCTCAGGTAATTTCAGTTTTTATGTGGAACACCAGAACTGTAAGCAGATTGGAGACGATGTGGCCACAAGGTCACAAAGTACTGAATAGAAGCTGATTTTATTATGTCACTGGCTGTATCTCCTTATACAGACCTGCTGTGCCATTGCTGTTTACTTATTTAAAATGTTAATTCCTTAAACAAATTTAAGAGGAATCTTTCTGTTTTCATGAAATTACTGAGTTCAACACAGAAAAGCTGTAACCAGTGATTAAAGCATGTAACACCAGCTGGAGACCAGGTTCTGTACTCCCAACCTCTGTCAACTATTTTTCTTAAATTTGCAAGTCATTTTATCTCCAGGTGACTTGTTTTCCTATCACAAGGGGAAGGACACGACCTACTTACAAACCACTGTGTTCTCTGCCTTTTCCTGTGTATAAAATGTACCTGTGCTCTTCTTTTAAATCCAGGGCAGGGCACTAGCCCAGAGAAAGCAAGGGATGTGTAGACACAAGTCCAAACCCAAAGTCAGTTACTGCCAGTGATGCCCATGCCAGCTCCAAGGCTTCACGAGCAAAAAAGAAGAGTAAAACACAGTAATTCAAACCATTCTTCCCCAGTACAGACCCAAAATTTTCAGCTATTTTTTTTTTCCTTTTTAATGACTAGAAAACTAAGTGACTTAGTAATTCAGAAGGAGCAGATTGAATTATTCATGACAGGGGGTAAAAAAACAAATTCCAGTGAGGACTCTTGAAACTCGGGAAAGAAAAGAACGTTTATTAGCACACAGGCACAACACCTTGCCTGGTATGCCTTACTAACAATACAAAGCAATAACCTCAGGTCAAAAGAGAAGTTGCAGTACATGCAAAACATCTGGATTGTGCACTAGGTAACACGTTTGATACAGGTACATCTGTCAAACAAACACACATCTACTGCCCTAGGTAACAGAACTTCAGAGACTACCTCAGCAGTAAAGGTACAACAGAACAACCATCACTGAGCAGCATTTTGGACATGAAGCATCCTAGACAGAGACATTTGACCTTTGGAGGCAAAAACTGTAACAGGCAAATAGCTGAGAGCCAGATCCCCAAAGACTTATGAAAAGCTCTCGGTGAAGCCTAAGGTATTATCAGAATGAGGTCTGAAGGGTTTTGCCCTTGGTGAGTAAAATTATGAGTGGGCAAAAATTTCTCAATGGGTGAAAGTTTTAAATCATCAGGGTTTAATGCTGTTGCTAAGAGTGAAAGGATGAAAGACTGAATGTTGATACAAACAAAGCAATGTTTTTGTAAAACCCTTAAAATAAATAATACATATGAAGGAAAATGTGAGATAATTAACGTCCTGAAATCAAAATCAACATGGTTTAAGTTAATAAATAATTAAAATAATAAAGTTCCTTTTTATTCTACAGAACAATAATCAGTATTAAAAACTAGGAAAGCAGAAAGAGGACGGGGACCTCCTCCTCACTCCGGAGTCAGGGTGATCAGTGCCAGTTGTCACCTCTCACCACGAAGCTACGTGTCTGTGTGTCACAGGACTCGCCAGAGGGAAGGGACAGGACGAACACACACTGCCACTGTGAATTCTACAGGTTTCCATCTACAGGATGAGTACTCAGGGGCTCGGTCACTAACAACAACTGCTGGGAGAGGGCTGGGGGTGAAGGCTGGGGGTGAAGGCAACTCTAACCCTGTGTCAGCGTGTGACGAGCGCTCTCCGCCGCTGAAGGGGACGTGTCTGTGCTGCTGCCCAGGGTCCCGGGTCACCACGGTCACATCTGGGCTGCTACGGATGCGGTGCGAGGTGCAGCGGAGCCGCGGGCGTGGCTGGCGGCGCGCCCACCGCGGAGCAGTGGGTGAAAATGCTTTTCTATCCCCATCGCCGCCAGCCGCCCGGCCCCGCCGCGCTGCCAGCAGCCCCCCGCCCGCTGCAGGCAGCCCCCGGGCTCAGAAAGGCAAGTGGAGAGGCGCTTCGGCCCTTCTCTGTGCAGGGCACCCTCGCTCGGGGGCTCCTCCAGCTCCCTTTGCCAGCCTGCGATGCTCCCGCGGAAAAGCTGCGAGGGACAAGATCCCAAAGGACAGCGCGACACCAGCGACAGTGTCCTCAGCGGGAGCCACGCTCCCTGGACGGCAGAGGCAAGGAGTGGGTGTGTGATGGGTGAGATCTGTCCCTCGGTGCGGTATGGCTCTGGTGGGGTGGCACGGGGAGCAGCCAGTGCCACACAGGGTCACCACCGGGCTGAGCTGGCCCTACTGGAACTGGGCAAAGCCTCACACAAAGCGGGGTGCTGCTGCCAGCTGACTATTGCCATAGCCCAAACATGCAGCAGGGCTGTAGCAGAGGCACTCGGGCCACCCAGAGGTGCAGCACTGAGCCCACAGCCCAGCTGCGAGGGGCTGCAGAACAGCTGTTTCCAGCTGTGGTCACGGGGCTGCAGCCCCGGCCAGGGCTGTGGGTGACAAGCTGCACCCTCACTTTTTCCTGTGCTTTAACGAAAGCATTATATCCCCAAGCAAAAACATCGACATTAGCCATCAGCAAGTCAAACGCTACTGTGACCACAATGATTTTCAAACAATTTTGCTGTTGCTACGAGCACAGATCAAGCATGCGACTCTCCTGAACCTGACCCGACCTGGCCACTGGGGCAAGAGGCAACCTTTGGCATATGAGCAGGACGTGCTTTTCCAAAGGGGCTCAACTGCCACATCTGCAGTGACTCGAAGCTCAGCCCCCCGGGCAAAGCCCAGGTCTGTCCTCCCCTGGCCACACGAGCACAGCCCTGCGAGCCAGCGCCGAAACGCGCTGGCCACGCACGCGTGTGAAGCACACAACGAGCAACTCTGACAGGAGCACGACCAAGACTTGTACCCTGTAACCCTAAAACATTGAGGAGATTTGGTAAAACGGGGTACAGGCAGATAAAGCAGCACTTCACAGCGTACAACAGAGATGCCCATTCACACTGACAGCTGTTACACGTTTTCTTTAACGAAGAAACAATAAAACCAACGTTAAGAAATCACTTTTTGGACCACATTTCCCCTGTTGCTCCATTACTTCAAAGTGTTTTATGAAACTATGGAGTTGTAACAGCTTTTGTACAGAAAATACACAGTCAGTTGGTTTTGTGGTCCAAATAAACCATGCTTTTTTTTTTTTTTTCTCCTCATATCATGCATTGGATGCAATCAGCTTCTTGTCAATCATTAGTCAAAAGAAACAAACACATTTTTTACAACAAAAAGCTTCTATAAGTAACATTTCTAGAGCAATCATTAGCCAGAACTATTTAACGTGTTCCTAGCGTGTCCTTCTCTCCTGCTATCTGCTTTTCTAATGGAGGAATTTTCCAGTCTCTGTGACACCTCCCCATGCAGCTATTTACAAGGAGATGGTCCTTGTGGAGAAGGACCTTAATTAAATTTACAGTTGCTAAGGTACATTTGTAGATGCTGGCACTCACACTCAGACAGAACGAATGGAACTCATTGTGCAGCTCTGGGCTGGGCCAGCAATGTAATTAAAGTGCAAATAAAGACAAAAACCACAAGCCAGGCAGGTCCATTTTTCATCGCCAGCATTAAGAAGCATCACGACTGTGTAAGATATGTGAGATCAAATAGGCCTAAGTCACAATCTATTTTAAACATCTGTCTCCCTGAGAGGATTTAAGGGAGGTATACGGTGATATAGCCCTATTTCTTCAACTGGCTGAGTATCATTGGAAAAGTAAGGACACTTTTCCAGCCAATTTTTGTTTTCAACAGTGCTAACACCTGTGTTTTAGACTATGATGCCCTTTACAGCATTTGAGCTCACTTCCCATGCAGCTACAACAGGCCACTCTCGATGAGGAAAATACAAGAAGTACCAACTACTGTAGAAATTACATCTATCTACCTGGTACGTCACAAAAGCAGAGGCTCTGAAAACATTTACAAATAGCACATTTTCTCAAACATATGCAAGTGATAATTACCAGCTCAGATAAAAATACATACTTAGTGTTTGCTGGCATTCAATGTTTGCCACTGACACAGTCAATTTTACAGCTAAGTCAGTGCCAAATGGCTGAACCAAAAAAAAAAAAAAAAAAAAAAAAAAAAAAAATTT
>VXAX01001325.1:4758-18165 GCA_013399835.1 Leptocoma aspasia | reverse complement strand
AAAACCAAAGTCGGTAGAAAAAAGAAAAAAAAAAAAAAAAAAAAAAAAAAAAAAAAAGACATTTTTCAAACCACTGATTCCACGTAAAATGAAACTGTCACTCCAGCTCCAAGTGTTCACTGCTGATCACCACCTGCTGCCAGACAGACATATATTTCTCTCCACAGTGTGTCCAGAAAGTGCCCTGTAGCCTGACTTGTCAGAGAAGCTGCAGGAGGTGCAGGAAAATAAAGTGCCTTTTCCAGGGCTGTGTGCAACACGACTCTCCATCCCCTGCACCACCCCTCTGGGTCCCTCACCCTCCCAGCTGGCAACTATTTACAACTATTCCACCAGTCCATTTGCTTTCCATGGTGTAAATACTCTCACTGATGAAAAACATATTTACAAACCATTTTTACAGATACAATCAGTCACCTTAGGAAAGGCTGACAAGACATTTAAAGAAGAAAATGTTTTATAAAGAGTAGCATTAAATGTACAGCAGGTGTTTCGAACAACTGCAGAGCTGAAGTTACTAGATGCTATCTTAATATCACTCCAAAGTAGTAGATGAGTGCTAAAATCCTGGTTTTTCAATGACATTAACACAATGAGAACACCACAGCCATTACTGCCTCAGTGAACACATAGTTAGCCATCAACCCAGCCACCTCACTTTGCTAATTTATCCCAATACACCTGAGTATATCACCACCATTTAAATCTGTACCCTTGATCTGCCGTGTGAGATGGCTGCAATGAGTGCCTGTTCACAGGAAAGCCTGCTGTTCTCCATGAAATCATGGTCCCTAATGCCAAACATGATCTTTGCAAAGCAGAAATCACTCAAGCCGGGTAGGAAGGGTCGTTGCCTTTCACCTCCAACACTCGTTTTGTGTTGCCTGAGAGGGAAAGGCTGTGAGACTCTGTTTCTCTTATTGAAAAAGAGAGCTGGCATTCTTCTGAGAGTTTCTCTTGCTGTCTTTGGGCGGTGGCATGCGGGGTGTCACTGTCCCAGAGCTGTCTGCAGGCCCCTGCAGGGCTCAGGCGGGGAGCCGGGGCTCGATCTTCAGGGACAGCTCGTACAAGGTGTCCTCGTCGATGATGAGGGTCTTGTCCAGCAGGTAGTGAGTGACCTGGGGTGGGGAAACACAGATGGACAGCCTGCATGGAACTGCCACGGAAGTCTCCCAGGTTTCTTTCCCTTTCAGCACATTTTGGGTCCTGAGATGGCCTCGTGTTGTTTTCCTGAGGAACCCAACAGCTGCTTGGAATGCTGCTGGCATAAAGATGCACCTGCAGCACTCTGAGAATTAATTAGGATTAATTCCTCTTAGGAATGGGCAAATCCTGTGCCAGGTTACCTCAGCCCAAGCTGCTCTTCTGGAGTCTGAGATGAGCCTTCTCTGAAGGCACTGCCCAGCTTTGGTCACAGCTGCATCACTCCAAAGAGGGACAAAGGGAAAAAAAAATTGCAGGGTGCCTTAGCAGCTGCTAGGGGCATCTCCTGACCCTCATCCCAGCATCTCAGGGCAGGGAGAACATCTCCCTCTGAACCCCTCACACCCTTGAAGGCTGCAATCCCCAGACACCTTCCAAAGGAGCAAAAAACTTCTTTACAAGGCACCACACAAAGAGGTCCTGCAGGGTCTCACCACCCCAAGGACCCGTCCATGCGTCTGTCTGTCCTCTCCTCCATGTGTGGGAGCAGAAGACATCAACCTTAGCTTTCAGTGGCAGCTGCACCTCCCAGGTAATTGCTGCCACAGCCTGGTTTCAGCAGCAGGCAGAGCCTTACCTTCTGCTGGAGCTCGATGCGGTAGGAGGTCTGCTGGAACTGGCGTATTTCCCTGATGATATGTGAGATCTTTCAAAAGAACACATGGATGTCAGTTCAACCACAGCCAGGCTTTAGCTAAGCCCCACAATGCAAGAACTCTGCACCAAATTATTCCATCTGGCTTGGGAGGAGGGAAGGGAAGGGTGGAGATCATCTCCCAGCAGCTCCCCAGGACTTCACTTTGCCAAATCAAACATTTATTCCTCAGCCAGCCCCGAGTGAACCCCCCTGCCTCTCCTCTGCCCATAATGAAACCTCCCTGCTCTTTGCCTCAAGTGACTGCTGCAGAGCGTAGCCCTAAGATGGGCATTAAGCTGAGATTAGAGGAGAAATTTCCATGCCTCCCTCCCAGGAGCTGTTACAAAACAGCATTACATGGCAGTGGGAGAGACATCAACTTTAAAGTGCTTTTCAGATAGACCAGGGCACACTTTGAAAAGAACATTGCAATTACTGCTTCCTGGTGAATCACTGGATTCCTGTAATTCTGGCTATTTAAAAAAGCTTTTTCTTGCTCCTCCACAAGCTTTGGGCAGCTGTCGTTTCTGAGGAAGTAAACGGGGGACAAATCCAGCCTGTGAAAATACCCAGCCTGCCAGAAGGTGGTGATAGAAGACTGGCTCGAGTCACTGCTCTCCCAACGCTGCCTCTTGCACAGCACCAAAGCACCTTCTCCAAAGGTAAATTCAGAGGAGTTACCATGAAATCAATAATTAACTCACGCAATTAAACACCTGTTGGCGAAGCATGTGGGAAACTGAAAATTACCATTCTCATTTTGGAGAAATTGACAAGGCCCTCCTCAGTGAAGTTGGGTGTTCCTTCCTCAATAAATGCCAGGTCAGTCAGATACATCCCAAGGTAGGGAACAGCAGGTGGGTTACAGCTGTAAACCAACAGATCAGCTTATTGGCCTGCAGATACATTTGCAAAAGCATTTATTTCTAACTTGCACAAACTCTTTATCACTTTGCCCAGTTCTAATCAATGGGTTGCATCCCTTTCCAGGACAAACAGCTCCTCTGGCTCTGCTTGAGTTGTGTTTGCTCTGCCTGTGATAAATGCATTCAGCCCAATATCTAATATTAATGGCATTTTAAAACATACCATTAATTATTCTGGCTGTTCAGTTCTCAGCTTCCCTCAAGATCACTTGAGGTGCATCGAGCTGTGCCACTCGATTCTGAAAAGCCTGCTTCCAATTAAAAAACTCACAAAAATTCAGGTTTTTGTACAGCTGGAATTAGTTCTACATAAACTGTAGAACACTTGACATGGAATATCCTGGATACCAAAATTACAGAATGTCAAATCAATTAAAGAAAACAATATTCAAGGCCTGCTGCACAAAAGAAGCAGGCTGTTTTCCAGCAGGCTGGGAGGCCACAGGAGAATAAATATCCCTGTGCCTTTGTCCTGTCTCTATGTTCCTCTCATAATTTATTGTCAGGAACATAATTTGTTGTCATACGAATGGGTCTGTGACCTGCCACAGGCTTAGTCCCAAGCCCTAAAATTCTTAACTAGAACAATCCTGTTTTTCATAAAAACTTTCATTTATAAGGCTGGCTTTATGCTTATTGGAAAAGTTTATCAGTGTAAGTGAAGCCCCAACAGGGAATGTTCACACAGAAAAATAGTTTAATTTCTTTCAGTAATTCTCTGGAGCTACTGTGTTTACCCATCAGGGGTATTAAATCACAGCATATGCAGCAAAACAGTAATGCCAAATAGAACCAACCTAGAATTCGAAAGGTTATTAGGCCAAAAAAATATATTTATTATTAAAGCTTGATCAAAGCCAATTAATCTTTAACATGAACTATCCACTGGTTATACCAAAACACAGTTGTATACTGTAGGGAGACTTACTTTTTGAGCATTTCTCTCAGGTTTTTAAATCTTCCTTCAGATGACACAGTCTTCTGAAGCTTGTCCATGAGTGCTTTTGTCTAGGAAGAAAATGCATTACAAATGTTATTGCTGATGCATGTAAATGACTGGAATTAGATTCTATCAAAGATGTAATTCACTTATCACCCCCCTTCCATTATCAAGAGTAGTACAACAGGCACCAGGAATTTAGCTTTATTGCAGTTCCTCCTTTCTGAAAATGGAGACTAGGCAGCATTAAAGTTTCCCTAGGAGTGATACACAGAACCTGTATTTATGCTAATATTACCCTGCAAATGGAGGAAAACCCACACATTTATTACATTAATGGTCTGGAATTCAGTTTGCTGTGCACACAACAGACCCCACAAGCTGCTGAGGATCCTCAGCTGCATTTACTGAAGTTGGTGACAGCAAGGGGTGGTCACTGCCTTGGAGCTTGCACTGAGCTGGTTTTGCCTTCAAGTTCCAGAGAAAAGCTGAGTATGTTCAGCTTTTCCTAAATTTATCTCCCCCTTTTCTTAAACCTTGAGATTTTACATGAATACTACAGTTTTGACGTGTTCATTTTTGATATGGGCCCCAAAATGTTACAATCTCTAAATGAAATGGACATCCCTGGTATAAAGGATTATTATATCTGTCCAGAAATACTTTATAAGTTGCAGTTGTGTTACATTTTATTGACTCAAACACACAACAAAATATTCATGTCTTACAGAAATCACTGTCAGTGGGCATCACCAGACACTGGTTCCTTCTTAAGTTGAAATAAATTTGATTTTCAGCCTTTTATGCTACTGACTTGAGATTTGAGTGTAGAGAATGATGAGAAATTCATCCTATTTGAAACTGAATTTCCAATTAAGACAGAGCTGTAGACAGACAGAGTCACCTTCTTCTGAATAGCAGGCTGATGAAAAACCCAGATTGCATTCCCAGTAGGTACCAGAGGACTGTGCCACAACATCACTCTGCTGTGGGTTTGGTTTCTTCTTTTTTAATTGCAAAGTTTAAAAATCAAACAAACTCTATCCATAAAATTTTTGGAGGTAAACTCACTTATAACAGTTAGTATTGCAAGATTTTTTTTAAACAGATTTTTAAGTAGAAGAACATAGCACCAGCTCTGAAGCAGCTGAGAAAAAGCTGACTGGAGAAGGTGGTACAGTCAGAATGTGATTAAATTTTGTTTCTCTGAACAACTTAGAGCACAGAACATAAAAGACTGGACTATCTTCATCCTGACAGGTCTTTTATTCATGTATGTGTCTTGTTTTTTTTGGCTGGCAGTCATTCTCACAGTTTTTGCTGACAGTCTCAGCAGCCAGGCAAGGGTTTAAGGGAGGTGTTCACTGTGCCTAAACTTGAGCTCCTAAATGAGGAAGAAGACCTTTTATCAACAGTCTCCTTCTGGGTAGAAAATCTCAGGAATTTGAGAGGTTCTGACCTTCCAAAAGGCTTTCTGCACAGGCAGTTCCTATTTCAGGCACCTGACCAGACTTTAACTGTAGCTTGTAACCACCCAGACGCATATGTCAGAAAATACCCAAATTTAATTTACTTGAACATTTCAGCCTTTCAGGCCACATAGTCTCTGGCACCTGCCAATTACATTGAAAACATTTTGTTCCCACAGATAAAAAAAAATTACAGACAAAAGTCCTGGACAGGAAATGCCACTCCCACGTGGTAGAAAAGCAGAAATATTCACAGGAGGGGTCGTGTCTCAACCCCTGGGCACGGTGTCTGATGGAATCTAGAACTGCCTCCTGTTGCAAGGTATTGGCAAGGGTTGGGCCACAGTGTGGTTCTAAGCTTCTTATCAGAGCCTCAGGAATTTTCACCGAGGCTACTGAAACATAAATTGTGCTAAATTAAGAAAGAAGAGGCTGGGAAATGGAATACCAAGACCACAAGAAGTAGGTAACAGAGGGCTGTGAAGCACCTGGGCTGTAACCAACCCCATACTCTGCAGAAGTGCAGGCAGAACGAGTGAACACGACCAAGGCAGCAATCAAGAAGTGTGTACTTGGCGTGTGCAGTAGTTTGCAGAATCTATAAATACGTGTGTAATGTAAACAATAAACAGCTTCTGCTTAATCACAGGGATCAGTGGCACAGGAGTCCTGACCTCCCCACGGCCTGCCATTCCCATGTCCCTCTCACCTGTTGCTAGAACATATTATAAGTTTCTCTGCGTGCAGGCCTGCAGAAAAATCTTCCATGGGAAAGCATCTTTTACTGTCTTTTTACTCTGTATAAGTTTTCTGTAAACAAAATTTCTGGTTTGTGATTCAAGGACATTTGGATTTCACTGCCTGTCTCCTGATAGTGGGAGAAGGAGGTGAAGGACTGTTATCTCTCTGAGATTGTAAGCATTCTGGCATTCTGGTACAGGGCAGTGAAGAAGCATCTGAGCTCTGTACCTGGGCAGATAATAGCCCAAATACTTATGAACTATGGAGTCATTTTAATAAATCATATTTAGCCTTCTGAAATTATTGTCAAGAGTCCTCTGTCAATGCACGGACCACGGCAATACTCACCTGCTTGGACACCTTGGCCCAGGTTTTCTTGAGCCTGTAGATGGCACTTCTGTTGAGGGCTGAGGTGATCTCCAGCACGCCGTTGTAGTTGTGCAGGCAGCGGCAGATGTCGGCCACGGCCACCCACTTCTCGATGGCGCTGGCCCGCGAGGGCACGTCGGCGTAGCTCATGATCTGAGAGGCCACCAGGTTGCTCATCTGGCCACGGGGAGAGGCAGGGGCTCAGGGAGTTGAAGCACAATCCCTTCTAACGTGTCATGAATTAACGGGCAAGGCAGGAGAAGCCCTCAGCTACGCATGACAGAAATGCTGGCTCTTGGAACACAAACCCTGTGAGGAACCACTGAGGGAGCTGGGGGTGTTCAGCCTGGAGAAAAGGAGACTCAGGGGTGACCTCAGCACTCTCTGCAACCCCTGAAAGGTGCCTGTGCTCAGCTGGGGCTGGGCTCTGTCTCCAGGAACTGACACAACCAGAGCACACAGCCTCGAGCTGCAGCAAGGGAAATACAGGTTGGATATTAGGATGGAGTTTTTCACAGAAAGAGTGATAAAGTTCTGGAATGTTCTGCCCCGGGAGGTGCTGGAGTCACCGTCCCTGGGTGTGTTTAACAAAGCCTGGATGTGGCACTGGGTGCCAGGTGTTGGGGTATCAGAGCCCCTGATGTTGGGGCTGGGTTGGACTCAGTGATCTTGGAGGTCTCGTCCAACCCAGTGATTCTGGGATTCTGTGATTCCTAAACCGAGGGAAACAGAGCCTGGGGCAGGTGGAGGGGATGGGGACAGGAAAAAAGGGTTGGGGATGCAATGGGAAGGTCTCCAAGCCATCAGTGATAAACCTGATTGGGAAGCCTCCCAGTCAATGAAACGTTTATCAACGAAAATGATAAAGGAGTAAGACATGTTTAGGGATGCAAAGGCATTAAACAGAATTGGTGTTATATTTCTCCAGAGAAATGCAGTTTCTTCAGTCAGCTGAAAGGCACTGTGCAACAGTTTAAAATGTTCTACTCTCCTAAATTGCCACTGAATTGCTGAGTACCAGTTACTGGAAACAAGACTCTTCATCTGCTTTGATTTAAATGGTTAATTACAAAGAGGCTGCAGAATTCAGTCACTAATAGATAACACATCACATCATATTGCAATAAAACCCAGTATTTCTGTTCCAGAGGTCAGAGACAGTCCATGGGGTTCCTAGAAAGCAAGACTGTATTTGGGAGTACTTACATCATTGAAATGTTGACTAGTTTTCATAATATAGGGCGTTCTCTCATTTTTATCCACTTTCATCCAGCCCTGCCCAAGGAACTCTCTAGACATTGATGGGAGAGAAAAAAGCAAACAAAATCTTCACAAACACAGTACAGAGTCTGTCTGTAACCACAGCCTAAGCAGATTTCAAGGATACCTCAATTTACTGGAAGCTAATAACACAGCTTTACACTAATTCCAGAGTCTCCCTATACCATTTTTAATGCTGTCTGAAATGGTAAATAGTGCAAAGAAGATTTATTTTTCTCTTAATCCCCTCTCCCCCATCACCTCATCCTAATTTCCAGCGCTGTGACCCTATTTACAGCACAGTTATCCTTGTATGTGTGCAAACCCTTTTGTCAGGCTGAGCTGGTGGCCACCCCGGCCTGGTGGCCACTGTCCCCACAAGGGACACTCTGTGGCAGGACTGTCCTCCCCTCTCTTCCACAGACAGCTGGTGCAGACATGAAGAGACAACCCAGGCTGAAAGGCCCAAAGGGGTCATCTCCAGCACCAAAAGGGCTCAAGCCCCCAGCTAGGAATCAACATCTCAGTCTGGAGAGCAGATGTGGGAAGAGATGAAAGAAATAGTCTTGATTGTTTACAAACTGTAAAAGACATACCAGTTATCACAGAGGCAGAAGCCTCCTACACCCTGAAAGTGTTTGAGACTTCTCCCTGGAGTCTGGACACAGATTCTGCTGTCACTTCCTGGGGACTGAGGGAAAGGATCTCCACGTGTGCCCCACCAACAATTGGATGGTAAGATACATTGAGTCCTGAGTTATATTATTTCATCTCTAGCTGTAACATTAACAGGTACCTTTAACCTTGCACTGTACATATCCATTACTAGTTTTCTTTTTGTCCATATTCCTGTGTACTACTAGTTTGTTTTAAGCCTTGTGTCTGTTACTTTTGTGTCTATTAAACAGATAATTCATCCTCTAATAGACCAAATCACCCATTATCAAAGAACGTGTGAACGAGAGTGGGTTTTGGGGTGCTGGCCACCTCCATAGAGCTCCTGCCTGCTGCCAGAGTCCTGGGCAGAGGGCAGGGACTCCTCTAAAGCCCCAGATGCACAGTTAGCACACTCACTCGTAGGGGATGCTGCGGAACACGACGTGGTCCAGCAGGGTGATCTGCTCCGCCAGCTCCATGGCCGACAGCGTCTCGAAGCACTCGGGCTTGGGGCAGTCTGGCTGCAAAGGCAAGGGGAGCACTGAGGGGTCTCTCTGTGTGCCACAGGGCACCAGCAGCTGCCTGGGAACCCTCAGCGTGGGGTTGTGGTTAACTTTGGGATAAGGAGAAGTAAGGGTTAATAGCAGTCGCAGGCAACGCAAACGCCCGGCTGGAAACTCATGGAGCAGCAGCCCAGGAGAATGGATGTGGGTTAATTACACTTATAATTTCCTATGTTCTAATATCTCCCCCTTTTCTTAAACCTTGAGATTTTACATGAATACTACAGTTTTGACGTGTTCATTTTTGATATGGGCCCCAAAATGTTACAATCCCTAAATGAAATGGACATTCCCGGTATAAAGGAATATTACATCTGTCCATTAACACTTTATAAGTTGCAGTTGTGTTACATTTTATTCACTCAAACACACAACATTTCTATAGAAGTATTTATGTTTAACTCTCAAGGTGAACTTACCATCTGAATGATATCCTCTATTTTCAAATGGTTATCATCTTGATCATCCTGAGAAAGAGTCCTGAAAAATGAAGTAGCAGAACATCCTATATAAATATAACTGCCCATGGTTATGATAAAACCTTATCATAGATCAGCAAAATGGTTTTCTAAAATAAATCCTAAGTCTGCAATTGAGGAGGTAAAGGAAAAAAACCCTTAACCTGAAAAGTAATTTCTTGCTTTAAGTAAAAGTGTATAGACTCTTAAAACATCAGAGACAGGTAAGGTAAAGTATTTCCATGGAGGTTTAAGATGTCTCAGCTAATAAATCCTGGGAATTGTCATGTCCAGTGTCCCACACTGAGCTCAGTGTGTGGAAACGGACAGCAAACTGCAGCTTTTATTTGTAACAAGGACACTATTTCCTTTCAGTAATAAAAGTGTTGATGAGTGTTTCCAATTCTGCTACAGAAAACCTGTGATTATTATGGTTATTTCAGAGTAATGGGTCAAAAATTAACTAGGCAAAAGTAAGTATTGATCAAACACCTCTACCCCGATGCAGCATATTGGCACATAATTACAGGATCTTACCCCTTCATGTGGGAATTACAGACAGAAAGAAACCTTAACAACACTGGATTTACGTAATATAGGAGTGAGAAGATTTAGGGACGAGGAACGTAGGTCAGAGTGTGAAAGGCTGTCTGAAAGGACACAACAAGGTGCCCAGAAGTCACCCTGCTGGTTCAGTTTAACCTAAACTAAACCAGGGGAGGTTAAGTTTGACAGCAGGGTGAAGGTGCAGGTACAGGTGGGTCAGGCTCTCTGCAGAGGGTCCTGCTCAGCAGAACTCCCCAGCACAGTTCAGGTGACCACCCCGAAGTCCTGCTGGTGACAGAGGCACAGCTCTGAGTGTGGGACATGCACTTGCACCAGGGGGTGTGCAGGAAGCTTTACTAGCAGCACACCAGGTGCTTCTGCTGGGGGCTGCTCCTGTTTCCTCGTGGCTTGCCCATCTGAAGGCTAGGCTAAAATTAAAAATTAAATGCAGACACACACAGACAGGACCTCAGAAACCTCCTTCCCTTCATTTGCAGCCTTCCAAACCCACACAGAACACTTTTTTTCCCCCCTTTTTTTTTTTTCTCCCCTTTTTCTTTTTTTCTTTTTTTTTCTCCATAGGGGCTGGAAACACCTTGTGCCTGATGGTCAAGGCATGTTTACCTCTCCAGGAGAGCCCTAAGCTCCTTGCCTGGATAATAACGAGTGCAGCCTCAGTCCCTGTAAATAGCCTGCCAATCTGTGCTGCAGAGCAGCTTATTTTGTGCTGTTCCTCATGCCTGGGGGGCTGCAGGAAGGTGTTGTTCATCCTGTGACAAGAGCCTCTGGCAATGAAAACCACACAGGCCCTGTCCCTCTGCCCCAGGCATTCTCATCAACCTTGTAAAATCCACCATCTGAGTTACTTAAACGTAACTTTATGTTGGATCAGGCTCTTTCCTTTGATACAGAAATTATTGTATTTGCTAAATATGAAATACAGTATGAAACATGGGATTCTGAAAGGAATGAAAACAGTTAACTTCCTCTCATCTTTGCATCCCGATACTCTTTACCATGACATCTCATGTTTTATGTAGACTTCCAATCTGTCATCCTATACAGATGCTTTTTTCCCAGCACAGTGGTCTCATGAAAAAATACCAAAACCAACTCTCCTTTCATCCATAAATATTCTACAGTGAAATCTGCAGAGGACAACAGACCTGTAGACTGGATAATGGCATTTTTTTTGACATCATCAATAGCATCAACAGCAGCTGCCACTTCAGTCTGTGCTGTTGTCAGCCTTGGTACACCCAGCTTCAGCAGAGTACTGGGGATACTCACTGGGCTGCCCAGCCCTGCTTGGACAGCTCCCACTGCACTCCCTGGAGAGCTCCTGGGAGCTGAAGAAGCAGATCCTTGTGGAAAGAGTCACGAGAGACAGCAAAGGCACAGAGGGGCTCTCCTGAGCAGTGTCACCCTTAGGGACTGAACAGGGTGGCTCCTCCAGTCTCTTCAGACATGAAGGAAGAAAATATAAAATAAATAGCTTTCTAATTCTTAGAACCACCAGTTAAGAATCTCTGTCTCTCTCTCACTCTTCCTCATGCCTAACCAGGCGAAATATTAAAATAATTTTCTGCTTGGAATTATTAGCATGTGTTTCATCCTTTCTTTGTGGTACATAAAGCATATAAAAAATACTTAAGAGATAGTGCAAGTTAGTGAGCCTGAAATGTGTTGTTTGGTGAGATCATACAAGGCAGAAAAATTGTTCATCCATCACATTTTGACATCTGCATATCCCTCGATTTCATTTATGTTTAGTCTGAAGAAGAAGGAGGAGGAGGAGCTGTTTGTTGAAGCAACCTGTTTCTCTCCAGATAGGATTATCTATCAAAGTTATTCACTGCTGTTCAGTCAGAATTTATACCTCCTTGCTTCATTATCAATTAAATTTTATCTAGGTTTCCAGGGTTAGTAAATCAGGCTGATAAAATCTCAAGCAGAATGTACATTGAGAGGTTTGCCTAGCTTTCAGAACACATACTGAATTAGAAAAAAGCTTTTTTACCCTGAAGAGAAGCCCTGTCAGTCCACACAACAGAAATCCCATCATGCAAAAAATACCAGCTGCTTTGTTTGATGACTCAAGGCATGAAGCAGCTCAGCATCTCTCCCATCAACATTTTCTTGTCATCCATACTCTAAACGGAGCCTTTCCCAGAGCTGACTGTGATGGATCTTTGGAACACAAGCCAACCCTTCCCGCTGCTCTGATCTCTTCTAACCAGGGGATGGGTTTTCCAAGGATGTGCATGCACATAAAGGCTGGGGCAGTTTGTAAATAGACATATTTTTACCCAATATCCTTCAGGGAGACATAGAAAGTATCACTGTTAAGCCTCAGAAAGCATGAGCTTTTTTTCATGAATGTTTGAAACTGCATTTTTGACAAGACATGCTTGTCCTAAGCCCATTCTGCATTTGTCAACTTTTCAGACCCAAGAGTAGACTACAAAAACTGAGATGTGGGGAAGCCAGGGCCTGCAGTGACAGCTGACAGGCAACCCAGAATTCTGATAGAATACATGTTTCAGACAAAATGCCTGCAGCAAGCACCCCTGCAGAACAACAAAATTTTACAGCACTCACTTAGCAAGTGGGTGAGTGACTATTTTTATGAAGGACACATCAACTGGATTACTCCTTCTTCCCATTTTCGACCTATCCCAGAGAAACCTTTTGAATGAAAGTTTCATCAAATCTTCCAGTTACCACAGATCTGTGCTTGCTCATGAAAAGCATGCTGTCAGAAATCCTCAAACAAATTGGTTTCTAACAACAGTAAAAAAAAGCCCTTCAGTTCCAGATAATTTTTATTTCCCCTCTAAGTAGTATTAGATGAAAGGTCTCAATTCAGAAGGAAACCAGGAAGATGACATCTCTCCAAGGAGCAGGGATAGGCTGAGCAGCTTTTCTCCAAGGCAGACCCTGGAACAGGAGCCAGGAGAGGAACACAAACCCTGGGACCACCTCTGCACATTCTGCAAGAGGACAGACGCTGGATGCCTTTGGGACATCCAGGGGGATTCACAACAAGTCCCTGCCTGGGCTCTGTCATTGTCTGTGGAGGAAGAGCCAGGATGGTTAAATTCAGAGAATTTTGGTGGAGAGATCTCCTCCATGGCAGGGAGAGGCTGTGGCAGGAGTGCTGCTTTCCCTGCCTGCACCAAACCACTTTTGTTTTGTGGTTTGGTGCTGCAGGTGAACACAGGGCTCTTTGATAATGCAAACCCTTCACAACGGCCCTTAGAGCCTATGGAAGGCTGGAGGAACTCGGGAAATAATTTTTCCCACTTCTCTCTCCACAGCCAGAGCGTTGCCTGTAACCCGAGGTGGCAGAGAATCCCCACTGTGACGCAGAAGAGGGAGAGGTGCTGTGGGAGGGACCCTGCAGGACGTGGAGCCCCTCCAGGGTGGCTCGGTGGAGCCTTGGCCCAAAGCTCTGGGTCAGCAGGAGCGTGGTTCCTACAGTGAGCAGTGATCTCTGGGGACAAGGAGCAGCCAGAGCTCTCCAGGTTCAGCCCTTGGCCCTGCTGAACCATCCAGGGCACCACGGGGCAGAGAGCAAACCCCACCTGGTCATCTCCTCCTGCACCACAGCCAGCACTTCTGTTTTTGGTGGAAAA
>VXAX01001324.1:3646520-3709076 GCA_013399835.1 Leptocoma aspasia | reverse complement strand
TTTAAATAATACTTTTTTAAAAAATAGTATTTTTATCCTTTGCCAAGTTTTTAAAATTCTCTTCCTCATAAAAGATAAGAATATTTGTATCAGAAAATTGCAAGTTTTTAATCAAACATAAACACCCAAGGCTCTACTCCCTGTCTTATCTACATATATAAGTCTATCCATTGCAATTTGGAACTTCTGGATAAATATAAGCTTATACCCTGATGCATGCAGCTGGCTTTCTAAAAAACTCTTTCCAGCAGAGAAAGTATCCTATCAGATTAACTGTAGAATTAGGATTTAAAGGAAGAATGGGTAAAACACAAGAGAGTAAAAAAATTCTACACAACTTTTATATGAATATATGTTTAAGGAAAATGTAATAAAATGTGAAAAATTTGTTGTCTTATGCCAAAAAAAAAAAACCCAAACCATAAAAATACCCTAAAGGTAAAACCTAGAATTAGAGGTCCACTTTTCCCTGCTGTATTATATTATTCTCCAACAAGGTGCTCAGGAAGTGATGGAATGCCCCTTGATCTTCTACACCTTTGTGGCCTTCAGGTCCTGTAAATTATCCCCAAGTGACTGCAAACTGCCAGCTCGTTAAAAATTAAAACTACAGGAAAATTACTTGCATTCCAATCAATCCCCCTGTTTCTCTCTACACATACCCTAAGGAGTACTCAGTGGAAAATGTAACAAATAGCGTCTTTACAATTAGCTCAGTAGAAAATGAGCATGAATCAGGAATGCATATTCAATTCTAGGGCTACTTTCATCAGATTTGGTAATTTTTTTAATAGTTCCCTAGTACTTTACTTATATTACGTACCTTTGTTGTCCTTCCCTTCCTTAATCTTCCTGTCTTAAACTTTTTGTGTATAAATTTGTCATTTGTTTCCATCTATTTTTCTGTGTCGCACTTTCTCTCCTCTCTCCCAGCTGTTCTCCTGATCTTGCACACATGAAAACAAAATTTAAGTCCTCAAAAACAATGCCCTTCTGAACTGACTGAAATGCCTGCAACCTCTTCTTAGTTAATCACAGCAAAGGTTTTTTGTCTCACATTTATTACAACTATATCTACCAAGCATTTCTAGATCTCTGTAAATAATTTGTTAATAGAAATGTGATATTTTGGGGTGTCTGGGTTTCCTTCAGGCCTGTAGTTTTCTTTTTTATGATGGCAATTAATGGGTGATGTAGAAAGTTTATTATCACCAATGGCATCCTACTTTCTCCTCCATATACTGTACCTATTATATTGGCAATAATAGGTTACCTAGAGGGCAAATAATTCATATCAGTGTTGCTACTGATCTAGTGTTAGTATGACTGCTGAAATTAAAACTTACCTCATTCACATTAAAACTGTAAAATTAAAATTTTATAACCAATTCTAGGTAATTTTTTATTACTATGAGATATTTTGCTAAAATATTATTCAAGTGCACATAGAAAAGTAAACCTTGGTATGTAGTCCACTCAATTTTACTGTGTATCTGTGGTAATTTGGTTAAATCCACAGGTTTGGGATTTTCAAGATTTTTGGCGTTACACAAAAACCCTTATGAAATTATTCAAATCTAAGCAAAAAGCTTTGATTTGAAAACCTACTCCACATTCACTGTGTTTACAGATCCTTGGCATGAATATGTATTGTAGATGGAAGATGTGCTGTGCTGAGTGGTACCTAATAAATAGCCAACATGAGTTTAATGAAAATCTCATTTTGACAATTTCATCTGTTCCTCACAAGAGCACTTAAGTTTTCTAAAGCATTGAAAGACCAGTTACAAGGATTTCTGTAGTTACAATGGTGATATTATTTTATCTATCATACTATTTATTTTTTTATGGACTACTATATGTTCATTAACATTTATGTGCTTTTTTTTCCATTCATCTCTCTTCATCTCATGAAAAGCATATCTGGGTAAGTTAAAATGCCATGGTTGCTGAACATATTAATCTTCAGCACCATGTTTATTTTCTATGTTTTATTCTTATTTTTTTTGTTTTTCCGTGAATCTTATGTAACAAATCCATGCAGAAAACTGAAACTGAATCCATGCAAAAATATGAAAGCTTTCAAAGTATTCAGAATAACGGTAAACCTTGAAAGCATACACAAATTTAGGTCAGGACTTGCTCCTGAAGTGCTTAACAGAATGAGTTAACTACTTGGAGATAATTTCTGTCATTTTTTTTAAAATAAACACATTTTGGGAGGTCTGAAGTCCAGAATCACAAAGACTTTTGAGAGTTAAAGTCAGTGGAAAAATTATGAGTTTAACAAATGCTGTTAAGGCATAAATTCTTTTTAATTAAATCACAGTAGACTCACAGAGTGTACAATTTTTTTTCTATTTGAACCCTCATGCTGTTTCAAAGCAAATATATATGCAAAAATATTTTATTTGTGCATATAATTTTACTGTTTTCTTTTTCACCAGTTCATTTTCTTGGGTTTTGTTTTTGTTTTTGTAATTGTTAACCCAATATCAAGTTTAAAATCTTCATCTCTTCTTTGAACTCTTGTAGAAATGCTATTTCTTCTTGAATAAGAATTTGCAGACTTAAGGAGGAAATTTCAGGTGTTGAAAGGGTACAAAATTTAGAGAACAAGGGTTACCACATTAATTTAGAATATGTGATTATGAAATTTTTTATAAAAATAGATTTAATAATATTTATCAGCCTGGGAACACTGAGGGTTTCTAATGTAGTACAATACACACAAGATTGCAAGACTATGTATTATGCAAGCCTGCTTATTTCACAGCTGCTTTATTTGGTTTTTAATACTAGCCCTCTGAAGATCTATTTGTCAGGGTTTGTCTTAACCATTCCTGAATGTGCTGCTCTTAGCCTAATAAATATCTTCAGAATAAAAGAATGCTGCCCTTTAGTTTGCGTGCAGCTTAAATGTACACCTAACATGGAATATCCACAGCACTGTTATTCTGTAATCTGGGATACTATGGAATTTATACTTCCTTATTTTATAGATTTAAAAACATTCTGTTTATTAGTTGCATCTTGATTTCTGTATTTCAGTCTTTTTTTTCCTGCAAACTCCTTAAAGTTGAATACAAAATATTTTATAAAACACTGGAAATTGAATTTTTCCATTGTTTCCAGTCTGACCTGATATTTGGTATCAGAAAGGAGAATGAGGGCTTCAAATAATTTAAAATCCAGATCACTTAAGTGTCAAAGTTCAAACAGGATCTGGCATAGTTTTTAATTAATGCAGTCTTTAAATCAGTTGGATCTTTTCAGATTAAATTAAATCTGCATTGTGTGGCAATATGAAGTCTTGAGTCTCTCCCCAACCTCCCACTCCTCTTTCTACTTTAAATCAATTTATAGTCTTGCAGAAAATACATGTATATAAAATGTAACTTGTTACTTTTATTAGATATTATTATAAAATATAACTTGTTACTTTTATTAGATATTATTAACTTACACAAATTCAACTCTTATTTTTTCATGCAATGTCCTGAGTTATGGGATTCTGGCATGTTGTAAATATTTAGCAAATGACAATAGAAAGGATAGAATCCAATTCCAGTTTAATTCATTAGAAATCCTGTCTCCTGGTTTTTTCAGACTTTGAATGTATTTAGATTTCAAGCGGCAGATGTGTTTAATCTTACCTTGAAATCATAGGATTACTCAGACAAATGCGGTATATTTGGTCTATCTTTTCTGTCTGGTTCTCTTCTAGAAACCTATCATGTACAGTACTTTGTTTTAAATGAAACATTTTAATATTGGTGATAATAATCATCATAATAATGTCAGCTCATAATCAGAGGACCTGCTAGGTAAAAACTTCCATCTGTTTTCTGTTTGAGAAAATGTCTGTGACTAAAGGCCATTTCACAATCTAAATTACCCATTAGCCAAATCAATTCTGCTTGTGTTTTACAAACATGATCTGGCTCTTGACTTCACTGTGCCTCTTTTTCAATTTATCTCACGTTTATGATTATGTTTTAATTAAGAGACATTATATATTTTATGCAGTATAATATCCCTGAGGTCTTTTCACATGAACCCTATTAGATATCAGAGTAAATCCTATTACTTGCAGAAATATGAAGATCTGTGTTGAAATATTGTTTACCTTTCATCAAGACAATGTCTGGATGTCATGTGTTGCACAGAGTGTTTGCATTGTGTGTGTTAGAAATCCTAAGCTGTCATTGCTTGTTTGCTTCGTGGGGGGCAGCCTTGTCTTCATGAAGAAAATTGAATGCCACTGAATGACATGCTTTAAGTCAAGATAGCATTAACCTCCTACACAAATTCTATTTAAAGATTATTAATGTTTTTAATAAAGTTCATTGGGCTTTATGCAATCAATTGATGACAGCTGCTGATACAGAGCAGGAATTTCCCTGGTACGAGAGAATACATATGAAGTAGATTTGCAGGATAGTAACATAATTTCACTAATTTTTTTCTTTTTTTTGCCTTCCTATTGTTTCCATGTACTTCTCCTGTCACAGGGATTATTGAAGCATTCAGAAGTCCCCATGTTATGAGACAGTTGTGCTCTCAGGTTTTTAGGCTGATCTGGGCAGTCAGTTGTACCTAGCTTGTGGATGAATGGTGCTGAGGCAAGTGGCCCAGTGTTAACAGTGTCTTTAGCTAGTCATTTTCGGGAGGATTAAATGTCAGAAGTCAGTGCTAGGGAGGCAACTCTGCTTCTCCAACACACAGCTTCACAACACAACTTGGCATTATGTGATTTTTCTTTGCAGTCTTTGATAAAAATGTGAAAACAGCCCACTTTATGTGGCACTCCCTAAAACACACAAATAAAAGTATTTCTCAGTTTTGGATTGATGTTAAACAGTTGATGTTCATGAAATTTCCAGACTTTATAAAACCAGGCTCAGAGTAATGACATACTTTAAATGGCATATTCCAGTTACTCCCATAATATCTCCAGGAAGAGGAGTTTGTTCTTTAGCAATACTTAATGTTATCTTTAAAAATCTGGCTTTAATTTGGAATTCATTCCAGTGGTAGTAAATGGTTTAAACCCCTTTCTGCAAAATAATGTCTTTTCTAGTAATGCCTAGTTAATGTCAATTTTTCCATATCAACTTTTCATATGCTGCCAAAAACTTAAGCAAGCATGGAAATAATTGCATTTCAATTCCCTTCCTCCTCGCCAATGCAACATGGACACATTGTAATATGTAGTTCTCTTCTGACAAAGTCTGAGGAGGGGAAAATCTCCAGTTGTCCTGCAAAAAACCTTCTAAATTAGACTGGCTGTATAATGTTTTCGTGTTCTCCCAAACCCTGTATTTGTAATGAAGGGAAGAGGGAGTGATAAGCTCCTGGGTACTTCTTTTTTCTTCCTTCTGTGATCAATTGTATATTTTTGCAAAGAAAATTGAACTGCAGTTACCAATATTTTGTTTTGGGGTTCTTCTGTTTTCAGGAAGCCAGTGACTATCCCATAAGGACAACTGTAGACAACATCCTGTCCATTCTAAAATATTGTTTTCTATTCCAAAACAAGCAGGTCACTGGATTCATTTTTCAGGTGATTTTCACAATTGGTCAAAGCAGTGCATATTTTTTCCTACATGATAGGAAAAGTTTTTACTTAATGAAAGAGTGGATTTTTTTTTCTATATTGCTAGTTCATATAACCAAAAAAAAACCCAAAACACACCATTAATTAGAGTTTTCATTGACTGCCAACTAAAGAAAATATCTCTTAGTCAAAAATTAGAAAATATGGGTTTAGTTTTGGCATATAAATTGAAGATTCAGGTTTTACAGATCTCCTAGTTTTGTATTAAGAAGTAGTCAAAGACTAATATTCCAAAAGTAAATTATAATTTCAATAAACTGTAATACTGCAGTGCTGTTTATAAAAATCATCTGAGGAAGGAATTATAAGTTTTGAAGCATTAAATTCTTCTTAAGGAAACAAAATATTATAAAAGTCCTTTCACTATTTTTCTGCATCAGTGAGTGTGGCACTTATGGTGGCTGGATTTCATGTGCATGTCCAAGTACAGGATTTTTAACTTTATGCTAAAAATATTTTCAACTCAGAGCAATTTCCTTCTACATGCAAAGACCATTTGGATTACATTTATCAAACTGAAGGCTTTGGCTGTAGCACATATATATACACACATATTTATGGCATCTCATTTCTGGTCTGGCCCCATTTTCTTCAGCCGAAATCAATAACCACAGCTCTGTTTTCCTTTAGCTCTGTGAGCCAGACTGCCTCTGATATAACAGAAGTGCTTTCCCACTCTGGGAGAACGTATTGGTTTGAGAATCACTGGAATAATTCTAAGCCTCCACACCAAGCCTTGGGCTGCTACAAACGTTGCAGTCACAGAAGGCTCCCTAGAAATATGTACTTTGTAATTCCAGTATAAAGGAACTGAGTTTTTCATGGAAGTGAGATATTAAAGTACCAGTGCCTCTTCTTCAGGCATCTCAGTTTCTGAAGCCATGCAGAGATTTAACACCAAATCCAAGGGACTGAGACTTCCTTCCCACCCCCTTGTAGTCCAGGTGCTGCTGCTCTCCTGCTTGGAGCAGGAGAGCAGCACAAGCAAGGAAGGCCAGTGACCCTCAAAGCCATTATCTCCTTTTCTACTTAAGCATGTTAGCCAGCCCTGCTCTTTATCCCAGCTGGATAATTGAAGAGAATAGCCCAGATAAAGGAAATTCTGGGATTAGGTTTCTCCAGGGATGGTGTCTCCATGGGACTCCCAGCTGCAGAAGGGGCTGCTCCCCAGGCTCAGGCTGGTTGTAGGGAAGGAGCACTTTGTACAGGGTTTTGTGCAGCCCATTCTCTGCCATGGGACACTAAAAGTGGCCAGGTAAGGCAGGGGCGTTCCTGAAAGCTTGTGTCTCCCTAAGGATGGCCCTGCCAGCTCTCAGACCCAGTAGCAGCAGGAGTCCTGCAGCCCTGTTGTGGCTGGGAGGTACAGCACTGCTGTAGCACCTGCAGGACCAACCCTGAGGGAAGGCTGCAACCTAAATACCTCATCCACAGGTAGCTGGGATGTGGCCAAGTCTGGGCATGCCTTAATTCTGCTCTCCTAAGCAGGCAAGTGAATACCTTTCATAGGCATTCACTACTTGTCTCCCTGGGAATATGGCATTCCTGCATCCCCATCAGCTGCTGAAGGTAACATGGTGTTCATGTACCCAGAGAGCAACTTCTCATTTTACTGAGGGTTGTGCTTTCACAGAAATCAAGGATAGCTCTACAATGGCTTGGGATATCCGAGTGACAAAGGAAAGGTATGCTGCAAAGGCTGTGTGGGAGGAGAAGCTAGATCAACTTCAGTAATGCTGTCAAGTATTTGTAATGTTGCGTATTACTACAGCAAAACTCAGAAAATAAAGCAGCTTTCTTCCTATAAATATTCAGCGCCAGGGATATTTGAGTTCCATGTTCTGCTAAAGCCACATTCTCTCAGTGTGGCCCCTTGGCAACACAAAAATCCCCAAAGGACTACTCCTTACAAGAAACATCATTCCATTGCTTTTATCTGCTGTGATTTTGTAGCACATATACTTGAAAGGCTGCTAAGGCAGTGATGAATTGTCAAGGGATAACTGAACCACAAAGGCTGTAGTAATAAAGGAGGACAGAAAAAAAATTGAAGCCATAATTCCAAGATTTTCTTGTTATTTGGGAATATAAGCAAATTTTAATACTACATTAGCATAGTCCTTGTCTAATTTGTTTTTCACTACAGCTTGTTGCAGGGAGCATTCTTTTGTGATTCGCTCAGTGGGAGGCAGCTGAAAACATATTGTTAAATACCAGAAAAAAAAGACATTTGAAGGACTGCTTTTTCTATGCCGTCACCACAGTGGAAATGTCTGGTGAAATAGCTGAATGTTTTTAATATAGAGCATTTTCCTGGTAGTCTAGCTGACTAGTTTATATGTAACTATACCAAATATTTAATACAGCCATATTAAAAGTATCAATTAAGCTTTGAGAATTATGTTTTACATATATACCAGTTGTAGTCCAGAAAAACTGCAGATATAAGATCTGGATTGGTATTTGATCAATTCAATAGAGATACATCTATGTATATGTATAAAATTGAGAAATCACATCAGTTCTATAATTACAAAAATATACATCAGTAAACCATATGGAATTCTTTTCTATATAATAAATAATTAAAAAGAGCCAAACATGAAACTACCAAAAATACAATCAACTCCTAAGTAGCCAGAGCTAGCATATTTAAGGAACAGAACAGCTGTACTGCACAGACCCTAGCATTGTGCATAGCTGGTACAGCTGGCTTAGTGTTTCAAACACAAACACCTCTCAGATCCAGCTGCCTTACATCCGTGCTTAATTCATGTCTAAAAGTTGCCAGTTCTGGGCCTTACTGAGTCATTTACCAAACCAGAGCTAAGTTAGTCTCAGGAAGAGTCCCTCAGTTTTCTCTTCACCCATGTCGGTTTTGATACTCCTTTATTAGAGGGTATACCGATTTTTTTATTGCTTTGGCTAAAGAAGAGACAGAAACCTCGCCTTTTGTATGTTAGATGTTTAAAAGGATGTCAGAAAAAATGAAGAATTGGGAATGGATTGAGAGTTCATTCAACAGGAGAAAGGGCTGTATTGTTAACTGGTGTGTTCTGTGCTTTTTCTATGCCTGTCATTGTGCTTCACTGTTATTACCCTTCACAAAAAGGCAGAGTTGCATCTTTTTGTCCCAACAAGTAGCTCCACATATTTACCATTTCTTGATCCACTTTCAGACATGAACTTCTGGAAGAGGCTCGAAGAAAAGGTTTGCCTTTTGCACAGTGGGATGGACCAACAGTGGTAGCCTGGCTGGAGGTAAGTGTTTGCCGTAACTTGAAAATGTGAGTCGCATTTGTAGACTGCTTCTGTGTGCTTGTCCTTACAAATCTTAAAAGAGGCTGGTACAGCCTCTTCCTCTCCCGCTGTGTGCTGTGCCATCAGCACTACATGGGATTTGACACTGGATGGTGTAAATTAGAGACCAGAGCTGAAAAAAGTAAGACGAAGTTACACAATGGGATGAGGACCAGAAATGCGCTTGAATCCCAAAGTTTTTCAATCTTTGAATTACTCAGTCTCTGAATGTCTAGGAACTCCACAGACATTTTATGTAGAATGATGTGCTGATTTAAAATAAATGTAAAGAATTTGTAGCTTTCTGCATTTTAAAAAACATAATGGGGAAAAAAGTGTTCCTCTCACCGGTTTCACCTGCAGTTTGGGAGATCCAGGTTGAAATCTCTCTGATTTGACAGGCAGTGCCTTCATATCTGAACTCCAATGTGCAGAGAGCTGTCCTTTATTTGGAGGACCTAAATGAATGAGTTTTGGAAATCAAGAAGAAAAAACATTCAGCAGAGCTGTCATCAATTTTGACAAAGTAATTAATGAATGTTTTAGGTGAAGGAACTACTCAAAAAAAACTTACACATGCTGAGGGGAGAAGAAGGCAGAAAGTAAGAATGTTCTTATAGAAATTCACAGTCACTTCTACGTGGCAAGGCTGTAACACTTCAGTGCAGATACAAACTCTTTGGTGGCTCAAAGAACAAGTGTCTGTTCCTTACTATACCAAGCACCTCTACCTCTTCACAACTTTTCTCCTGCCTGCTGTAGCTATCATCCACTGATCACCAGTTAGACCTTGTAAAGTTTTTCCCTTCAATAGAAAAAAGAGATCCCGCTCCAAACCTTTGACAGAATATGCTAGTGAATAAATGAAAGATGAGAAATGAAAGCAGCTAATGTTCACAAAATTTCTGCTTCACATTGGAATTGCTGAAGGTACCTAATGAAAAAGACAAAATGAAAACTGCAGAAAGTCAATTCAAGCATTTGTATATGACCTTGGAAAATAGGATTATATCCTATATCCCAAAAAAATCTCTGTTAATATGGAACAATCCTTAATTTGGCCTTAATTTTGCTTTTTCGTATGACTTTAAGAGTTCTGTAACTAGATTTATACCAGTCAGAAATACTTAGTATTACAGCAAAGGCTGATTTGCTGGAGACACGAACATACAAAGGTCTGTAATTTCTGAATACCAATACTCTTGTCTTTCAAGGTGATCTGCAGTTTCAAGCAGTTTTTGACAAGTTGAGCCCTAAGTTTTTTCCCTTGATTCTTTTCTGAAAAATAGAATATGCTTCCCACTGTCTAAGAGAGGGGCTGTAAAGACAAATCAGGATCTCTTATGTAGCTCAGTGGATAATCAGAGTTACAGCCCCTCTGAAATTCTTGGGGAATATGATGACAGAAGCACAGGAGAGCTCAAATGAAGTTTATGTTGCAGTAGTCAGTGCAGATTGAATACTGACGACAAAAAGATATGAGGATAGGAGTAGTGTGTTTATTCAGTGAGCATCAGTGCATTCAGTCTGTGTGCATTTCATACTCTCCTAAAGAAAAATATATGTCGCTTCAACTAAAGAATAAAGTAAATATTAAAGGAGAAAAAGACTCAAATTTAAGAAGTATATTGTGAAATTTTCAAACTTTATAGGGCTTTTCAGCCTTAGCATTTATTCTTGTTGTTTGTATGTAGCACAGACATAGTTAAAAAATATCTTAAGAATTTTGTGTTTTCTTAATTAATTTTGGAAAAGTATATCAATCTTTTGATATAATTCTGAGTTCTCTGTCCAGAATGATTTCTATCTTCTCTTTTTAGAGCTTATTCATCTAACATCATTTTCTGCTAAGCAGCTATTTTGTTAAAGAATTTACTTCTTTTGTTAAAGAAATAATTTACCTAATGAGCAGCAAACGGTTTAATCTATTTCTGCAGGGTGAATAACTCCCCCAGTGTTCATGCTTTCTTGCTTTTCAAGTGCATGTATGAAAAAATTAATGTCAAAATAAATGTGGTGATGAAATACATTTTAAAGCTATGCATGGTTTTCTCATGGCTGTTTAAGTGCAGCTGGGTGTTATCTACATAATTCTTGGTTTTCTTTTTAATTTTTTTCTTTCATGAAACTTCATATCTTGTAACAGTTTGTTGGAATCAGATAATGTTTTTAAGGTTCAGACTAGCATTGGATGGAGGGTAGTGTCTAATCCCATCAGTGGGAAGGACTTATTCAAACAATGCAGTCATTTCTCAACCTCTGTGATACTTCAGGGCTCAAATCCTGACTGAGCCTTTTGCAACCTGACAGTCAAGTCTGTTTTCCCTGTGACATAAAAGTGACTTAACAGCTGTCTTTTATGGAACTCTTTCCCAGATAAAGCATAAACCTCATAATAACACACACTTCTTACCCCTACTGTGTCAAATGAAATGAAAATCCTTTCACTTCATTAGTGTTTTCCAGATTTTTTTTAATTTCTTCATTTCCTTGACCCTGTGTCTTCTTTTAGTAAGCCTTTATTAAGAGAAAAAAAAAGACAACCAATGGAATCGGCTAATTCTGATGGACTATTTGAGATACACCTAGCTAGGTCTTTGTTTTCCATTATGTTATCCCTAAAATCACAGTGATTATGGCATTCCCTGCTTATGTTCTTCTCACAAGCTTTGCTAAGCATAATGTACTTCATACCATGATTTTAAAACTCACATGTATGATATGAACTTACCTCCTTTGGGAAAAAAGAGCTGTAGACTCTGACAGTCATATTAATGAAACAGGATAAGATGAGAAAGCTGAGAAAAACAAGAATAATTCACACTCAGTCTTACTAGACTAGGCCACAATAGCCCCTTTCTTCACCACTTATTCTTTCCTTGTAAGAGGACCTACTAACATAAGAAGAAGAAAAGCATGTAAGTACATATCTTTTAAATCCATAGGTGATGGAGCTGTGCTCACATTTTGCTGCACCTTCTAACCAGTATTCCTAGCTGGGATGTGACACCATACCAGAGTGTTTCCAAATTTACTGTAAAGTCTGTCCCTGATAGCTTGATTATTTGAACTGGGCTTGGTTAATTTCTGCTCAGAAGATAAAAGCTGAGAAATGTAAGATTGTGCCCCTTGAGTACACCATGTTAAAAAAGAGAAAGCCATTTTAGTACAAAAGTGAAAAAATTACTTAATCCCTCTTAGATAACTTTCTGTACATAAGATTATCAGATAAGCAGTAACACTAACTTGTGCCAGTACTTGGTCATTAAAACCTGGGAAAGGAGTAGCTCAGGGGATGGAGGCAGCTCTAAAAATAATTCAAAGCATGCCTTGCTTTACAGTTCTGATTACAGTAAAAGCAAAATTAGTTCACATGAAATCATGGCAATTTCAAAGCTTCTGAAACAATTCTGTTTTATTAAAGACTATGATATTCATACTCATTTGTGTGTGTTGCCATGCTTATCAGACTGATAGGTGTCCTGACAATTAATTGTTTATTACTGGTCATTAATTAATTGATTATTAGTGGTGATGACACCAAGGCTGACAGTTCAAGAAGCTTTTGGACAACACTCTCGGCACATGATGTGATCCTTGAGGCTGTTCTGTGCAGAGCCGAGAGTTGGACTTGATTATGCCAATGGGTCCCTTCCAACACAGGATATCCTATGATTGTAATTTCATTTGAGAGATGAAGTAGTGCTTTGGATGAAATTAATTTCCCTTGACAGCTCTGGCTAGGGATGCCAGCCTGGTACGTCGCTGCCTGCCGTGCCAACGTGAAGAGTGGAGCTATCATGTCTGCTTTGTCCGATACTGAGATCCAAAGAGAAATTGGAATCAGCAATCCTCTTCATCGCCTAAAACTCCGATTAGCAATCCAGGAGATGGTATCATTGACAAGTCCATCAGCACCTCCAACATCCAGAACAGTGAGTCCTGTTCAGCTAACTTTTTCTTCCCGCTTCACCCTACAGGAGTCTGCCGAAAAACTTTTGTAGTACCAGCGTGGCTCTATGATAACACACACTTCACAATCAGTGAAAGCTGTCTAACAGAGACTCAGACTTCCTGTTCATCACTTGCTTGATTGTTGATTGCTGATGTTTTTCTTTTATCAGATATTCTTATTTTTTTAAGCCATTGTTTTGATTATCCTTGATGTTATCCAAATCAGTATCTTATTTGTAATTTTGCCTTTATTTTTGCCTTTCTCTTCCTTCAAATCATCTGTACCAGCCTAATCATATTGTGTTTCTCTTTTTTGTTTGTTCTCTTTCTTTCTCTTTCTTTTTTTCTTTTTGTTTTTTTGGGTGGAGGGGAGGCAGGTGTTGGGAGAGGTTATGTAGGAACATGGCTCTTTTGAGTCTTTTTCCTATTCCCCTTTTTGCACCCTTTCAAATGTTATCTAATATAAGTCAGCTGGCTTTAGGTTCTTCATGCTTTTAAGAGAAGCAGTGATTGGAAGTGTGAGAGGAGCATCTGGAAAGCAGAAGTGGAGTCTGTACATTCAGTGAGGAAGGAAGAAAAAGTGGTGGCAGAAAGGAGGGAAGCAAGCAAAGATACACAGAGATACAAGTCTGAAAGAAAAGGGGAATATATCAAAAAGAGCAAGAAAAAAGATCAGGGGAGAGTAAGAATGAATGTGCTACATATAAAAAAGGAAAAATGGGCTAAACTGATGAGGCCAAAAAGACAGAAGATAACAAAAGGGAAGTTTTTAATGCTGAGATATGCTGATGGTAATGTCTATGAAGGAAGCAATGGAGACTAACAAAAAAGAGGCTTGATCAGATGGCAAACATGGCATAGAAGTGAAAGACACAGACTACTACTCAAGGAGTGTAGCTCAGATTTCTTTTAGAAAGGCAATAATAATAATAATGGTTATGTTAGTAGTATTTATATTTTGTAATATGCTGTCTTCATTAAATTTATGGAGAATCTTTTGGTGGAAATTAAAATTTAGATACCTCTGTGAGATACTGGATCCACTGAGCTACATAAGCAACTGGGCAACAGCACTAATACTGCTATTGATTGCCCTTTTATCTTCATGTTGCTCATGTTCTTTAAATATTGTAGTTCACTGTCTGATACTTTCTTCCCTGAAAACAGTTTTGTGTGTCATTACCATGGTAATATTATGAATTGTAATGGATTTTACCAAAGAAAAGCAGTAAAGACTCAATATGAAGTTTGAATTAGTACACAAAATTAATTTTGATTTTAAAAGCATAGAAGGATATTTCAAAGCATAAAAGCATTTGCACTTATTAAGTGAGAGAATATTATGTTCAAGCTAAAAACATTGGGAATACTTTTGCCTTGTTTTTTTAATTCTGCCTGAATAACTGTCTGCACACAAAGCTGCCCTGCCCTGGAACATGCATTTCTGAGTCTCCAGTCTTTCTGTTTCCCCTCTTTCTCAGGAAAGGAGTTAATTTCTCTCAGGTCTCCAGAAAACGTAGCACACATCCATGCTCCCTCCCTGACTCTCCTCATTGTCCTACTAATCATTTGATGAAAAACAATAGGATGAGGACGAATAGTTTTAGAAGTGAATTATCTTGATATTTTTGATTTATAGAAACATGGTAGAAGTATTCATTATTTAGATTACAATATGAGCATGTGATTTGTGCAGAATATTTAGGCTAGAAAATCTTTGGGAGCTGAAGCTTACCTCCGCACAGAGCTGTGAGCTAAAGGTTGCATTTGCCAGTTGTTTATGAAATGCAGCTTTAATTATTATTCTTTCCTTTGTGGCAGTGCTCTGCCGGATTTCATCCATCAGTTATAGTTGTAATATTCCATCACATCTGTTCAGAAGCCACTAATGAAAGATACAAACCAAGTTGTCTAAAGTTGTCTCTAGTTGCAGCTCGGTAGAGGCAAGAACGTGGTTGTGCTGATGGTGATGCGCTGTTAACTTACAGTGGTGCTGCCTTTCTTCTTTACCACTGCTTACCTAATGTGGATCCCACCTGCCTTCCTGCGGGCCTTGTCTGTAGCCCTCAGGCAATGTTTGGGTGACCCATGAAGAAATGGAAAATCTTGCTGCTCCAGCTAAAACGGTTAGTCATTCCATTTCCACTTCAAATGGTTTCAGTGCCCAAAAGAGAATAGGCCTGCTCCTGCTTTAACACAGATGCCTTATCTTCTGTAGGATGCATCCCAAAGCATGCCATTAGAAAGCTGCAGGGAGTAATGAAATTGAATTTAAAGAACAGTTACATAATCTTTCAGCAAAAGAATTTACAAATGGTATTGCCGTCACAAGAATTGTGTGACCCTAAAACCAGTATTGGACTTTTAGAGTATATAATAGTTTCAGTGCCACTGTGAAACCTCATTTAATGAAATGAAATTGTCACAGTTACAGGTGCAACATTTCCCCCGTAATCTATTCCCTCTTCTTCTAAACGGTGTTTTGTATTTGCTGACATATCAAGAAATAAGAAAAGGCTTGAGAGTGATGCATTAAACAATTTCATGTTTTCATTAATGCTGAGTCTTTCTTGTCCATACTTGGGTATTCCTGACCTTTGATTTCAGGTGCATGGAGAGTGTAATTTATTTATTGATTTTTGTCAAACCTCTCCCTTAACACTAAAGTAAGACTTTTTTATTTCAGTTTGGAATATATGTTATTTTAGGTTTTGGTTGTTAACATTTTATCATAACAACTCCATAAAGGTGCTTATAAAACATGATACAATGTTCCAGGGAGATCTCTGAAAAAAATGATCTTCAGTTTGGCAAACTTTATAGTCAGCCCAATCCATAAATGGTGGGAGAAGTATTGGAGCTAAATTTTGATGAAATTAGGAATTATTTCTTCAAAGTTTATGCTTGTTATAGTATTTAAAGTTTTCTCATCAGCAGTAAGGAAGGAAATTCTCATAAATATTGTTTTTTAACTGAGCTCATTTCCAGTTTTATTATTTTTGGTAAAGATAAATGCAAATATAACAGCACTGAACTGACAAGAAGTAGCGTTGATCTTGTTTAACTGGCCAGCCAGAAAAATATAATTTTTCCATAAAAAATGTTATGTAAAAAGCTCCTTTACAATACATTCTCAAGAAGACATCTTTTTATTGTTAACATTTCAAAATCAAACTGGAAACAAAAAACTACATCACTAATGCCCAAATTTTTAGGTAAATGTTTGTGCTTTAATTGGGAAACTGTGAAGAGTGTTTAAATAATGCTGTAAAATTTCACCAAGATATAATGATTTTCTATCTTAAAAACTCAGCTATATTTTTTGGTTTTGGTCTTATAATTTTTCAGGTAGTTTAGCCCAGGACATTGCCACTGCCCAGAGTTATTTTATTCGTGTACTTTATGTGTGTATTTTAATTTTCATTAACATGCATATGAAAATCACATCTTTTTATAACTAATTTTTATTGTCTTTTTACCTGCTTTACTGATTGTTTCCTGCTGGTAATACAGAAAGAGTCTGAAGAAGGCAGCTGGGCTCAGGTATGATTTCTCACATGACTTTTTTAAACTGAAAGTTGATAGTAATGTAATTGGGTGCATCAGTATGCATAGTGGGATATATTATTTTGACAGTATCTCAATGATTAAATTATGATTTACATATTTTAGAGTTCTTCTCAAAGAATATATTCTCTGGACAGTTTTGTTCGGTAAAGCAGAAAGAGGTAAATATGTTGTGAATATCTTTCACAAAAGAAATTATTACATTCCAGAGACATACTCTATCTCCCATCTAAAACTGTGTTAAGAGTTTTAGAAACTATTTTCCTCATTTTTCAGAATATGACAATTAAATATGCCATGAATTTGAGAGCTAACTTTTCTAAAATTGCACCAAATATTTTTTTTAGAGCAATTGTGTAAGTCACACCCAAGTATCAGTCTACAAATAGTATTGTATAATTTACTTAGAACAGTCAATTAGCTATATTTTAAAATTTTTTCTCTCTAATATATGCACACTTACTTGATCTTGCTATCTTTACTGATGACATTCCTTTTCTCTTCAAAATCTCATAAGAATGAGACACAAGGGGAGTGTATTTCCCCTCATAGATAATATATCAATCCAGCTTTAATTGTGTTATTCATTTGTTTATGACATAAAAAACAAAAGCAAAGAGATAGTTAGGCTTGAAAATGATCCTGAGCATGATCTTGTTGAGGAAGTGTAAATCTTGCTATTTATTAGTTCTCTGTTCTGTTTGGTAATACAAAATAATTAACAACAGTGAGATGTAAAAATCTATTTTGCATCTTAATAGGGCAAGTAGTATAAAAATCGTTCCATATGCATGGCTTTTTCATATAGTCCCTTCCTCACCCGAGTGGAATTTTAGCTGAACAATGAAGCCTGAATTTCTAGGAGGAACCTGGTTTGTTCCTATCTCGATTAATTTCTTGACCTCTACATATGATGGATTTAGGTTTAAACTGTTCACAGCTGAAAATATCTCATTCAAATGTAAGCTTGAGCGCCAAACAACTGAAATTAACTTTTAGTCTCTAAAGAACCTTCATGTGTGTAGCCATGAAGAGTCATTAGACTATTTATGAAATTCTTCTCTGCACAAACAGAAAAAAGCCTCAGTGGATTACCTGGAGCCATGTTTGTATTACCAGTTGACAATTCAGGGTTTGCCTGGCATAAATATTCTAGAAAGTCAATTGAAAGCAAGTAAGATTATGAAAAACACATATTTTGATTGTGTAACAAGTCTGCATGCATTTAAAACTCAAAATTGAAAAAAATTCCTTAAAACTTACACAAGAAAACAAGCTACAACAGGCAAAACTGCTATCCGTAACAAATATCTCCCAATGGCTCCCTCTTCCCATGTTAAAACAAAGCAAAATCAGAATTACTAATTTTTTTAGACATTATTTTTTTTTTTTAACATAGTATTTTTCCTTTAGACATATTTTGTTTTCAGTCTGTCGTGCAGTCTTGAACAAACTCAAGAGTTTATTCCCCCCTCTCTGTTTTCTTCTCTCTGCAGACCCTGGCTTATGGTGATATGAACCATGAATGGATAGGTAACGAATGGCTCCCCAGCCTGGGTTTACCTCAGTACCGAAGTTATTTTATGGAATGCCTGGTAGATGCGAGGATGTTAGACCACCTGACAAAGAAAGATCTGCGTGTGCACCTAAAAATGGTGGATAGCTTTCATCGGTATGCTGGCATAAAGACTACACCTATAAAAATGCTTATGTGTCTGCTCTAGTGCTCAGTGCTGCACACAATCAAACACTTTCGGTTGTTTTGGGGTGGAAAAACATACAGAAAAGAGAGGGCTGACAGTCAGAAATCTGAACTGAGAGAGATTGCTTTAGTACTAGCAACCACATTGCAATTATGTCTCTCAAAACCAAGATACTGGTACAGATAAATTTCGGAAGGAGTGGGGAACCATTAATATATCAATAGACTCTTGACAATACAGAAACAGTAATAATTTAAGTGGTGTGAAGTATCAGAAAGTGTTAGACTAAGCTTCAAAGCCCTGGGATCTCATAATAATGAAAAGCTATTGTGTGTAGCACATAAAAGCTGTTAACAGTACAAGCAATTTGACAGTTGTTGGGTTACCTAGGGATATAGCTGGAAGCTAAATTGGAAATATGGAAATAAAGGCATTTAAACTTTAGGGAGAATGAGGTTTATGTGACAAAAAGTGGATTTCTTTTTAATATAATGTCTGATTTGTCACTTTTTTAAAGCCTGATTTGACAAAACATTTCACGGCTCACAAGGGCTGACCTTTTCTGAATACTACTTTTAATGCTTGGGTTTCTTATGTTAGAAGAGTTATTCAAACATACTCATTTTGTTTTTTTCCATTTCATTCCTGAAGTCTGTGGACTGTGGAGTTTTTTCACTGGTTTTGCTCTCCCCTGTTCTCAAGATTCCCTACATGGGCACTATGAAACACCTCATGTGAAGTGCAGGAAATACATCCTACATATGTTCCCATCTTCAAAATTATCTTTATTAACTCTGTAAATGTTTCTCTTTAAATAACAGAACAAGCTTGCAATATGGAATCATGTGTTTAAAGAGGTTGAATTATGATAGAAAAGAACTGGAAAAGCGAAGAGAAATGAGTCAGCATGAAATAAAAGGTGATAGTTCCTGGGAATGAATACTGGGAATGTTCCTTCTTTTGAAGCTTGACACTGTTAACCCATTGTAATGCCATTTTAGCAAAGCATATAAGCATGTGCTTTAAGCAAAACTAACATAAGTCCATCTTTCTTCAGAACAAATCCTATCTATCTCCTTAAATTAGGCACAGTTAAGTACTTTGCTAAATTGGGGCTGCAATTCTGAATGGTGGTTCCACCCATATATTTTGCTAAATTGAATTTTGGGTATGGCTCTTATCTGAACCTCTTTCAGGCTCAGAAGCAGAAGGCCAGTGTGCAGCTCAATGGGATGTGCTGGGGGCAACACTAAAAAATGGGAGCACTCAGGACCCTAACACTATGCTCCAGCTTTTGAAAATGTTTGCCTTTGATTTCTTATGTCAGAATGTATCATAGAAAATACTGCTTGGAGAGTTGACCACTGAGGCAGTTGATTGGTACATAAGAATAGTTCCTAACAAAACTGGCCTTATTAGAAGATTTCACAGCTGATTCTGAAGATTTTTTTCTGTGTAAAGCTCTCTAGAGCAGTTGCAGGCTCACTGCATGGTTCCTTTTAGATATAACAATTAGGGTGGCTGGGGTTTTTTCAACTATCAGAAGTGAATCCTTTGATTCCTTTGAGCTTTTCCAGCTCTAGTGACTACAGCAGTTAGTGCTTCTCAAGCACAATGCTGATTAGAAGAGCTAAAAAAAAGTTGAAGGGCTACAGTGACGTTGTGCATTTGCTCAAGGCAGATCATGGCATGCACTAATGCAAAGACTTTGCCTTGGACGTGCAGGCATCAGTGCCAGTCAGCCCAAGTGGGTCTAGCTGGAGACTGACACAGGGAAATTGGGTACTGGTCTCAAATTCTGCAGTGGCTTCAGTGCTGGTTCCTGCTAGGACAAGGGTAATAATTCATAGCCTCCTTCACCTTGTCATGCATTGGTCAGTTATTCATGGTCCCAGGAGGGATTTGGTCTCTCCTGCCACCGTGTTTCAGCTGATCCTGACCCCAAAAAGCGAGATCCTCTCAGCCAGGTGATGGAGAAGTCCTGCTCCCAGAACAGCCACAGCAGCTGGACTTGTAAATGTTCAGGAACAAGCCTCATCGCTTAGTAAAGAAAACTCAGTACTATGTCTCCCACTTACAGCTCTAAAGATCAGTATAGGTAACTTTTTTTTTCATCTTACAGGCAGGGCAGGATACTTTTTCAGAATAGCCAAATCCTCAAAAATGGTTTCCTAGTTCATTTTGTTGCCTTAGCTTTATAGTTGATATAGACCTTAACAACTCTACCAGCCTTCTGTACTAAAAATAGTTTGTCTCTAAAATTGTGAACTAATCTTTTACTTTATGGCATGTTAGTATGTGATAGGTGCTGACACAACTCCCAAAATGTTTAATACAAAACTCCCAAGTGAAGCCTTGAGAAATGGATACTTCTCCTGTGCCTTTGCACTGTAAAATCTTGCCCACAAACTGAGAAGGTATATATAGGACATGGGAGGAATTGCATTATGGAGATCCCCTCTGGAAGCACATTTCTCCTTTGGAAATGTTATTACTTGAAGATAGTTAATCACATAGAGTTTTTAAATAGGAGGTACTAAAGCTATATGAATAATGCTGGCATTTCTCATGTATGAAATAAAGTAATAAGACATCCACAGTGCATGCACAGCTACACACATGCACTTGTACATTTTGGAAGTTATCAAGGTATCAGGAGACTGACCTGGTGTTATGTCCTTACAGATGTGCTGGTATGGAGCAATGATCGAGTCATACGCTGGATACAAGCCATTGGCCTCCGAGAATATGCAAATAATATTCTAGAAAGTGGTGTACATGGTTCACTTATAGCACTGGATGAAAACTTCGACTACAGCAGTTTAGCTTTATTATTACAGATTCCAACACAAAACACACAGGTAAGTTTGCTTATGCTACTTCTGGTTAATCTGTACCCATTATTACCTTTTATTCATCTTCAACCATTTTAATTGTTTACTTTGGTATCTCTAGGCACGGCAGATCCTTGAGAGAGAATACAACAACCTTTTAGCACTAGGAACTGAAAGACGACTTGAGGAAGTAATTAATTTTATTTTCAGTATTTATAAAATATCATAGTAAAACATTAAAATTCAATTGAATGCATGAAGCTATGTTAATTTTCACATTGTTAAAAAGAGTCAGTTACAGCTTAAAAAAAAATTTAGTAAAACCCATCAAGGTTTTTAAAGAAATCTCAGTTTGGCTACATATTTGTGTCATCTTGAATGCTAAATTTGACACTGCACTCTTACCTTAAGATTAACATTTTCCAAAGAGGAAACATGCAGAATGGAGTGGAAGTTTTGCTGGCCAGAGCAGGTGGTGGGGGATGTGTGTGGGTGGGATGCCTATGCAGTCTATTCTTTAGGACACTTACACCTTTTTTAAAAATAAAGAAAAAAAGTAGATTTTTGGTTTGTTCTTTATTGCTTTTTTTTCTTCAAAGTTAATCAATATTAATAGAGTGTGATTTGGGGCAGTTAGCTGGGAAAAGAAATCTCAAATTCAACTATGGAAATTATCTTAACGTAAGAGTCCAGTGCAAAAATGTTTAAGTCTTGGACTTCTGCATATGAGGAGAAATAAAACTTTTAAGGATTTGCTGAAAATGTCAGATGCCTATGAATTTTGTGCATGCACACGAGTGTTTAATCCGTTTTTAGTACTTTATGTAAGCCTCCTAATACAATAACAAACCACTTTCTGTCACTGTGTAAGAAAGCTCTACTTTAGCCGATACTAAACCCCTTGACTATATCGAGCCAAAGATTTAAGAGGAGTTTTCCACCCCAGCATTTATTATTTCTCAAGCTTTTACTTTTTCAAGCATGTCTCAAACACATTACAGTGACTGGAAGCAGAGCAACAGAGCAGGGTAGTTGTTCGGGAACACATTTGGCAGTGGTAGAGCTAGCACACAGCAGGACAGTTAATCACCAAGTTTCATTCTGCTTTATCAAATACAACTCTGTGTTGACAGAGCGATGACAAGAACTTCAGGCGCGGCCCCTCCTGGCGACGGCAGTTCCCTCCGCGCGAGGTTCACGGGATCAGCATGATGCCGGGCGCGTCGGAAACGCTGCCGGCCGGCTTCCGGCTCACCACCACGTCAGGGCAGTCGCGGAAGATGGCGAGTGACGGTATGGGCTCATTTCTGCACTTCCTCTTGGAAGGCACGAGGCTCGTCCTAGCATGCCAAGTTGACTTTTAATGCGTGTCTGTCTCACACCACAACAATTGTGTTCATTTAACTCGGATGAACCGAGTCTGGGAGAGTTGAATTAGGGAATGGAAAAGCAATGACTTGGCATATTATTGATTTTTTCAGGTTTGCTTCAGACTGACAGTGTTTATTTAAAATACAAAAAAATGGATATCTGACTATCCTACAGCTGTAAAGGAAACAATCAGAAAGACTGGAATTAATTTACTAACTTTCAACTGAGACTGAATATAATATCTAAGCAAATTTTTCATCCTATTAGCCTCTGTAGCAGGTGGAGTGTGTTTTAGAGAATGCAATTAGAAAGGGCTATCACTTTTATTTTCCTGTCTTTCAAATTAAATAGCTTAGCCTTGACCATCAAATAACTGAAGTAGCTAACAGTCACCAGCAGATGAGTAGTTAGCAAATGCTGAAATTCAGGCACTAACCGAGTTACTATATACCAGTCCTAATTTTCTCTGGAAATCTTTTGATTTCCAAAAGATGCACTAATTCAGAAATGAGTGGAAAGTTAACAAGCAGATAATAAATTAAAAGTAAGTAAAATTTAAAAATCATTGTAAGAGAGCAGGCAGAGGAAAGAAATCCCATCACAGCTATTCCTTCAGGTATATGGAAGATAAAGCCAAGTACATCTGCCTGAAGTTCTGAGAAATACTAGTACACGGACTGCCCCATTTAAAATAATGCCATTTATTTCATCATGACAAGATTTAGGTCTACAAATAGACTTATCTCAAAGTAATTTAATACACTGACTTGTAGACATCACATCCTGTAACTTGATAATGAACTTGGTATGACAGTATTGCCACCTAAATTCCATTAAAGCCTCTAAATTCCATTAAAGTTTCTCACCTTTAAAAACAGTACTTTATAGTTGCAGTTACAGATGGAATAATTTACTGATTGCATCACCGGATGCCATTGACTCCTAGCTTCAATGGCATTTCCATAGCCCACATTACTGTATATAAGAACCTTATAAACATTAATGGATTTCATCTTCTAGTCACGGTATGATGTAGAAGATGATATTCCCATTTTACAGATGTGGAACTAAGGCAAAAGGCAGATTTAGTGATTTACTTGAGGTCTTCCAGACAGTTAATTCTTGAGCTGGGTATACTGAACTCAGTAGGCTTTAAGAGAAGTAATTTTAAAGACCTGTATCCAGAATTTGGCTTCCTATCTCCCAGCAGTAAGAACGCAATATTTAAACAGCATGCTAGGTAAGAGCATTAGGAATTACAACAAAATAAAGGCAAAACTGAGTTTTAAACTGTATTCACTTTAGACAGATTCCAACAGTACATCAGCCATGAAGAAGGCCTGAACTAGACCATGCCCAGATCACGTTACAGAAAGCCACAGAGCAATTTAACAGCCACCCTTCCAGTGGTAAACAGACTGATATATTTTACTGATGATTCTAAAGAGGCTCTGGTTTGTTTCCTTTTTTTTCTTCCTTCCCAATTTGCAGTTGCTTCATCACGACTGCAGAGGTTAGACAGCTCAACAGTTCGCACATACTCATGCTGACAAGGCCTAGCAAAGAAGCCAGCACTGAATTGTTGTGAGTATTCTGTAGGGGCCATCATGAAATCTTTTTTTAACTGTACACTATGCCCCACATTATCCAAGCACGAGCCAGCATGGAGCAGAGGACATAACTAAGGACTCACTAGGGTGGTCATTTGGTCATGACAACAGTCTTAAGTTCAGTCCACAGGACACTACCAACATATTTTGGGGAGAAGGCACAGGGAATGAACTTACTTTATGAGAACTTGAAAGAGTTCTACTAGGAGCTGGAATGGGGGGCAACACTAGTAAATCAGAAGAGAGTTACTTTTTTTTTTTTTTAATTAATTAAAGCTATGGCTAAATTTAGAACATCAGTAGCTGCGTAAAGTTAGAACAAGACTTACCCATACAGAAAATATTGGAAATTTATCTATTACAGAGATTCCTGCACTTCTCAAATCATTCAGAATTGACAAAGAAAGGATAATCTGAGCCAGATGCAGCTTTGGATCAAATTTAGTATTGGAATTCATGTTAAATTTTTCACCATATATCTTTTGAGTGTGGTTATGAATATCACAGAGTCACTGTTCCAGAGTTCTGTGGAAATACAGTTTTCTATTTTATCCCAGCTTTTGGAAAAAATACACACATGATGAGTACTTACATCAATATGACACCATATTATGCTAGTATTTTCTCAGTAAAACAGTTTCCATTTAGTTACTTGGGGATTAGCAAGGCAGCTGGAAAAAATATTTGAATATCACCAAAACCTCATCAGGCATCAAACATGCTTCAATAGTTGTTGCATACTGTAGGCAAGACATGCAAGGATCTGCAAGCAAGTAGTTTGTTTTTTGTTTTGATTCCCAAGACTGGGAAAGACTTGGGGGCATCAAGATTTTACTAACTCTGTGTAGGTTCAAAAAGTGCTTAGGAATAGCAAATGTTAACAGTGGGAAAAGTAGATTGCTCAGGATCCTCCTGATGACATGAGCCTTACTTCATAGATCTTCAAAAGATTTCAAGAGTATAAAATCTTACTCTTAATAAAAAAGGGAACCTTTTGAGCCACCCCTGAAATAATAAGCTTGAGGGGGAAGTGGTTACTTGTTGGTTTTGGTTTGGTTTTTCTGAAAAAGCAAAGTTTAGCAGCTGATTCTCTATAGAAATCCTTTTTTGTGTGTTCGAGCATGGTATTGTATCAGTAAAGTCAGTGACAGGACTCTCACAGGGTTCAGTGGTGACAGAAACTGAAGGCAGACATACGAACCTTTTCTCCTATGTGCTTCAGAATCACAGTGTTGGAAGCAATAAAGCACGACCAAGAAGTTCAAACACCAGACTATCTCTGAGGCTAACAGCAATGGTCCAGGCACTTGAGGCTTGAAGAGTGCAACAAAGGCAGAAATGGAAAACTGATATGCTAACNAAAAAAACAACCATGCAGGGAAAATACATTAAAAATAACAAACATTAAGGAAAATATTTCCTTCACGACATCAAACTTGAAAATTTAAACAAATTGCCCGCAACTCAAGATTAAATGCATGAACAGAAACTGCCCATAGAGGGGGATATCAACTGAAGGGCAGGAGAGGAGTTTTCAGAATTTTGTCAGCACAGTTCCTGAGTAACAGCTTCTTCATGGAAGGAGCTGATTGATACTTGGACAAAAGGGAAGATTATTCATTACAACATGCCTCCTGAAATTTTCCAGCTCCAGCTTAGACTAAGACCCAGGCTTTTGTAACACCTTGCCTAAACTACATCTGCAGCTGAGATACTCTGATGAAGTATCTGCATGCACAGAACCAGGAACTAAGCAGCAGAGGGGAGGGATAGCTGGATGAGCTGCCACATAATAGCAAGATAAGGAGTTTTTCATATAGTAAAGGAGAACATGCCTACAAATAGCAGGCCTAAAAGAAAGCAGCAAACAGATTGCACGTGGAACAAATGCAGATGGCCTGTAATTACAGCAGATTCTTGCATTCTGCTACTCTCATGAGAGTAAGAGACATTCTCTTGCAGAGATTGTCAAAGGCTTGTCAAAACAATTTATGCCAATAACATCAGTTTGGTACAACATTCCAATGTCTTTATAGTGTTTCTTCACAGCAGCTGTGTCCCATTCATATGCTTTCAAATTGCATTTCAGGTGATTTTTTTGAACATTTGTTGAAACCACAATGNGTTGGAAGCAATAAAGCACGACCAAGAAGTTCAAACACCAGACTATCTCTGAGGCTAACAGCAATGGTCCAGGCACTTGAGGCTTGAAGAGTGCAACAAAGGCAGAAATGGAAAACTGATATGCTAACAAAAATTAATTTAAAATAATCCAAACCATTTATTCCCGCTATATTAAAAATTATCTAAAAAGTAGCAAAGCACAAACAAAAATAAAGTAGCAGATGTTTCTGGCACTATATATGTAAGGAGGGTATGTATTTTGAGTAAAAAGATGTGTATATAAAGTTATACAATCTATACAATTTAACTTCAATTTTAATTGGAGTATTAGTAGTGTTTCAAGTAGCAGTGGTATGTATCACTTCACGAGTTGCTGCTTGTCCACTATTCTGCCAATTACATCCTAATCTTAAATGCTTGAGTGCTCTATAAGGATATAAAATTTGCATCTACATTGTAAAGGCTAATATATGAGGTTAAGTGAGAAAAAGTTCTCTTCTCGCTTACCATATACTCCTTTTAGAGAAGGAACAAGATGGTGTGAACTATGACTTTAGTATTTGCACTTTCTGTAAAGCGCAATTTCAAAATGCCATGCAGGTTAGAAACCAAAAAGCAAGTTAAAGTAATTTTGGATTCCAGTACATTTTTTTAAAAATCAAAACAACACTCCACCCCTCCCCGCCCGCCCCGCCCCCCCCCAAAAAAAACAACCATGCAGGGAAAATACATTAAAAATAACAAACATTAAGGAAAATATTTCCTTCACGACATCAAACTTGAAAATTTAAACAAATTGCCCGCAACTCAAGATTAAATGCATGAACAGAAACTGCCCATAGAGGGGGATATCAACTGAAGGGCAGGAGAGGAGTTTTCAGAATTTTGTCAGCACAGTTCCTGAGTAACAGCTTCTTCATGGAAGGAGCTGATTGATACTTGGACAAAAGGGAAGATTATTCATTACAACATGCCTCCTGAAATTTTCCAGCTCCAGCTTAGACTAAGACCCAGGCTTTTGTAACACCTTGCCTAAACTACATCTGCAGCTGAGATACTCTGATGAAGTATCTGCATGCACAGAACCAGGAACTAAGCAGCAGAGGGGAGGGATAGCTGGATGAGCTGCCACATAATAGCAAGATAAGGAGTTTTTCATATAGTAAAGGAGAACATGCCTACAAATAGCAGGCCTAAAAGAAAGCAGCAAACAGATTGCACGTGGAACAAATGCAGATGGCCTGTAATTACAGCAGATTCTTGCATTCTGCTACTCTCATGAGAGTAAGAGACATTCTCTTGCAGAGATTGTCAAAGGCTTGTCAAAACAATTTATGCCAATAACATCAGTTTGGTACAACATTCCAATGTCTTTATAGTGTTTCTTCACAGCAGCTGTGTCCCATTCATATGCTTTCAAATTGCATTTCAGGTGATTTTTTTGAACATTTGTTGAAACCACAATGAAATGCCAGAAACCATGAGCAGACATTCTCAGAACAGTTTTATGAACATATTTTGCACAGGCCTGTTTTAGTGCACTTGGTATCAGAAATTTAAGAACAATTAAGGCTGCTGGTGCTGGCCATTAAACGTTGCAAAGAAATTTACTACAGAGCACAAGGGACCTATCAAGCTTTCTGCTGTGGTGGCTAGATGTGGTGGCCCAGCTGAGCAGCTGCAATGCCTTTACACAGGCATGTGATTTGGCACTCACATTATCCAAGCTTACCCAACACTTTTAACTTCTAAAACATTTGTCACTGCCAAGTCAGAAGGGTCATTCAGGACAGATTTCTTGCCACAGGCTGGAGCAACAAAACAAATTACTTTAACTTTTATTCTAATGAAATACTAAAGGAGATTTGGCAAAATCAGTTATGTACTTTACCAGTGAAGGGTTCCAAAGAGGATTTGTAAAGACAAATGAAGAAGCAGCGTTCCAAAAAGATGTGAATGATAACCTGGAAGCAGCTGGTCTATAGCAAAGAAACCATCAGGGTGAAAAAGGTAAATGCTGTCAAGCTGCAGTGAACTAGGAAGAAGAACCACAAAGTACATCAGCAAGGTCTGTACATTCAAAATGTGTGTTTAGCCTTGTGCCAAACAGGCAAAGGTCTCCAGATGCAGGCAACTAACCCCAGTGCTGCACCAAAACAGCAGGAAAACAACTGTATAATGAATATAAGCAGCAGTCTGTGCTGGCTTTTACAATTAGTAAAAGATAAAAATGAATTATTAGTAAGTTTATGTTGCAGATCTAAAATTAAACAAATGCATGCCTCCCATGAATACTCAAAATCCATGTTTTAGTAACTTTTAGTTTCTGAACTACTTACTTAGTGCTACATTTTCTGTTGTCATTGCACTTTAGACTGAATTAGAACCATAGAATCTTGCTAATTAATGTTTATTTTTTTCTTTTAGATGTCATCTCTTTCTTCTACTTTACCTGAAGTGCACTACCACTACTTAGGAAAAGAGCATTAAAACTCTCTGCAAGAACAGGTTAATAGGGAAGAGAACACATAAAGTTTATCATACAAACAGATACGATGTTCCTTTCATGTATTGGTTAGTTTAAAACAAAAATAACAAATACCTAAATTACTAAAAAAAAAAAAAGGAAAAAGAAAACAATCTCCCCCTTTTCTCTCAGCATCTCTGTCATTAAAAATTTGACAGTAGTGCACATCCAAAGCTTTTATCAAATGAAGCCACTCATCTTTACATTGTTACATGTTTTATTGTAAAATACTAGACATTTACGTATTTACTGTGTATGTATTTCTTTTAAAATGTGTAAGTCTTATGTAAATGGATATAAATATGATTTTTTAAAAATGAAATCTATGGTACATGGGGTCTCAGTGCAAACATTTGACAATACAGTGTCAATAATACTGTTTGTATCTTTCCATTCCACCATTTTTACAGTTTTTGGATTGTAACAGTCAAATTAATAGGTTTAGCAGAGTTAGAAGCTTCAACATGTTCCTACTGAGAAAAATCTGTCAATATTTAAAGCTGAACACCTGCCTCTGATGATGTATAATAGAATGACATAACCTGGAACTGAAGCCAAAATGGACCTCTAGAGACAAAATGGAAATGTTAGATACCTACAGAGAAGCATTATGATGGCTCATCTCTTAAAAAACAAACAAATAAACCCAGAAGAACTGTTTATAAAAAAATAAAAAGCAATTTAATAAAACATGATTTGTACAAAAAAACCAAAAACTTTCTTCTATGTTACCTGCGGACCAAGAAGAATCTTGCTTTACCAAGAGCCACCTTTTCGTTCCAGGATCTTCAAACACCAGCCAGCATTGGAAAAGTAAATCTAATATTTGCACAGAATCAGATTCTTGTTTCCAGATATATTCAGCAAAGAAAAAGAAAGAAAAGAGAAGCCAACCCCCACCATTTCTTCATTCTAACAGGGCATTAGACAGGCTCCTGTCTAACGTTATGCTTTTAGCCAAGATGGCCTTGCTGAGACTTCACAAAAGTCAGTTTTATCAGAGGAAATAACTGAAAGACAGAGTGATTAATATATAGTGTATAAAAGTTTAGAAGAGCAACTATTACCTGCTGTGGCTTTATTTGGTGGTGTTATTGTTGTTTATTCTTTGTTTAAATGGGAAGTTTCAAAGTAAGACCTACTTAATAGTCATTTACCTATTTGCTATTTTTCTGCTGCTTGATCTTAGCTCAAGACCTGTCTTTTAGTTATTTCTTTTAGCAGTTTGATCTGCAATGTTTGCACGTACATAAACATTTGTTTTGTCTATTTTTATTTGGCAAACTTCGGTCAATCAGATGGTGAAAGATTTTCTCCCCCGATGTCAATAAAAAAAAGAATTCAGTGCTACTTGTGTTCATAAGTCTATTAAGTTTGGTACATAGTAGCATTAAGTTTGGAAACCAGATGCTTCTCACAGCTAAGCATAAGCACATTTTGGCACTAACTGGAGTGAGTTACGATGGAGTTACTGCGGAGAATCTGCCACGAGAGGGAGCACAGATCTTGCTGATGGGTGCAAAGCTCTGGCAGGGTTATAGCACACAACTGCAGAAAGTCTGGGCTCTTGTATGCACAGTTCCTTGGACTTGACCAACAGTCTTCTCCTCCCTCAGCCTCCTTCTGGATTATTTTAGTGCAGAATGTCCCAAAGTAAAGCAATGCAAACACTGCCACTGTCAGTGGCAGCAGTATCATGTGAATACACATTATTCCCTCATAAATACCAGCTCTTTTTTTACAGAATTCCTTTTGCAGCCAACACAAAAACTTAGGGGGGGGGAAGGGGAAGAAGTGTGTTGGGGAAAAGAATGAACCAGATTTTATGACCAGTGCAGAAGTTGTCCTGCCCCAGGAGTACAGCACACAAAAATTATATATTTCATAGTGGAAGAAAACAGACCAGAAGAATTTAAAATAGCATTATTGCGACTTCAGTTTTGATTTAAGGATAATGTATCAAGTCTCCTAATTCATCCCTGTCTCCCTCACACAAGCTGAAGCTCTACACTCTACCGCTAGAAACTGTGGTTATGCTAAATGTTGCCTAATTGGCTCCAACCCTGTCAGTACACTGAGAATAACTACTACATCTGCCTCTTCCAGCCAAAATTCAGTAACTCACTGACCATTCAAATCTACTCACTTGCTGCTTCTCTCTAAAAACAAAATTAAGAAAATTGCTCCTGTCCTACCACTTATTAAATGGGCTTCTTGTTCTTGATGGTACACCCAGGTTGCTGGGCAGCAGCAGAGCCATGTACAAGGGTAACTGCTCCTTCTCCCTTTCTTGAGCTTGGCTAAGACAAAGCATTCTGCAATTGCAGTTCCTCAGCAAAACGCTCCTCTGGAAAACAAAGTTATGGCCATGAAACAATAATTTCCCCATACTGTATTGCTGCAATAAGGTGCCTTTCTTTGTCTAGGTTTTCTGAATGTTGATGCATGAGACATTTGGTATTTCTGGAATTCTCCACATTACCAGCATGGTAGTATAGTGAGCACACCTGAACACTCTGTCCTCTTTTAAAATACAAGTCTTGATCTGAAATGACTCCTACCAAAATACAGAGAGAGAAAAAAACCCCACAATATTTTTTGTTAAAAAGAGAACATTAAAAAAAACCCAACGCCTTAGGCTTCCTCAGGAAACAGAAGCTATTACAAATATTTTTGTTATGCAGACACCTTAAGAATGTTACCTATTCAAGCTCTTCATAAACAGTTCAGAGGAAAGATAATTGTTTCTTGCTAACATTGATGTAAGCATGTAGCCCTTCAGAAAGGTAAGTGCACACCTAAGTATCTATTACTAATGCCCTTGGGGGTTTTGTGGGGTTTTTTCAGCTCCTTAAGAGGCCCAAACTAGAAAGTAGTTTACTTTTCCTTACAAATAGAGAAACTGGTGTAGGAGCATGAGCTACCATTGGGAAAATTATGCAAGATTAAGGAAATGAATTATCTTCTTGCACTGCAAGATCTCTTCTAGAGTTTTTGCTCTCACTAATTAGTTCCCCTCCCCTGCTCTTGCAATTACATGATTGCTGCAGCCAAGGTAAGGATAGCAAACACACACAATGTCTCACCTCCAATTGTAAAAGTAATGGCCACACACCTTGTGAATGTGCCACAGTTTCTCTGTGATAAGATCCTGTAGTGTCTCACTGATTAAAAAGAACCACACCACTGACAACTCCCAAGTATTCCCTCTTTTTCTGTAACTGTTCAGCACAGGTTGCTAAATTGTAGCATTGTGAAAAGGAAAAAGTCTCTGCAAGTCAGTCGAGTATTTGGCATGGGCCTGCTGTTAAAGCCTTTTGTACTTTAATAATTAAACTAACTGCCACTTCTATAAGTAGTTCATGAAAGTTTTAAGGACAACTCTGAAGAGCAAAATTATTACCACTTTTATATCTCCAACCTGTATATTTAGTGTATCTACCATAAAGTATCATTAGCCTTTGCTCAGTCTTTGCATGTTTTATTCCCTGTTCATCAGATTGTGATTTTCAATGGAAGCAAATAGCTGAGAGGGAGGGGGGGGTACCTTATGCAATGATTTGGCAAGAAACAAGGGCAGTGCAGGCTCAAACGGGGCTGTTTTAGCATGACTGTATGACCTGGTTCAACATGACAGCTGTCTGCAGTCCCCGGTGAAAGAACACATGGACATTTTATTCAGTTCTTATGTAACTGCTAGAGCTCACCAACTCCACAAAACTGTCACAGGCACAAGGCACCATCAGGGTATGGCTCATGTTAAGTGGAACCTATCCTATCCTAACCTAAAGGATAACCTGTCCCTAACCTGTCCCTAAAACCTATGTTAAAGTGGAACCTTTTAGCTCCTTCATCAATCTGTTGGTTTATTTCATCACTTCACAGGGATATCATCCTTACCTCTATCCACCACTACATAACAGTATTTCTGGACCCTTTTGAGGACCTCTTTTATATAACAACATTACCTGAATTTGTCTGTTATTTACTGTTTCTTTCTCTGGTAAGCACTGCTGAGTTTGAGCAACTTCTCTGCTTTTATACTTTCCTGGGTGTATCTATTTTTAAAAGGACTTTTACATTTATTGTTCAAATAATACCTGCAGTTTGAGAAGTAATGTATGGAAAAAGTGTATCCTCCATCCCCTGGCTTGTTGAGAGCCCTCTAACGAGTCTGAAATGGCCTATAAAATCCAGAATGAGCTTCTTAGTATCCACATTTGCTAAATTTCTTGGTTATATGTATCTCAGCCTAAAATGTTTAATTATGGCAGCAAAAGCACATTCTGGTTGTCCTTATCACAAGGGATACAAACCACAAAAAAATTACCAGAAAATTCAAAGGGTAAATGCCTGCCTTTATATAATATACATGGGATTTTCTGAATATTACTGTGGACAAATCAGGATTTTCAGAGATTTGAAAGCCAGAAATTATTTATCATTTTACAAAAAAGACTCTTCAGAAAGTTATTGAGTAAAAAAAAATATAAACCTAATTTATAGCAGAAAGACTTAGGAAAAAAAAGAAAATGGAATCAAGAGAACTAATCTTAAAATATTTAATTTTAGAAAAAGTCTAAAAGACAAGAGCTTATAATTTACAAGTAAGAACAAGTTATGTCTTCGACAATTTTCACAATCAAATTCCTTTTTTACTGTCCTCTCTTCATGGTTTACTTTTTGTAAATTGCTTTAACCAAACAAAAGTTACTGGTCAAATTGTAAAGTAACAGATTGAAATGTAAGGTTACATGACACCATATAAAATGGATAATCCTTCCTTCCTTAAAAGGACTCCTTCCTTTTAAGAGTACAGCAATGTATAAATTCTATTTGCAATTCCTAGCCATCTTAATAACCAGCATATATTGACAGCATGCAGAGACTTTACTATGTTTCAGTGGCTGTGGCAAGATGGCAAACAACATAGTAATGTTTCTGCAGTAAAAGCATTTAGTCCCAAATCATTACTTGTTTTTAACATGCGGTATTCCTTACAAAAAAAGCTTCTTTGTATACTTGAATAACAGAAATGCTTGTTATTATGTATTATCCCATTTAATTTTTCTTTAGCAATTCTTCAATGTGTTTAAACACACTAGCATCTTCAATGGTTGGTGTTATCTGAAATGGAAGAATACAGTAGCATGTGATAGTAGGTAAGAATTTAATTCAGAGATTCTTCTAAATTTATACTTCAAAAGCAAGCAAAAAAAAAGTATCTGTAAAGCTCTGAAACATGAAAATCTTTTGGATAATATGCAATAGAAATAAAACATAAAGTACTCTCTGAAGCCATGGACCAGTTGCTGAACAGTCAAGAGAATCAAAACCACCATGTTGTGCCTTTGGATGTGCACATGTGCCTAATTCATTGAAGCAAGCATCTCTAACTTACCTTGTATGGCTTTCCACTGATGAGTGCAGAAAGAGCAGAACGTGGGATCTTGCCAGAGCGTGTTTTTGGTAGCTGTGCCACAAACATCCCCTTCTGGAAAGCTGCTACCGGACCAATGTTGGTCCGAACTTGCTCAACAATCTCTTTCAAAATCTTACTCTCTTGTGTCTTTACACCTAGTGAAGAAGGTAAAATCCTTTATCTTTTCTGAGACTTTTGCAAGTTTGATGTTAGTGACATCAGTTATCAGTGAGTTCTCACCTTGTCTCAGTACACACAGTGCAAATGGAACATGTCCTTTTAAAGGATCCTCCTGGCCCACGACAGCACAGTCTGCCACAGCGGGATGGAAGAGAATACACTGAGGGATGAAAAAGAAAACTAAACTGAACTAATAATAGATAACATTTCAGTGAAAAAAATTGTACGGTATGAACAAAAAACACAGATTTTCCTTACATTTTGACAGCAAAAGGTCAGTACACCTTAGGATTTCAATTACGTGTGTTGAAGATGTACGTATGTATATATTTTCATATATACTCACGCATACTTTTCAAACAAACAGAAGAAACAAAAACTTTAGCAGCACAAAATAGAAATATTGAACAAACCACAGGTAATTTCCTTACAGCTTTGTGGAAGTATCACGTTTGGTTTTGTCAGTGAGATCTCTGCTGGAACAAATAACATTTGTCTAATGTTATGAGTAACATGGGACTTCAATGCAGAGAGTAAGGATCAAAACCACAGAAGCATTCCTACTACAGACTTATAAAGTCTATTGGTTCATTTACTCTCTTTTTTTTTTTCATTCTTTGTTGCTGTAAAAGCATAGTTTTAACCAAGGCCAAATACATACCCAGCCTTGGCTTGCAGACAGCCTAGCTCAGCTCACTCTCTTGGAAACATTAGGTCTCAGTTTCCTGAGACAAAAAAGGGAATTAAACCAGAGCCTCCCTCCCTCCTACTACATGTTTACACAACATCACATTGATAAAATATATCAAACTCTTTTATAGGTTAATAAAAGGTAAGCTTCCAATTAGCTGGTTGAGGTACTCACTTCCAGGAAAACAGTCACCAAGATGTCTCAGTACATACCAAGACGTATGTCACCAAGTCTGGGACAAAGTGGGCCTTAGGATGCCAGCTGTGAATCCTCTTCCAAAGCAACTGGCTCTTTTCAATGCACCTTGGGGCATTTTTCTGTCAACAGTGCTTTCAGCACTTTTCAGTCCTCTGGAACCTCAACCATAAGGAGGACCTAACCTGACCTTACACAGGAGCCATATAATGTGATTGTGCTTGTTAATTTATCTGGGTATACATGTGCTTCCTAATAACTGAACTTCACATACTGTGTTGCCAAAATCAAAGGCAGTGGGATGACTAAGTTTTAGGAATAAAGACACTTTTTGGTTACTAAGTAGGAATACCACATTTGCATTGACTACTCATACAATAGTGTGAGAATGAGAAAGGTGGGAAAAGTACAGAGAAGACAGGAAAAAAAACCTGAAAGAATGGAAAGCTGAAACACCTGCTCTGATTAAAAAAAGGGAGGTTCTTGTATGACCTGTTTATGAAACTGATGGGGGAAGGAACAATTCAAAGGGTCTATGATAACCTATCTTCAAAACAGATTTCACCATCCTTAGGCTTTATAGTCAAAACAGGAAGGAGAAACTGAGTCCATATGTCATGGTCAATGCAACACATACCAAGTAGTTTTTAGCAAAATAAACCCGCTCAATGTCTTTCCAGCACACTTTGTCAGAAGCTATACTTATTTCACAAACTATGATCCTAGACATGTCCCATGCCAGAAAAAAACGCAAGTGGAAAACACTGACCTGACAGTAGATGCATGCTCTATCAAAGTACAGAAGCATGACCACTTATGCACAGCTTTTGAAACTGGATTATTTTTCATGGGAATTAGATAGGATGTGCACAAGCTAAATATAGAAGAGTGCACTAGGCTTATACCAGAATAAGAAGGGCAGAAGAGCCTGCTTTAAAAAGCTGAATATACACAAATGCATTTTAGTTTAGGTGCAGCCTACTTAGTCCAGAAGTCATTGTATCCTCACTGACAAATAGTATAGGAATTAATCTTATGCAAGTCCAAATCTCTACAAGGTTTCAATGCATCACATAGACTTAATGCACTTTGGTCACTTACAGGCCAGCACCTCAGTAACGCATTCCATTTCCTGCTATAAATACCCATTTTTTCCTTCTCTAACTTCTTGACCACGGCCACAGAAACCTGATAGGCATATATAACAAAAAAATAAAAACAAAAAACAAAACAAAAAACCCCAACAAAAACAAAAACAGGAAAGAAAAAGACAATGAATTATGGAAAAGTAGACTATTAAGTCTCCAACCACGTAAATACTGTTTTTCCACAGAAAAAAGATCTACAGTAAACTGGCATTACCATCAAATATCATAATTATCTACCAGGAATCAACAGGACTCCTAAGGTGGAGACATAAATGTTGCCAGATTGTTTTGTTGTACCTTGTTTTTGTCATTCCAGACTGTCACTTATTTGTAAGTCTTATGGTTAGCTGGAATAGAATAGTTATTGTAGCATTTTTCTTCAGTCTATCCAAAGTTCTATCAATGTGATTTTACTTTTCAAATGCTAACTACATATGACTGAAATCACTAATCAATAAATACTAATTTTAAAATTATCAAACTCTGTAAAACAACTGAAAGGAAGAACAAAAACAGCACTAGACATTTAAAAATTGTTTAAAAGTAATAAAAAACTTCAGGAAGTGAAACGGTTTCCCTAGTATGATCACTGGGCACAAGGGTGGATGGCAAATGCAGCAGCAGACAGAAACATCGTGATCTGGCTGGAAAGGGATTTCTCAGTTCTCAGTTTCAAGTCTGTTGCCTCAGATAGACAAGATTTGATTAAACCTTTTATTTTTTCCAGGAAGGGGCAAGAGGGATACCACGGATTTACAGACCAAAGAAGAGGACTGGATCAACACACAAGGTTCCCATAATGGCCACCATTCGCTGATTGGCCAGGTCAACTCTAACATCTACTGCACTGCAGTAAACATGGAGCTCCAACAGTATTAACAGATACATTAGACAAAGGAACTAATTGTGTGGAACATAACAGAGCTAAAACACTTAAGGAACAACTTGTTAAACTTGTAATGCAGCTACAATGTAAATGTAAAAAACATACTTGCCCAACAAGGTGACTGTTAGTTACATAGTGATTCAATGGATCTCTAATTTTGTATTTACTGATCTTACTGAGGAGCAAATTCTGGTCTTCTTAACACTCTCCCATTTACTAGCAATTTGCTGTGCATGCATTAACATCACTCTTGGTTTTTAGTTTTGTTCAAAAGGTGAAAAGCTTCTAGAATGTCACAGTGATGAAACATTATGTTTCTAGATGTAAGACCTAACTAGGAGAAAAACAGATGCTGAGCTCAGTATGATGGATCCAAAGGTAATACAGCAGAGGAGATGATTCAATTCATCATTTGTTACAGCAGCTTCAGACCCAGGCTGAAGCAAAGAAAATGCCCAGTTTGGCCTGTAAGTAGTAGAGCAGTAAGGGGTGGGGATGAGATTCCTGCTGTGCTTCAGTAAGGGAATACAAAAAACTACTTCTAAGGGAAAGCGGTTTAAGCAGACTGAAAGCACCTTTATATCTCCATAGACCCCAGTCAGGGCAGCAGCTGTTTCAGCTCCCTGGCTGACTGATCCTTGAAGGATTAATGCTTATGTGAACTTGTTCACTTCTGCGTAATTAGAACTTCTGCTATTCTCTTCTAAGTTTTCTAGCCTTCAAAATAAAATATTCACTGGACTAACAGACATTATAAACGAAAAAATTACTCACAGATTAGTTTCTGATTCAGTGAACAGTTAAATTCAGAGTTCTTAAAAGCATATTTTTCTCTTGTAGACACCCAGCACACCTTCTCCTATACTCCCTGAATAAGCAATTGATATGTCATCAGGGAAATCTGTAACTGGCAATCAATCACAGTTACTCCAGAAAGGTGAGTGAACAATGATATGAAATTCAGGCACGATTATGAACTTCTCTATTTTCAACTTTTTTGAGTTGCATGGGTATTACATTAATGACTTTCAATTTAACAGCAGGGTTTTTTACAGAAATTTTCATTGTTCATTTAGCACTACTCATACAATAAGAGACAAAACAGCTGTCAAAAAACTGTGAAATCTTCCAATCAAAAAAAGCACTGAATATGAATCACTGAAAAAAACCATCAGCCAACACTGATCATTGTATTTTAGGAAAAAAAGTTCCTACTCCTAAGTAACTACAGTAGCTGGTGAAACTACCCGTCACACTGACACTACACTATCCTAATGTATTCCCAAATAAATACATTATTGGAGCCAAAAGGTAGGCTTCCCACCCTACCACACTGCCGCTTAACTCCACCTTCAAATACCAAATTATGCCTGCCCTACCAATCCCATGCTACAAACTGCTTATTATTGACTACATTAGTTATATTTCTGGAAAGCACCTTAATAGGAAGAATCTGAAACAGGAACTGTTTTGGTTAAAAGTACCGGTGGAAGTGCAAATAAAACAAGTAGAAAGAAAATGAGAGATCTTTCTGTGTAAGATTTTGAGATGTGAGATGTGATGAAATGTGGGATTTTCAGTCTCAGCTTGCTTTATTCCTCTTTCACGCTTCTATTTTGTTGTCAGGCAATGCTAACCTCTTCAATCGCACCCGCAGAAATTCTGTGTCCAGCAACATTGATCACATCATCAGCTCGAGACAGGACATATAGATAGCTGTCTTCATCCATATAACCAGCATCCATAGTATCATAATATCCCTACACACAACACAATGAAAAATAAAGTCAGAATGAGTACTAAGAGTATTCATTAATTTACCAGGAAACCCAAAAAAAACCCAAAACCTATTTCACATTATATATGCTTTTGGTGCTTGAAAGATTTAATTCTGTAATATTTGTCACCATTTTTATATCATATTATCCTGTGCAGCTCCCTTTCCAGAAAGGTTTTGTTGTCTTTATTAATACAGAACAGTAAAAAATAGATTAACCCTGACTTTTTTCCACCTCTACTTACTTTGATCCCTGACAGCTTGGAGAAGGATGTTGCCTGTATCTGCACAAGGAGAATGGGATTGCTGCAATATAATGACACCTCTCAAATTGTTCCTAAAGATACTCCTGTTAGCTGTATCCAAACATACACTGTCATCATAATGGAATTGCACACTAAAAATAATTTGCGTGACCAATTCTCTTCATTGAGCCAAATCTTCCATTTTGAACATTTGTATAGGGCCAATCTACTTATTTCTACAAGGAAAGAAGTAAGCCAATCCTTGGATAGTTCATCTGACAAGGAAACATAACTAATGCAGCAAAGAGCCTCCAGTGTATTCAGATGTACAGTGGACAAGAGTGTGTTCTGGAGTGATATGAAGTTAGCATGGCTGCATGCCAACAGGAGGAGTGTACTTGAAGCTGTGCTAGTGTAAGGTTGCAGGTTTATATCTTAGATTAAATGACATGAAATTACTTTTGGCTCAGAAGCTTATGGTATACTTCTTCTGTTTCAGATCTTAAAAAAGCCCAGCATACCCAAGAGCTGAAATTATAGGTGAAAAAGGATTTGTCTGGAAATTGTTTTAATTATATATACATATATCAAAGACCTCCAACGAAATTATGACAACTTATGGTAAACTGTTTCCCAGGTTAAATCAATTATCTTTCAGTTCTGAAGCATTACCAGAAGTTTAAATAACTGATTTCATAATTCTTACTGGAAACTTTTGGAAATATAACTTCTGAAATGTTTCTTGATTTTCCCAAAGACCTGAGAATGCTCCAGGAGGCAAAGGCAACCTTATATTGAAAAGAACAGATGGAAGTAGTAAGAAAAACAGATACAACAAATACAACTCATGCTCTCCATTCATACTCTGTTTTCAGACAAAGAATCACTGTCTACACAATCAGAAAACAGTTCAGCTTAATAATATGCTGGTAACCAATTAAAAAGGCTATATATTATTGTCATCAAATGTGTATAGCTCTGCATAGTATCAAGACCTTACCTTTTATATCATACAAGTACCTCAGTAAAATAATATTCAGTCTAGTAAACACTATATACTGTACTATAAATATGTTAACAGCATTTAGCTTTTAACATTTCTAAGGATTAAGTATCTGTCCGAAATTTGTGCATACACACTATGATACAGGTAACTGCATTATGAAAGGTCTCTCTTTCTCTAACACCCATACACACTCACACATGCATGGGCAGATGAATTATCAGATACACAGATCTTCAGTTTCTGTAAAAAGATAAAACTCAAAGGACTTCAATCACGAGAATCTGAATAAAAATGTTTTTCTGTTTAAACTGTACATAATACTATTGGAAACACTGGAGAAGTTCCGTGAAAGTATATTGATACAAGTCACTGATAGAACTTTCTAAAATAATTGTACTTAAAGCGGCAAAATTCTGGATTGCTTTATTAGTTGAGTTTTGAATACATACTAAACCCCTTCTTCAGTCAATGATATGGGCATGAGAAAATATGAGACACTTCACATACATATCTGTCAGAAGAGAAGCTGCAGAAGCCTCAGCTAAAAAAGTGCTTGTTTCTTTCTTCAAAGCTCTGACAGGGTCAAACACAGATTTCTTTAACTGTCTGAGAGATATATATATCCAGGTATCAACACCAGTTTTATGAAGTTTACCTCTAATAACAGAGTGAGAATGATCATATAAACAGACATATTTATTTACATAAAATCATAAATGCACCATACAGATTTTACTAGCATATGCCTGCATTGCTAACTAGTGAATATTTAGCCAGAGGTATTTTATTTTCTACTGATAGCATCCCTGTGACACCAGAAGGCAACATCTCTAGCAGAGAAACAGTTCCTGTAGCGCAGCAATTCTGGTGTCATTAGAAGCCTCCTATGATGGTCAGTCACAAGAATAGGTGCCACCAGCTCTGTGACATCTTCACTTCTAGCATTACGTTTACAAAAAGAATAGTGATAGTTATAGTTTTATATATATATATATAAATAGAGAGAGAGAGAGAGAGGGAGGCAGAGAGATAAACACACTTTAAAAAAATCCTAGCTATGGTAAAAACAGTACAAACTACATTGAAAAGGTCGCATCATCCAGTAATGGTTTGAATGCCTGATTTTCTACAATCCTAGTTTTTTTCAGCTTAATTCAGATCAGCTAGCATAACAGAACATACTACTATAAATATTACTGCTTTTTCTCTGAGGCTTCTGGCTCAACACATCCCATACATCACATTCCTTGAAAGTACGGTTAAGGTATGGCCAGAAATGCCAAGACACTTCCCAGGGCTCAGGAGGGCAGGTTGGCTTCTGCCCTTTTCATCTGGAAGAAATTCACTGCCCTATTTTAAGCCTTTCAAGCTTAGTAAGCATCTCTGTGATAAAAAAACATGACCCATTGAGTGTTTGCCTTGGAAAAAAAGATTAGAAAAGCAATATATTGATCCTGGTGTTTGTGCATGCATGTGTTTAAAAGAAAAAAAAAATCTCTTGTTTAGATTCAAGAAAAGCCACCAGAGAATGGCAGTTACCATGGCTGTTACCTGGTTGCTAATAGTACAGCTATTCATAACAGCCTCAGTCATTGCAAATTTTGCACTTTAAATTTATTTAGCAGTCTGAAACATCTTTGTGACGGGAGAGAAAGAACAATTCATATTGATAAATTCCTTAATTCCCCCACAGCTCTATTCAGTACTTTGCCGTTAGTCACTGAATAGAAAAACAATTTTATTGCTGAAATTAGGAAAGCATTTTCCTTTCTGTCATTGTTTAAAAACCTAAACAGAGAAGTATGAAACATGCCATCAAAAAGACAACTCTCACTTTCACTATTTGGTTTTCTTGTCCTTGTTTGGTATTTTTTAGATGGGGAGACCAGGGGTGTCTGATGTTCTCGTTTGGTGGGGGATTTTTTGCTTGTTTGTTGGGTTTTTTTAGGAAACAGAGCATATTTTGTGAGTCTGTGGAAACCAGACTGCTAAATTAATGGCTACCACAGGTATCTCTAGAGCACATATCATAACACAATACAGACAACATAAGAAAATGTGCTTCCATTGCTTTCTGTGAAAGATTACTTCAGTTAGGACGCCATTCATCCACTAAGTAAAAAGTGAATGCCCTCTATTGTGCCTGAAAGACTGCCACATGTCAGTCTTTCAGGCACAGTAATTCCAGAGCAATGGGGACATACAATTCTTTGATGAGAGCAGAGTTCTTGGCATCATGACTGAGTAGAATTTCTAGGTTCTGTGCAAATGCAAATTAATAAAGGTAGAATTCAGCTTGCAAGAACATAATTATGCGTATTGAAATTTTGTCAGGACATGAAAATTAAATTGTCCAGAGCCAAATATACCTCCAAACCACTGCTGTCAGTGGGAATGCTGCCATAAATTCCAAAGGGAGCAGAACTGGATCATAATTACATGCAAGGAGCCAGAAGAGAGAAAATGAGACTGTCCAAAAATAACAGCAACCTGAAAAGTCATCTCTTGTTTTTATCAACCCCTCCATAAAAAAGGAACATTTTGAGATGTTTGATTTTCATCTTTTTGCCCTAGAAAATGTAACACACACCCACAATAACTCAGCATTTAAAAACCTTTGCCTCTTTGTCTAAAAACTGAGTTGATATTTAAGATCTTTTGGCAATATTTTTACTAAGAGATATATTGACCAAAAATGCCAGGTATGCGTAAGTAAGCATGACTGCCCCTCAGATAGTCCTGCTTTCCTTTCACAAGGGGCATGATCACAGAAGGCCAAGACAGGAGTAGGTAGGTTCCTTCATTATCATTTGCACATTATACAAAGAAGTTGCTTTGCTTGGTTTCCCCTTGGGACATATCTACTGTATTTCTGTAGCTGTTACCAGCACAGTAACAGCAGTACAAATTATGCTATTCTCCATTTACTCCAGTCAAAGTAAGATTAAAGTTGTTGAAGTACGAGAATACAGACCCAGGCCTATTTCTCATTTAAAGGTTGAATAAATTTAAAACAGCATCAGGGGAACGAGGCAAAGTAAGATAAATTAATGACTTAAATCATATGGGTTCATTTAACAAAGATTCATTCTGGTTACATTTTACAAAGATAAGCAGGTAATTTCATTATGAATTGGAGAGACTAAGATGAATGAGCTTGACAAAAAAACAAACTCTGAAGTACTTTAACAGTAACTGTTTTCTGGTACAGAATTTTAAAAGACTATTATTATTTGGTTTTTTAAGCATTGTTTCACAGTTCATTTATTTTTCATTCAACAGTAGTAGACCTTTCAAAGAACAGTCCACCTTTAGTTTAGCCCAAGAAATCTGACTCCCTCATCCTTTCAGAGTATCACTCATCAAAATGTGTCAGATTCCTTCTTAATGGAACCAAGCAATTATAGACAGAGAACTCAAAAGAGAATTTGGACAGAAAAGCATATTTCTGAAATGACATAAAAAATTATTGGAGACGTTACCTTGTTGGAATTCAGAAAAAAACATCCTTTTATTTATGGTAGGCAATGATACTCAGAGGCTACTCATTGCAGCCAGTCAAAGTAAATACAAGCCACTGTTAAATGAGTTTGGGCTTCTGAATGGAACAAAATAATCTTGACTGGCAGCTATAATTATCACTCAGCATTTATGTAGTGTTGTGAATAAACATCACTCTTACAAAAATTCTTGATTGCAAGTTTGAAAATCATCTGCAAGCTTGTTCAGACTCTAGGAACAACAAGACAGGAAAAAGGGTGGAGAAGAGTAGAGGATCTTGAATGTTCATCAGTCTGCATGAAATATTACTTTAGTTAGCTGAAAGGGGTCTACTACAAAGGTAGTTGATCTCAGTGTGGATTTTCCTTTAGTGGGAAAAGAGGAAAAGCCATCAAAAACTAGTGAAAGTGCTTGGAAAAATTTCAAAGTAAGGAAAGTTCAAATGGTATTTACATGTACTCAGCCAGAGATCTGCTACAAAAACTATCTTTGGACAAATTGCTCTCACACTGGAAGACCTACTTATTATTTTACCTGTAAAATCATCACTATTCCTTTATAAATACTGACTATTTAAAATTTATCATGAATAAATATTTTTAAATGTATTTTAGTTTTTACAGCACTGTGCATAAAGTTTCACATGACTGGACTCGATACAATGGAGTGGGTCATCATTTGAAACATTCTCTTTTAGAACATTTTGATTTTTCTTCCTCTTCCTTCACTAATTCCAAATCCACAAAAATAATTCCACAACATTAGTAGTTTACAGAGCCTCTCACACAGCCACTTTTGTTAAATGCAATTAAACCAATGCAACTAAAGCATTTCAGAATCACTGTATGATGTGACTACATTGCCTCACCTCCTGCTGAATATGGAACATATTTATGTGATTCTGTGCAATGGAGATCACTAAAGCAAACTTGTAAATACTTACCCTGCAAAACCCCATTATTATGGTACAAAATTAACTACACAAACACTAGAGGAAGTGTAACTAGGGTCTAGCAGCAAATTTACTGGCAGTCAGTACTCTCTGGAAAGAATAAGCACAAGGCAAATGCAGTTCTGTTGTGGGTGAATATAAAGAATAACGCTAGCTAATGAGACAGTGCTGATGACTGCTTCAAAAAATAAATAAACTGGTTTGTGATAGTTTTAATGTACAAGATGAAAACTAGAATTTACATGGGATTTCTCTTTGTTAATGTTCCCTATAACAACAGACAACCTAGAACATTCTTATGGTTAATCAAAGTTACATATATACATACACATTTTCAAGGGTGCATTAATTACAGGCAGGCCAGAACAATGCAAGCAGAAGTGTGTCACTAAACCAAACTGGTCTTGCTAATGGAAATGGAGGTCACTGCTGCTGTAATTTTCACTTCAGAATAAATTCTCAGAATCTTTCATGTCCAAAAATTCTATCTTAGAAAGAAATACATATAAATTTAAAAACCATTCATACATGCCCACCTCATGATCTGCAGTTACCTTTATTTTCCCTTGTCCTTCTATGACAAATGTTGTGGCACTGCTTTCAATTACTTTATCTTGAAAGACTTGTGAAATCAGAAATATTGTTGCATTGTCCAGGTGAACTAGAATGTATGAGAGTTTTTATCCAAGAATAATCTCTTCAAAGAGAAGAGATGATGGTTATATGGAGGAAAAAAAACCAGAACAGGTATCAGTTGGCAGAAAAGTAAAGAACATACTTGGGGCAGCAAGTTGGAGTAACTAGATGTAAGAACTACCTTTCTAGAGTATCTGACTCCTGCAGGATGCAATTAAAATTTAAAGCTGTGCCATAATAATAGATATTTTAAATACTGTACTTAGGTAAACTGCAGGCCCCAAGCAGCCTCAAATAGTCTTTATCAGGAGTTAGTCTAGGATAAAAAAAAAACCAACTGTGGAGTGTAGGACAGAATAATAGTCAGAACTATCCTGAGTCCCACATTTTCTTCCAGCTGCAGGGGGACATGCTCTCAGCTGACAAACACTGCTAGTAACAAGGATCATTCCCAGTATTTTAAAGGGTCTGTACATGTAGAAGACTGCTGAAGAGAGAAATGCCTCCTTTGAAGGAGGACTTCATGAAACCTTGCTTTAATCAAAAATTAAAATAAACAATAAAATAAACATAGATGTGATAAAATAATAGTATCCCTGTGCGGTTACACCTTCTTGAGTGATACATTGCAAAAAAAAACCAAACCAAAAAAATCTCCCTTTTCATTATAAATTTATCGACTGCAGCAAAAGTCATGCTGAGCAAGATAAAACAAAGCAAATGAAACAACAACAAATCAATATATTAAAACATTTGTAATCCCTTGAAAGAAACATCTAAATGTAGGGCAACATTAGGGAAGACAAATTCTGGCTAGAAGAGGCAGATATTAACCCCAAACAGAATCTTCTAATATGGCAATATCACTCCTGACAGGCACTTAAAATAGTAAAATTCAAAAATGTATGCACACATATTCCAACATTACCTGTTAGTTTATCTTTCAACTTGTCTGGCAGAGTTGCTAAAGATGGAGTTCATTCCTCTCCTCTTTTAGTAAATAAGACTAAGCACCTACCCTAACCCAACTGTGCCACTCCTGGAGAGACATGAACACATCTGGAAGGTGATTTATTCCATCCCACTAGGCATGAATAAGATAATAAATAATAATAACTAATCTGAATATCTAAGCAGCTAGGATCAATTTTCTTACAAAATACCTTTTCTCTCTCTGTTGATTACAAGCCAATGTTTTATTATGGCTTCAGGCACTACAGAGGTGAGAGCTTTGAAAAACAGTTTTCCACCTTGAGCTGGGTTACTGAAAGTGTGAACCAAAGCGTATAAAAGGCTGGAGCAATTTTAGGTATTTGTGCTTGGCAATGGAATGAATGCACAATCTTATACATGTCGCAAGAAAACTACGCCTAAATATGAGTCTGGTGACTCGGGGGAGTTAAACCTACGTGTCTGTGTCCTGTGGCTCAGCTGAAGATGCTGAGAATGAGGCAGGGTATAGACTTCATCCTGAAAACACACATCTGCATCACACAGTGATGTGTGATGCTAAGTTCAGGTGATACTACTTTAGTCTCCACAGGGTCTAGTTACATTACATCAGTGGCCCAGCTGAGGAAAAAGCCTCCCCCCCTCGGCAGCTCCACCTCCCACACAAGCACTGCGCCAGCCCACCCACGCTGTTAGTGCTGCACGTCTGCAGCTCCAGCGCATGCAGCTCCAGCCTCTCACCCCCAGCTCGTGTGCCTCAGCCAACTGCAATCCTCAGATAACTGCGCTAACCATTCATCAAAATCGGTACATCTGTCCCAATGCTTCAGCTTTTGACAGATTTTCAGTTCACTGAAGGTTAATACTAATCTTTGTATTTCCCTTTATTCACCTAAGCAAGCAGTGAAGACTCTGAGCTACCGCAATTCTCCAAAAATCTACCACAGAAGAAATGGATGAATACATTTTTTTTGGGACTTGTATTTGCTCACAGTTAGAAAGTGTTCAGCGCTGAAGTTTTTTTTGTGTGACTGAAAAAAAAGGTGGGTACAGCTACTGCATCCATCACAAAGCAGGCGTCTCTCCCTGAGGAAAAAAAACTGTTTGAGGAAAATGCCATTTGCCTAAAAGCCTGTAAAACATCCAGAATACAGAGCTGGAATGGGCTGTAAAGAGCAGTAGCCTACAGAATGCTACGGGAGTAAGGAAAGATCCTGGCAACAGTGAGAAGGCAGCAGGCAAGATAAATGTAACTGATGTTCACTGGGTGATCTAAACAGAGGCCTTTTTATCTAAGGAAATGTGCCAAGAAAGGTGTACTTTCAAAAAGAATATTAGAGTTTATGGAACTCATCTGTCAGGAGTCTGCTGAATGGTACTAAAAATCACCTACATGATGCCCATTTTTTGATTTTTTTTTCCCTGGAGTCCTTTCCTGTATGCATTTTGTCCAAGTACAGGTCCAAATGAACACTCTTTCATGCAAAGTACACACAGAGACATCTTGCTTTTTTTTGCAGAGAACAGAAAATACACATTCTCCCTCTAAGGGTGCATCAGTTGGGATTAGGAGATAGTGAAAGAAGAGGCAGCATCACACCTGTAAGCCGAAGCATGCCAATCTGTACTGCTGTACTATTTCACTAAACTGAAAGATAAAACAGTGAAGGGAATGATTCAGTATCTTGCTCATGCATCACAAGAGGAAGGCATCATTCTGTGCCAACACTCTGATAATTAAGGAAATGGTAAACTTTGCTGTAGTCTAAGAAAAAACCCCAGCAATCCACACTCATTCGTTCACACAATTTCATCTGCAATTTTTCAACATTAATGAAACATAAAACATTCAGGGAGTTTGGTATCAGTATCAGAGACAGACAGACATAGTTTTCAATCCTCATTACTTCAATTATTCTTATTTTTATATAAACTTTAGTCAAAAGACAATCAACCCATGTAGGACGTTTCTTTTAATTGTATGATATTTAGTTTTCTTACTTTACCACAATATTTCCCAAAGTCTTTGCCTTCACTGGTTTCTTATTTTCATCCAGAATCATGACTGTAAAAAAATAATATAGGAAGGAAACTCAAGTTTAGTAGTGTATTTTTAGGTGAAGGAAAGTGTCTTTCTTTATGGATATCAACTTATGTCACAATTCAGAATGGCAATACACTAAGCAGTAAAAGGAATTAAATAATTTGGGAGTGCCAAACTGAATAATCTCATGTCTTTATTAACATTCAGCCTTAAGTACAAAAAGTCTTAAATAATACTTGTACTCTGGAAGCAGAAATAGCACAAAGTCCCAAAAGGGAAAAACACAGAACTAAAAAGTAAAAGAAGCTTTCATACTGGAAAATCTAAACTTCCACATAGCAAAGGACCATTAAGACATGTGACAAATATAAACAAAAAATATGTGGGTAACATGAGCAAGAAATAACAACCAAGATGACTGAAGTCTAACCCAGTTCACGTGAGAAATACGATTAGCAGTAAATAAGTATATCTGGCTTTCAAAGGCTCTCAGGAGTCTCAGAAAAATACTCCTCAGTTAACAAGGTTCATTGTAGTCTAGCACAAAGAGATCAAGGAACTCTTGAACCACCCAAAGTTGCACAGCAGGGTAATGCTCAAAGTATAGGACAGAATCCAGACTTCCCTTTTCCTTGGATGACACAGGTCCACCCCCTTCACTGAAAGCATCATATCCTGATACTGAGATTTCTGAGGAAATCATCTGAAATAGCCTCTTTTGTGCAGTTATCTGGGAAATGAAGCTACTACAACCATCCATTCCATCTCAAGGTGTGGGCATAAGAAAGAAATTACAGATACCACCTTGGCCTACGATAATGAAATTAAATAAGGTGAAGCAACTAAGCCATAGAAAAAACAGGGAAAATATTTTGACAGACTGGGCTGATAAGGATTACATGCTTTTTGAAGCCTGTGCAAGCAATGAAAGTCATGTTCAGCTGTAGCTAAATCTCTACAAATAATCTTACATTCTGTATTACAAAGTTCCAGAGGAAATGGGGAAAAGTGGATGACAGACTTCTGACTAAAACTCTGCTAAAATTTATATGAGTAATATCATATCCTATCTCTTCAAAGAACATCAACATTTGTAATTTACTACTTCTGGCTGAAGCTACTCCTTCAAAGATTATAGTAATTTTAAATTAACTGAAGAGACTGCTGGAAGCAATGGGTCAGCACACAAGCAAGTACACAAAGTTTTACAAAGACCAGCTTGTGTAGCTGTCAGTGTTTTCTCTCCTATTTTTATGATACTTAGTAAAATCTAATCAGTTTACTGTAACTGCTTCATCAAGGTACCAATACCAGTATTTAGTCTTCTCCTTGCAAACTACGTATTTCAATGTAGAAAAATTTGGGGAAGTGACGTACTATGCTGCTCACTCCTGAATTACTGAATAACTGACTTGTTTCTTCAAAATGTGGGGTCTGCTTCAGTCTGAAAATGTACTGAAATTATCTGCAAAGGTTATCGAGTAGATCAAGGGAAAAGCAGAGTATAATGTCTGATTTAAGGCAACAGATCTAGAAATGAATATAGTATCTTGACTCACTTTTAAATGCAATTTGTGCCACTGCAGTTTGATATCATAACTTTTATTCCCTTTGTTCTTAAAAATCAGCAACAAATCAGTTTCCTTTTAGCAAGATGTAATAGAAAAGAATTTGTACGTGTTAAAAAAAAAAGAGTAGATCTTGCAACTTTCTCTTTGTATCGCAGCATGTCTTTACCAGCCATTAAGAGTTGCACGCATAAACTAAAACCACAGTATCTTCTAACTGGTGTAAGGATCTTCTCTAACAAATATAGTAACAGCAGAAAAACAACACCAAACAGAAGTGGATAACAGTGGCCAATATACAGTAATTTTTGAAAATTACTAGTTTGTGAATACCTGCATTACAGGACACATTTGGTAAAAGACTGAAAGAGGTAAGATTATTCCATAAATCTTTAGTGAATTTCAGTGCTCATTTTTTGTTTCCTTCATAGGTATGCTAAAGACATTTCCATCATTCTCTTTGAAGAAGTTCTTTACTTACACTAGTCCCAATGTTCCAAAATATTAATCAGAAATTTTTATATTCTTGCTACTCATATTTCTTCCTAGTCCTGACTATCATCTGGTAACATGTGTGATGCAATTACGTTCTTTCAGCTTTTCCTACTTATTAGAACTCTGGAGAAGCTTCACAGCTTTGTTTCAATGTTGTTTATAAGCTATTGTTCGTCTTCATGCCATAACTGTAAATGCTGAAACCAAGAGCTGCTAAAAATATTTGGGTTTTTTTTTAATGGTCACCACCACTTACATGTATTAAAAGAAAATAACAGCTTAGATCTTTCTGACCAATGATGTGAGAACATTTCCTGAAGACCACTTGTTTAATATAATTATATTTCAGATTTCAAGTAACTCTTGATAATTGTGTTAAAATCAGGGCTCCCAGGTATTAAAATACTTTTGCATTCTTAATCCTGTAGCTGCACCCCTACATGCAAATTCCTTCTAGACAATGAGTTCTCATCCTTTTTGTGCTGATCTATAGCCTACCATTTCTCCGGGTTGGAAATCAAAATGTTCCACAGGTACTGAAATATAGTTCACTTAACAGCTCAAGTTGTGTAGAAGTACAGAAGTGCATGTAGAAGTATAGATGAGTAACGTGTCAAAGTATGTGCTAGCCTTTTAATATAATAAAGGCAGAAGTAGTTGATCAATTTTCTTGAAGATAACTCTGCATTTTTTATTCACAATCACATTCTACAACACACAAGAAAGCAAGAAGGAGGAAAATATCTCAATATGACTAATTTTCTTTTACTACAAGATAAGACAATTAAGGAGCACTTACTCAGGAATATGAGCAATGTCCTTTCCTAGTAACATTTTTAGCACAGTCTTACCATTATATCCTGGCACTGGTTTCCCTGCCTGTCCAGGTGGAGGTGTTGTAGAGTTCCCCAAACCAATACAGGAAGCCGTAATTGCAGAACCAGATTCTATTAAGAGAACACACATATCGTCAGTTAAGGCTGGTTTTAGTTCCATTCAGTATTTACTAGATCCAAGTTTTTTAATGTCCAGCACATCAAAATTAAAAAAAAAATCCTAGAAAAACAATGGAAGATTTAGAATGCACAGAATCATAGAATATGCTGAGTTGGAAGGGACTCCCAGATACCAGCAAAGTCCAACTCCTGGCCCTGCACAGGACACCCAAGGAATCACACCATGTGCCTGAGAGCATCATCCAAACACTTTTTGAACTCTGTCAGGCTTGGTGCTGTGACCACTGCTCTGAGGAGCCTTTTCCAGTGCCCAACCATCCTCTGGATAAAGAGCCTTCTCCTAATATCCAACCTAAACTCTTGGCTCAGTTTCATGCCATTCCCTTGAATCCTGTCACTAGTCACTAGTCACAAGAGAGAAGAGATTGGTACCTGCCCCTCCACTTCCTCTTGTGAGGGAGCTGAAGGCCACAGTGACATCTCACCTCAGTCTCCTCCAGGCTGAACAGACCAAGTGACCTCAGCTGCTCCTCATACGACTTCCCCTCAAGGCCCTTCACCATCTCTGTAGCCCTTTTTGGAACACTTTCCAATAGCTTGATCTTCTTTATATTGTGGCACCCAGAACTGCCCCCAGCACTTGAGGTGAGGCCGCCCCAGTGCAGAGCAGAGTGGGACAATCTCCCCCCCACCTGCCCAGCTGGTGATGCTGTCCCTGATGCCCCCAAGATAGGGTTGGCCATCCTGGCTGCCAGAGCACTGCTGACTCATGTTCAACTTGCCACTGACCACAACCCCCAGGTCTCTTTCCATGGCACTGCTTTCCAGCCTCTTATTCCCCAGCCTGTACATCCAGGGTTGCCCCATCCCAGGTGCAGACTCCAGCACTTATCTTTAACTTTCTTGTCTCATTTCTACTTACTCTGACAACCTCTCTATATTCATTCCAAGTGACCTGATCTGCTTCCGCCTCCTGTGTATTTCCTGGTCACACTTGAGTAATGACAGGAGTTCCTAATTCATCCACATAGATCTCTTCCCCCTTTGCCTCATTTCTTGCTCATCAGGATGCATGATTCTTGAGCCTGGAGGAAGTGATCCTTGAATATCAATCAGCTCCCTTGGAACCCTCTTCACTGCACGATCTGTTCCCACAGGATTCTTTCAAGAAGACCTTTTGAGGTTGAAGTCAGCTCTCCTGAAGTCCATGATTACAGTCTTCCTGCCCTGATTCCTCCTTGCCCACTACTGAATTCCACAATGGTCATTACAGCCAAGGCTGCCCTCAACCTTCACATCTTCAACAAGACGTTACCTCTTTGTAAGTATAAGGCTGAGGAGCACACCAGTCCTCATGGGATTCTCCACTACTTGTGTCAGAAAGTTGTCATCAATGCTTTCCAGTATGCTGACACCTTCCTAATAATCCCCACAGTTAGGCAGCTAGAAATCCTTCCCTCCTCACCGTCCTCTCTTTTTACATTACATTTTTATACTACAAGAGTTGTTATCACAGAAGAAGAATAAATACTATCAAGCCATATAACAGAGAGTCTAAGACTGGAAAAAGCCCAGTTGCTCTTCACTGCTTCCCCTCTAAGGAAGCAATCTACAGAAATTACTTTGAAATGCTGCTGTAACTCTAAGCCACAGAAAACAAAGTATAGGTGGTTTTAGGTATTAGCAGTAACACAGGATGAGACTTTACTTTAAAAACACAACTTTATCATTCTGATCACGTCTCAGGTCACTTGGCCTGGAATTCATAGTCCATGCCACCCAACAACAAAGAAGGTTTTTCTCCAGCTGTAGATGTATATGTATATCTGATCAGTATGTTCAAGCCTATTTTGAGTATGCTTGCATCAGGAAATTAAAGCAATTTATGCTATGAATTTTTTCAACCTCCATAGCATTCATCTGCCACTTCAGAAGTTATGTGACTAATCAAGTGCTTAAAGAAGCAAAATCAAAAACAAACTTACAGACTCTTGTAGTGTTTTTACAGTAGGTGTTAGTAAGCAGCTGTAAGTTTAGCATTTACAGCACAGCTAAACTAGGACCTAAATACAACTGTGGGACAAATAATAAAAATTATCAACCCTCCATGCCAATGAAGACAGGCTAAAAAGTTTGCTTTGTTGTTTCCTAATCTTTCCCCGTTCCATCTTCTACTTAATGCAAATTCCCTGCACAATCGTAGGGGAATCTTTTCTTCTAACACACACAACACACAGGCTACAGTTACAATGGTGACATAATATCAAAATGATCTACCATACTCCATCCAGCATCACACTGAGAAGTTGGAGAAAAACAATGTAATGTATTCCACAGTTTTGGAGCTTTATTTACTCCCGAGTATTTATACTGAAGAATTTTCCTCTTTTACTTGGAACAGAAGGAACAGTGAATTGGAAAAGACAGTAGAACAGACAGTTTCTTTTTTGACTGTGTTAGGAGAAGTGGTAGCACGGTGTACATGTTGCTTTACGTATTGCATAGCAAGAGCTACAAAACATACTCCAGCAGATTAGGCAAAATAGTCTCCTATCACCAAAACACAGGAATTAGATTTGCTACTGAGGACAGGGAACACAGCACCTCTGTTAGCCTGATGTACCAGTAACATTGGTATGGACTGGGAATTGACAAGCATTTCTCATCAGGAGTCTCAATTTAAACACCCTAAGGGGAGATGAACTCCTGAAAATTAGTTTGGGTTTGCCAGTACACTGCTAACAAAATCAACAGAAACTTGAAAGAAAACTTCATTGTACTAACTTGTCTGGTTTTTTACCTGCTTTTTGGACAACAGTGACTAAACCTGAATGAAAGTCCATTTATTCTAAAGAATCTCGAGTTCTAAAACTTTGTGAAAAGGTCTTTACAATTGTTGCTCTTTCTTCTATTGTCTTTTCAATTACCAATGGATATATAATTTTCATATTTACCCAGTGCTCTAATCTCAAACCATACATTCAGTTCCCACAGGCCAGTAAGACTTTTTATATACATGAAAAAAAATATGGGGTTTTTGGTACTTGGATCAGATAATAATTCAGACAGGGAATCCCAAAAGCATCTTTGTGTTAGGTTAACAATTCCTGAATGCTAAAGATTCCCTTTCAATGTAGAATCACAAAGGATTACTGTCAAAGGACAGCATGAAGCTTTGTGCTGTCCATTTCTTGGGAAATCAATATATATCTTTCAAAGAGGATACTGGATTGAAATATCAATTTCCCAAACCTATTAGGAAAACCATTTTTTATCGCCAAGAAAACAGTCCGAGTTGAAAGGGGAATCCAATTCAAAATTCTCCTGAAAATAAATCATCGCTGCTCACAAGAACACAGGATTTTAAGTACGGAAGAGATATTTTCCTTAACAATTATGCACAATACAAATACTGTGTGGCCCTTTATTATAGATTTCCAATAAATAAAGTTGTTTATGAATCTTTGGTTTCAGATAAGGTTGAATCTTAATTCAATTCAGGATCTATGTGCAGGTTACAAGAATCAGGTCTGAAAAGTTGAAACAGTAACAGTTTCAAGAAGGATAACACATGTCAAGTGTACATTGTATTCCACCTATCCCTTAAATCAGGTTTCTGCATACACGAAAAGACATCTCTTACCTGACACTCATTTGTTTATAGTTGAAGATTCTCTGAAATTAATGCACAGCACCTAGACAGATTTCCAATGCTGAAGACTTTAGGAGCTTCCATATTTTTAATGGAAGGAATTACAGCAGCAGGTCTGTCTTACAGTCTCTTTTGCAAACATTTGCACATTAACTGTCCACACACTAAGCTACCAAGTTAGCTCACCCTCCAGCTGTGGGAGGCTTTTCAGGGACAACCAGATCATAAAGCGAATTTCCTTTCTGAATAACACCTTAAGATGTGACAATGAAACAGCTATTTAGAAGAGCAATGTTTTATACTGGAAGAAGAATGTTTCACAACTAGTCTGGTAAATGTACTCAACATCTGCTCTGAGTTATAATGAAAATAATATGGTGTACCTCTGAGAATAATGAAAAGCTCTTCATTGGGACAGAGAAGACAGAGTTACTGAGAGATGGGCTTAAAATCAAGGCTGTTCAAAAGTCCCAAGTCCCTCCTTATGCTTCTTCTTTTCAGGATAAGGGCTAATGTAAAGCAAGAGTCCTCAATAATCATAGATGTGATCTTCTTTGTTTTGTCCCACTCTACCAGTAAGTGAGTAATATTATTATAAAGCTATTTCAATATTATTTATACTGGAAGTATCCAGCATAAATTGGACAGCTCATGAGTAGTCTGATACCTGCACTTTTTTGCATTTGCACCTTGGAAAACAATTGTTATGCCAGAGAAGGTACTGCTGACCCAGAAGCAAAAAGTACACTCTCCTACGAGTAGCTAGGGTAGTCTGTGACTTCATTAACCAGAAAGCTTCCACCCACCCATGTGCCTGACTTGCAAAAACTGTTCTACCAAATTATGCAAAGCAACAGCTAGTAGCTTTTGTGCTCAAAACTCTCTCATTCACAGTCAACAGTCAAGTTCAATCAAAATAAACAGTTTTGAAATAACTCAGGACTTTCAAGATGAAAATCTACCACTTACTTACTCTGTGCCATTTACATTCCTGATACATTATAATTTCTAGACCGTGCCTCATATTCCTCAACATAATAGACTGTCATGCTGCTGAAATATTGGCTTTTTTGATAGGAAATACTTAGGAAAAACACACTGCATTTTGGCATTAATATTTAAGCTTGTGCTGTGCTAAGTTGGTAAAGTAAAGCTGCCTGCTTTGAATTTCTTAAGATGCAATGGAGAGACACTAAAAGCATACAAAAGAGGTAGGAAGTTGTTATGTAGCAGGAGAAGGAATAAAGAAAAAGGAGCGCCTGTCGTACGTTAACATATTAATGAATCCAATAAATATAACACAATATTCTCATTGTGGCTGTGCTGTTTTGACCATTCTTCTTGCAAGGCTGTCACTTTTGTTGTGGGGAATTAAAGGAATTACTACAGCAGAAGACTGTCCTGATAAAATGGAAAGGAGGGTCTATGAAGCAGGAAAGCTTCGGCAGCAACTCATTACAAATCCATTCACACCACAAGAATGCACCTCTGAAGAGACTCTTTCCATATGCTCCCTCCACACAGTGGTCATTTTCATTATGCCAGAAAGGGTGAATGAAGAATTCAATACAGCAAAATGCTTTCTAGTATGGCAACAACTATTGGGCATTCTGGAACAGAAAACCACAATACCAGGTGAATTACAAGACCCAAAATCTGCATCACAGTATACCACGCTGCTTTCTTAAAATAAAACTGAATCTAACACATCACAGAAATAGTATGCACTAGCAGTGTCCTGAAGATTCAGGGGCCAGATCACCAAGTATTCATACAGACCTCATTTCCTTCATCCTTCAGCACACAACTGTGCAGAGCAGAGAAGTCAGTTTCCCACTCAGTCCTTTATCACTAAAAGCCAAGCAAGCTTCTAAGTCTCTAACTGCAGCAGCAGTAAGTAGCCTCACTCACAGCTTGGATTTAGCACTGGTAACCCTGACAAATTGTGTCTAGATAGTCATGCTGCATGTTGGTAGCCCAAGTACCAGCTCAGCCTTATGCTTACTGATGTTGGAAGAAAATTCCAGATGATTGCTTTAACCTCTGTACAGTACAGCTCAGCCATGCCTTCAGCAAGGCCTCAGAAGTATCCATTGTGTAAATTTGCCAAACTGCTTTCTTCACTGCCTCCTTGGAAGACATCTATACCAGGATGGTGCATGACACGTTATATTATTAATGTGTAAAAAGACTAAGCACACATGGCTGATGCTGGGTATTTAAGTACAAACAATCTGATGCTAATTATCCATCAACACTAAAACAATAAGATGACACTTGGCCACTACTATCCCAGAGCACTAAAGGGCACAAACAAGGACAGTTTGGATAATCCCAATACAATGTGATGTGTGATGCTGCCACAAAAATCCACAGCACTGCTGCACCCACGTTGTTAGTATATATTGCTATGCCATGTTTTTTACCACATTCTAAGAGTAAAGGCTAGTGAAAAGTACTTTCAGGACTATGATAATTATATTCTGAACTTCCCTATCCATTTTACTGATTTCCTCTTTATTTTATTTAAGCTTGTCATCAAATGAAGTAAAATTTAATGAAAGAGCTTACATTTACTGAAATTCTCATCTAGCAATATATTTAGCACGGTATTACCACAAATTATAATAAAAAAGTGAGAGGAGCCACAAGAAGACAGCAAGGACTGAAGAATCTGAAGAACTGTAAATTCTGATGGATACCCTGATTCAGTTTTATCAAGTGCCAGAAAGAAGTATGAAATTAAATCCAGTTCACACATAATACACCATTAGAATAGATTAAAGACAGTCTGTCATCCTAAACGATAAAAGGTTTTGCTGGCTAGTAGCGAAACTTCAAGAACATTTTCGTGCATTTTTTGGAATTTCATTTCACTCCTTGCTTCTGAGGACTATGACATGCAGCAGAAAAATTCTTAAATACTCACTGTAATTATGATTTATTTTTCCTCCATCTGACTGCATTCTTAATTATTCCTCTTGTGAATTAAGTACATGCAGCATCAACACAAAAAATATCAGGTGCATACAGAGTAAGAAAATATGGTAAGTGAGGAGCAAGGGTCTACTTTAGTAAAAACCTCCAGAAGTACCAGCTTTTAGGTGAGCTATTCAAGTTTGGTGATTTGTAAGCAAGATTTTCACACTTGCCTTACAAGGAGTTTTTCAACTCCTTAGAAACTTAAATAAAGCTAGGGTAAAGAATACGCAGTAAACAAATGGAACTAATTTTAGTTAAGACTTTTTTGCTCAAATGTTATTTAGAGAGACTCTCACATCTAAAGCGTGACCTTGTCCATCAGGCTGCTTACAATTTAGGTTACATTCATTTGGCAGAAGATCAGAAGAATTTGTTATCTTGAGGTGGCTTCAAAATACATTTTTTCATCTCACTAGCACTCTATAAAACAGAACATAAAACCTTTAGAAGTTAACTGTACGCCTCATGGAAAAACAACAGTGTTTTTCACCTATTCTTCACACCCAAGTAAAATTAAATTCAACCTTTCTCACTTGGTTAAATTGTACACAGAACCTTAAAAAAAGCTCTTCTTGACTACCTAATTTCTCTACTCAGAAACTGTAAAGTAGAAACTTCACTCAAAAAACATGGAAAAAGATATAAATAGAAAATGAAGCAATAATTTTTTAAAGTGTGACTAAGATTCATGGACTTATGAGGGGAAAAAAAGGTGACAAAATAAGCTAAAGGTATTTGAAAACCTGAAGTCCATTTCTCAAAACAGAAATCCATTTTGTTTGTAATGTATTTTCTGAAAGTGCCTGCATTTCCATGCTTATTCTTAGAATTGAAGGTCAGAAGAAAAAACAGCAATTCTTTTAGTATTTTCTAAAGGCTTTAAAGCACTTATAGTCATAATGCATCTATTACCATTAATACATATTACACTTGTGAAGGCCAAATACTTCTAATATAACAGTTCTATTCCTGTATTCAATTCACTTATCTGAAAATAAAATCAACACCTAAATCCATTAAAATTCATCCAAGGCTCACTTTCACAATTATCCAACCACAGAATGTACTTACAAACTGTGGGTATTATACATATACACAAGGTCTCTGAAGATTTCAAAGCACATTTAAATGAAATCTCCAAAATAAATACACAAAATATAACTGCAAGTAAGGTCCAACTAGTTTAGTTAAGGGTTTGTGGGCCGTGACATATATTAAAACCAAAACAGAAAATAAATGGTTATCACTAACTGGCAAGCCAGTAATAAAGCACCAGAAGTTTATGTATTCATTTTGTAAGTACACCAGGGTCCTTTGCCTCCAAATATTACATATGCTATTATAATGAACATCTTATAAGTTGTCTATAGCAAAATGACAGCCAAGATTAGACAACAGAAAGCTTTTTGGTTGTATTTGAAAGATGTCAGATGACATGTTTAAAGATGCATTAAGTCAGACAATGCATCAAATTATATTTTCAGACAAAATAAATTTCAAAGTTTTTTCATCCTACTGTGACATCATAACTGATATATGATGAAATACTAAGAGATAAATGGAAAATTTAAAAAGTAATTACACATCTCAGTGCTGTTTACTGTTTAATTGTTTTGAGCAATCTTAATACATTGCATGCATAGTAATACTGACAAGGAAAAGACAGCTAAAAATTACTACTGTGCAATTCAAACATCTTTACCAGGATCTAGTATCTTAGATGCACTCTCTTTCTACCCTCACTCTGAGGAACACAAAAAAGCAGTTGCCATGTGACAAGAAAGAAATCAACAACCTGTAACATCTTCACACTCATACAAACTAGAGGCGCTGTCACAGCTCATCTCCTTCAGAGACGAGACTGCACCATTCTATTTTAACATGCCCATTCCTAAACGTGTCCCCTCGCCTTCTTCATTTGCCTAAATTCAAACTAAATATTCAGTGCTCACTAAATATTGCCTATGGCTCAACTTCATAACTTAAGACTACTTTACAGTTCTTTTCTTTTCAATCATCTAAACCATATCAATGAAATTTTAAGGAGGAAAACATTTACACTTCATCCATATTAATTTTGTCCCTGACTCCATGTGGAAAGACAATCAGAAAATATTAAGATTAATAAGCACTGAGAAACTGAAGTCAAATGGGAACAGAAAAGCTTAATACACACTTCTTATCAGTTCTAAATTAGAAAATGTCAGCACAAATGAGGCAGACTAGCAGTGGCACAGTTAATAATGAATTTGTATCAACACAGAGAAGGAGCTGACCAGTGGGGAAAAAACAGAGTATACCCATGAGGAAAAGAGAACCTTCACAGAAATGTGAAGTACAGAGATGCATGGGGTTTTTTGTTTGGTGGGGTTTTTTTTTTTGTACTAGAAGAATGTATTACATTTACTGACTTAATCATGTTCAAATTGCAATAAATTCCATAAATAAAAATAGAAATACATCTTTTTTTTTTTTTTCCAAGCCACATTTCTGGCCCAGAACTGGTGTATTTCCCAAAATGCAATGGACAACTGAAAGCCATGTGAAATGCACATCTGAAACAATCCTCAAATGAAAAATGATTTTGGAGAAAAGACACTTTGTGAAATGTGAAAGACAGTGAACAGCACTGAATGCCACAATAAACCTATGAAGCTGTAATGATTCATTCAAACCAAAAACACCCTAGAGAATATGTCTATAATCCAGACATACCTTCTTTGATGTCCAAGATTGAGAAAACCATGCAGAACTGAAAGGTCAGTCTCTGCCTTGGCAATGCCCATGGCCACTAAAAAAAACCTTCTCCTCTCTCTCCCTCAGTAAGGACAAGCAAAAACCTATTTGAATTGGGTGTCCTAAAATTACATTGAAGGGACAAGCTATTGTTACTAATGAGACACAGTCCACATGTGATTACTAAACAGCAAACAATGGCTGAAACAACTATGTTTTTCATGTCCTTAAAGGACAGAATGCAAGTCTCCAGGGGGAGACATGAAAAATGTCATGAATGCCTGTAATAAATTCAGTTATCCAGTAAATAATGATCAGGGGACTCCGTAAATCAGGGCTGCAGAGCAGCAGAAGTTTCTGCCAAGTAATTCCCACTTCTGTAGAACTGTTTGCAGGTTATCAGCTTTCACTAAAAAAAAATATTATCCCAGTCTTGACAGGATGCACACATCTTTAAAAAGCATGAAAGTAGTTGTGTCTGCACCTGATAACCTAAACCAGCTGCCTGGACTTTGGAAGAAATTTGTTTCTTTTCTTTCATTTCAACTCCAGATTCCTGGTCCCTGTAACTCCAGAACTGAATTTCTGTCACTCCAAAAAAAAATGACAAGAATTGACTCTGTTGCAAATCAAACAGCCATCCTTTCTTTAGTTTACCCTTCTCACTGGCAGAATTTCATGACATTGAACGAAATCACTGGACTGATCTGCAGTTTTGAATGGGGCAAAGTGGAAGGTGACTGAAGCACAAAATGTGGAATCCAGTTGACAAAAGGGAGATGGAGGTCTAGCCTGAGAAGGTAATTCAATTAAATAACAGTGCTTTAGTGCAAACTTGAAAAGATTAACTAACAATTCAGTTGCAAAATCCATCTTTCCAGATACTCATATGAAGGAGATTCTGCACAATGTTGCCAAGGCAACACAATGGAAACTGAAGTCTGGGGACCACGTCATGCTGCTTGGAGATCACATTAATAAACTCTTTGATTGTCTCAGTAGTCCGCTGAAATATATTCATCTGAGTACACTTACCCATGATTCATATTTTTATACTGAATTCAATGATACACTTTTATTGTTTATATAGTCCTCATAAAAAATCTGCATTACCATTATTAAACCACTACATTTAACTACCTAATAACAGTATGTCCTAATAAAAATATTACCAACATAGCATTTTCATGTTTTAGAGGTAAGACACAGATAAAGAGTAATTTTAAGGGTGACAGAATACATTTTTAATTATATTACAGAACTTGGAGAATTCCTACTAGAAAATTTCATCACACTGTGTCAGAATATCCAATACAATGTGCACATACTATAGCCTTCTTTGTCAGCAGCCATAATGTATCAAGCACCATTTGATTTTTGTCCTAACGCCTGCTGCAGACACCTACTCCTTTACTGGATAAGGCAGCCTATTTCCATGAAAACACAAAATGTACACAATCGTTTCACAGTTTTGCCTGCTAGTGAGCTGATACTCAGGAAATATTAGATAACCCCAATTTGAACCTGCTACACTTGCACACCCTATAACTTTCACTTCCATAGTACTCAACCAAAAAAGTTCTATGGAAACATGTCTCTTGACTGAGATTTTATGCAAGTCACATTTTATCACTGAATTTTCAGCTTCAGTTCTGTTTCATCTGAATTTTCCTATACATCCTCAAAGGCAGTCTCAAAACGTTTTTATTTAAAAACATCAAGAGAAAAAAAAAACTCCTTATATCCTATACTTATGAAGAAATGGAAATCTGACTTACCATTTTCTCAAAATGTCAAAAGTGATATGGCAGAGTTTCATTTTTTAGCTAACATGAAAGCAGCTGAAGATGTTTAACACAAACTTTCAGAGCCTTATGCGTCTACAGCTCATCATAACCTCCTGGATGTTTCCCTTTTTTTTTTTTT